>JASXSY010001525.1:0-105141 GCA_034509805.1 Sipha maydis
GATTTAAACTTTTTACAGCCAAGTTCACTGAAATGGATATTATCTCAAACGCAATCATAATGTTTGTAGCCGGCTCCGAAACCGTATCATTCACAATATCTTATACGCTTTATGAATTAGCACTGAATAAAGAAGTTCAGGATAAAGTTCGTGAAGAGATTTTTACGGTTATTAAGAAACATGGTGGAGAGTTAAACAACAACTGTATTAATGATCTACATTACACGAATATGGTATTGGAAGGTAATTAACACTGCAATAATATATAATTACAACGTGTCATTTATTTATATGTGTGTGTGAGTGATTTGGACATGGCCGTTTTCGACCAAAAACGTACCATTCCCTTTTCTGCCGATTCACTTTTCGACCAAATTTTGAAAAAGGTCGATTTCCTTTTCGACCAAAAACGTATCCTACTCTTTTCGGCCGATTCACTTTTCGACCAAAAAAAAAGTTTAATATAATACACAATATTAATGTTATACAAATCGAAAATTATTAAAACTTATAATAATAACTTATATATTATAATGTTTTGTCGTAAATAGTGGTTGCCGAGTTTGATTGTGATGTGATGACAATTTGTAACTACCATAATATTATAAAGGTCGCTTTATATGTAGAATGTACCTAGATCGATTGTTATAGGTATTGTAGCGAGTCACTATATTTTATAGCCAAGATAAAATATCAATAATCAGTAACTTATTTTTGTAAAATCGATGTTCGTGCAGTATACAGTTATGCAGTCTATAACGTCATACTACTGTAGTACAGTGTCTTTGCGTGTATCATACAATCTTATTACGTCTTTTTCATTGTTTTCATAATTCATAACTTAACCTAAACAGTGCTAACAAAAGTGAGTACAAAAAAAATTAATTATGCCAAGAATTGTAATTATTATCATAATTTTTCATTGACATTAAAATTATTTTTATAAATATATGAGGTACCTATTCATTTATACATTTTATTATTTTATACAACTTATATATTTTTCATGATTTGTATAACATAAAGACTTATATGTAATTATTATCATTATTTATTTGTAACTTACTACTATATTTAAAAATAACTTACAAAAATTATTTTTTCTATATAAAGACTTATAATTATTAATTAATAATATTTTTTTGGTCGAAAAGTGAATCAAGTGAATCGGCTGAAAAGGGAAGTGTACGTTTTTGGTCGAAGTGTCCTCGCCCTAGTGATTTATCTGTTATTTTAGTTATTACATCTCCGTGTTTTTTTTTTATATTTTAATCACTAAACCTTTTTGGAGAAATTAATTTAGTAATTTTTATCCTCTTATCAGTTGTTAAAAACAAATCAGTTACCTATCGGTAATATTTATTTTCCATGAAAGTTAATAAAATCAAAATACATAATATATAATATTTTAATAACAGAAGTGACAAAAACGTAAAATTGGCTTGTTTATTTTATTTATTAAAAATTAAAATGTTTCAGCATTTAAATGCTATCACATGTTTGCTTACATTCTAATCACAATTTACAAATTACAATTAGTTGATTATAATTAGTTTACAATTATTGAGACTTTTATTATGTGCTTATATATATATATATATATATACCTCTATTTACGTATTGTGAATTTCGGAAGATATGATGTGAATGTTATGGCGTGTGAGTGATGGGGAGAGGATTTTATTTTTAATGGATGTTAGAGCAATTAAAGTGATTTAACTTAAACCGGTTAAGTATTAATTTTAGTTCATTGAGAATTCGGTGATGATATGCAGTGATTGATCAAGTGGTAGTGAGTTCGCTGTGATTACGTTGTATGACGGTTTATCATTTGAATTTGAGTTATTGGTAATGGTAAATATTAAATTTATAATACTCACAGGAGTGTTGTTGTGAAGGCATAATGGCACAATACCATTCGGAATGGTTGGGAGGAACGGGGGAGATAAGAATGATACTCGTAAAGGTGCGATTCCTATGCACGAGACTGTAGACGCGCCGCGGCGCGACGCGATTCAAATTTCAGCCGCGCTGTCGATTTTCTGGACGCGCGGCTAGGGTACAGATTCTTATGCGCCCGACTCTAGCCGCGCCGCGCCGGACCACGGCGATCCGGTTGTAGAAAATCTGTGTGAGCTATAAGTATTTTGCTACAAAAGTTATCTGTTTCTTTTTCAAAATGTCTTTAAACAAAAAACAAAATTTTATTTTAAATATTCTTCTTTTGCAAGAAATAGACAAAGAACAATCAATTATTAATATGGTAGTGTTTTAAAACCCAACAAGGCACATGATATGTTTTTAGCTAGGAAGACAGAGTATTCTCGTTGAAAAACATTTGTGGAGAGATGAGAGCAAATTTAGGGAGTTTTTAGATTAATTTGGGATCAATTCACGTACGTCTTAAATATTATAGAGGACGATATTACAACAAGACCAAGTATTAAATTTCCAAAGCCAATATCTGCAGCCGAAAAATTAGCACGAAACGAAAAAAAATGTATGTGTAATATTATATATGCTCTATAACAGGCGTGCCCAACCCGCGGCCCGCGGGCCGCATCCGGCCCGCGAAGGTGTTCCAATTGGCCCGTGACCATTTTATAAAAATTAGAAATTTATATAGGTGTAAAAAAAAATTATTACTTATAAAAAATGTATTTTATAAAGTTTTTAAGAATATAAAGTATATTACAATTTTTAATTTTTTATATATAAAAAAAAAAATGCATGGGATTTTAGAATATTAATAGAAATAAATTAGTGTAATAGACTACAAATAAATAAATAATTAAATATATTTAAGTATAGGTAAACAAAGATAATATTATATCCGATAAAATATGACTAGTCTATATTTTATCGAAATGAACAAAAAAAAACCTGTGAAGCATATAAATATACATTTTTAATGTGGCCCGCGAGTTGAAAAAGGTTGGGCACGCCTGCTCTATAATATGATATATATATGCATACACAGCCGCGCGCGTCCGCGATTTGACACATCTCGGAGCAATCGCCAATTCGCAGTCGCAGCGGCTGTCAAAGGAATCGGTTCCAACTATCACCGAGTAAACTAGTGCGACGCGGCTGAAATTTGAATCACTGCGCGTCTACAGACGCGTGCATAGGAATCGCAACTTAAATTGATTTCTATCAGATAATATTTAATGATCACGATGTTGGCTCCTGTGTTTGACCACACGATAATATTAAGGTAGAGACACACTATTTACAAGTCACGTTGTAACACACAGTGGTAAGACGTGTAATAAGACTTAATTTAGGATTTTAATATTAATCGGTTTTGGCGAGGTCTTGATAGTTGGTTGGGAGAATTGAGCTCTTGTTTGCATGAAAATATTGTCATGTTCCTCTATTGTTAAATCTTCAAAACAGTTAGGTGTTACGAACAATTTACTTTTCTTACTCTCGTTAATTGAGAAGTTTGTGGAGGTCGACGAGAGAGCTCTTTTTGTAGAATTGTCCATTTGTTTCTTTCTACGAATTCATATGAGTTAAGAATAACATATGGTAAAACTGTAGCCATTAAATGATTATATGCCTCATTACGATAATTAAATGATAAAATACGATACATGATGTATTACGAAACAGCAGCTGACTAGTTATCACTCTGGCTGTCTGAGCCCGACTAAATCGGTAAGGTGATTGTTAATACTAATGCATTTAAATAGAATGCAAATGCAAATCTAGTTAACTACTCTGTAGTTCAAAATACCTCTCAGTTATCACACGTTTAAATATGTTTCCCATTTGAAATAACAATATTATTAATAATAAATAATATTAAGATTAATTTTTATTACCTAGTTTAGATGCTATTTTTCATGTTGTAAAATACACATGTTATGTTTCAAAATTATTCAATTTAATAAACTACAAATATTGCAAAGTTTAATATATGTTACTCAATTATTATTTTTTGGACATACTAACAACCAACAACTAAATTGTTAATCAATTATGTTTAAAATTCTTGGAAGTTTAATATAACAATTTAATTTTATTATAATTAATAACAAAGAATTGTATTAAATATATAATATAACTGGTAGTAATTAACAACTATTTTTTATAGGTACCTACATTTTATAAAAATGTATTAAAATTAAAATATAAATTGTTTAATGTTTAATGTTTAGACTCAATACCGTTGTAACTGAAATGAGTATTATGGGCCCTACACAGGTTTATACGAGTCGCAGAGTGTGCCCTGGCACACCAGGCACACCCTGTAGATTCGCCTATGATAGAATGTTTTCAGTTTTACAGTATTATACTGCCGTTAACCGTTGAGATTTATTAAGAGTTCTTTAATAAGATAATAAAATGAAACAAAAATTAGTAAATTGTTAGTATTTTTAAATGAATTAATAAATAAATTCTTAGCTGGAGTATTACATTTCAGTAGTATTGTTTTCGTTTTATTATTTTTTCACTGTTAACTATTAATATTTTAAATAGAATATACTTGTATGTTTGTCAATTTATTTAAAAAACATTGTCTGTATGATGCTAAATTTTTGCAAAATTTAAACGATATCTATTTTAATATAACTGAATTGTACTACGTAATAAATAACACAGCAATATAATATGTTTACTGTTGTGATTTCACACCTCAAATAGTATGTAAAATTTAAGAGCGTAAATAAATTTTAATAAATACGTCTAATAATTTATACTATCTGTGGCAGGCATAGACATCGGACTTCAATGCTTCTTTAATTAGAAAGACCAATTATTGCAACTCATGACAATTGCATTTCAGAGGTTTCCCGTTTGTACTCGGTCACGTTCCAATTGTTCAGAGAAGCGACGGAAAATTATAAAGTACCCGGTATGCCATTGGTCATCAAAAAAGGACAGAATATTATTATACCGATGTACAGCATTCACCATGATCCGAAATATTATCCCGATCCCTTTAAATTCGATCCAGAGAGATTTTCCGCGGAAGAAAAATCTAAACGACCAAACGGCTCTTACATTCCGTTTGGCGATGGACCTCGGTTGTGTATAGGTATATACTATACTCTAACTTATTATTCATCAGTTTATTTAATATGGAATCCTGCAGTCTTTGACTCCTAGCCTTAATATTTATTTATTGTTTATTCACATATGAGATCATATATGATATAATTCATTTATTATTTATTTGTAAACTAATTTTATTAATTTAAAACTAATATTCCTGTGTACAGCTGTAATTTTATATACTTTTTTGGTTTGTGTTTATTCCTTCCATCAGGTATACTTCCACTGATTCTTTTCAACAATCCAAACATTTTATTTTGAACTTTACAATTATTGTTCACTCTTACTATAGTATACATATATGCTATAATTTTAGCACAGAACTAGCTAGCGATTTCCATTAGTGATCAAATGTATTTACCATAAGGAAATTTAATTGACTTTCAACACTATAAGGTGTAAGCATTTAAAAGTCTAAATAAATAAAATCAAGGGTCTAATTTCACAAACGTTAGTCTAATCAATTTTTTGTATGTCACTTGTTTATGTGTTGTAGGAAAACGATTTGCAGAGTTGGAATTAAAACTGCTCCTATCAATAATCTTACAAAAATACGAAGTTATGCCTTGCGAAAAGACCGAAATCCCCCTACAAATAAATTCATCGTCAGGTCTTCTTTCTCCGAAAAATGGTGTTTGGTTGTATTTTAAACCAATCGTAGTTCACAAAGACTAGTTAAGAAGTTATCTATACAGGCGAATTTCCTTATTTATATTTATATATATGTAAAAGATAACATGTTATACTTATGTTATTTATTTAGCTATATGTTTTTTTGTTTATTTATTGTAATTATAATTTAGTACTTTATTATTATTATTATTTTCTATTTGTATCTTTATCATTAGTATTAATCCTATTAATTTTATATGAATTCAAATCAGCTGAAAGTTATATTCAAAATAAATTATTGTACAAGTATTTTATTATATATTTAAATTTTTACCAAATTACATTTCTTACAATATATGTTTTTAATACATTTAAGTAAATAAATTATCACTAAAATCGTACTTTTTTATATTAATTTATATAGCATATTAAAATGGTAAAATGGCCTTTGACGACCGTTTTTTAATAAATAATTCTTCGTATCTCCGGTGATCAAAGTATATATATATATATATATATTACAAAAGTATACAATTATTATGTGAAAAATATGTGGGTGTCCTAAATCCGGACTGTGGTGGGCGGAGTCGGGCTCTAAGGCCAGCGCGACATTATAATAGTTGGTTAATAATGGCTTGGACTAGGATTTATATGCATTTGCATGTTTTTTCCTTAATCCAAATTTATTGGGTGCCAAATTTTTCAACGATTTGACTTATTCTCGTTTAAATATAATCAATTTTTTTTTTTGCATTTTTTGAACACAATGCATATAATTGCATATTTATAGAGTTTTGGGATTTTGATTTTTTTTAACTTAAATTTTTATAATTTATTATTAATGTTAATTAGTGTTTTTTCCAAATATAGAAAAACGTAAAATTTTATGATATGTAAAATATACTAAAATAGGTATAAGTCAGAAATTTGTTAATTATTTAGGACCTACATACTTCGATTTTCTAAATAATAATTTTGAGAAATATCTTAGAATAACGGATAAAAAGATATTTTTTTTTAATGATTATTAAATTCTATATAAAAATTATTAATAATGAATATAATTGTATTATAATTATATGGCCTGAGTACGTATTATACTCTAGGTAAATATAAGATTATAACGTGTATGATTTTAGACAATAATATCATTCATTTATAATCAATGATTGAGTACTTAACAAGTGCTTAATAAGTACTTATATAAATAAACTTTTAAAACCTCTTATATGTTTTTAGTCATGCAAGTCAAAAAGTTTTCCCTCGTTCAGACAATACTTAGGATATATATTTATAAATTACGTAATTATGTACGATGTACTATAACACAAAAAATTTGTTATTCATAAGTATAAATTAATTATAAATAGATCAATTTAAAAGTTATTTTTCTATCAATTTTGACGTATTAGTCAATTATTTTTTTTAAATAATTATTATTATCATAAATAAATAGTCAAGGCCACACAAATAAATAATGATGTAGGAGAGAGATATATATATTCACTTTTTAAAATGAAATTGTACAACACTAGTAGAATGAAAAGGGGGTTTCTTGGTGTCCTCCCCTTAAAAATTCCTCCTATGAACCCACAAGACACTAATAAAACCATGATTTGCCCCTGAAATGCAACCCTTAATATAGACAAACATAACGAAAACCACTACCCTCCCCTTAAATGCTACTCATACACAACAAGTGACCTTCCTTTAATGCAACACAATTAGCACAGAACGGCGTATATTATTGATAATAAATCGGAGTTTACAAGTTAATCTGTCTGACTCAAATTTTTGTTAATCCTTGTTACAACTTAAACAACTAGTCCAGATTTTTTTAATTGAACGCTGGAAATCCATAAGCGTTTTTAACTCGTGCGTTTTTTTTTTTTTGATCATTCTTATGGGAACTCGAAAAATATTTGTTTGAAATTCTTGGATAATTTTACAGGAACATACAGTGCAAGTTTTAATATAAACACTTTTAAACGTACCGATATCATTAATATGATTATTTTTATTAAAAATTGATTGTAAGAAGTTGAGTATTTTTGAGATATAATAAAATAATGATTATTATATTTTGTATACAAAAAAATAGTTATAATTATAACTATATATTAATTTACGACTATAATGTTTCTATCTTGAACAATATCTTTGACATAATAATTATAAAATATCTTAAAATTAATATCTAGCGTTTATCAAAGCAATATTATATATTTATTATTATTTAACAACTGATAATAAATATCACATTAATGAAAGTAACTGAATATTATTATGATATTACTCAACAATTATTCCATGTATACATGGACATGGTACATAATTGAATATTCCTAATACAACATAATAATAATATCATTAAATTATTGGAATATTTATATAGATTATTAGATATCTAGATAATAGTTTATAGATATTGAAATGTAAATCTCGGAAATTGTATATTATTTACACATCTATTTAATATTAATGTTGACTATTTGCTATATGGGTCAATAAGTGATAAGTAAACATTATTTAAATAAAACATATATTTCTGAATATAATAATATTTTATTTAAGTAAAACAATAAATTACAAGTATTAAGAATTATTAACAAACCATTTACGTAATGCTTTACAAAATGTATATTGTTTAGAATTTAAATTTTTATGTATAATACAGCAAGGTAAAGTATCGTCGGATTGTAGTTGATTGAGCCGCGGACATCCTAGATCTTCTAGATTGATAATCTCTATGTGTGAAATGATTTTTTAATTTTAAATTAAAGTTGTTGCATAAAGTTTGCCTGAATTTTCCCGATAAGTGGTTATGATCTGCGACTTTATGGTTTGAAATTGTGAATCTTATTTTACACAAATTACACTCAATACATTTTGAGTGTAATTCTTCTTCTTCCTAGATCATAATTATTGGTATATTAATTTTAAAAAGTTTTTCAATCTTTCTCACTACTGTTTGTACAAAATGTTGAGCAAACTCTTCATTCGTCTCTGACCCACGGTGTATAATAACTGATTGCTGTATATTAAAATTATCCAACAGTGCTGTAGGTAGGTCTTCACTTGCTTTTACTAGTAACCCGTAACTCATCGGTTTATGTTTTTGAATTGCTGTTGTCTTTTTAACTTTTTTCTCTTCGATCTTCAATAGTAATGCCTCAAAATCTACATAGATTACTCTATAGTAATGTCTTTGCGATTTACTCCATGCCTCGAATCTTAGAGTTGTTCCTTCTGCAGGCATGACTGGTAATATGGGTTTATGAGACCTACATATTTTTAAATGTTCGTCCAACACCGCCTGACCGCTTAATTTATTTCTCACTCAATGATCAAAACAATACAATCATGTAAGTACAGAATATATAAGTATGCTCTATAATAAGTTATGTGTACTGATAACGGTTTGCACATAATAATATGTACATTGTATTAGTTATATTTAAATAATTACTGTTATATACATTTGATTATTTGTGTAAATTAGATATTTCAACTGAAATGTTTTAGTAAAAACTATTATTTTTTAAAATTAAATATACTTTACGTTTAATAAAAATCTATGGTCGTTTCAACTATAAAACATAGCCGAATTTAAAAAAAAAAAAATTAGTATTTTCAATTAAAAATATAGTTATGAAACCCGCATGCAACTAAATTTTACAGCTGAAGTACATACAATTGTATTTAAAGAAGTAATTCCACTCCCTCCCCTCTATACACGTATTATCTGTACACCAGCTGAAACGGTTGATACATTGTCAGGTAAACAACAATAACCAACAACTTTTATCATAATAACAAACAGAACACTCATCGTTTATTCAATTGGAGTGTAAATCATGCGTGTGTGTGTGTATATTCGGCATAACACAGATATCGCATACACGCACTAGAGTGCTGCACGGGCCGTTATATTGTGACCCGACCCGGTCTGAAAAAATTGTCGGTAACAAATCACTGACCCAACCCGACCTAAGACATAAAATAATCGGATCGACATTTAATCCGACTAAAATTATGATTTACTATCACAACCCGACCCGAAGCGAACAAATTTTAAAAATTTTCGACCCGACCCGAGTTGACACGAAAAAAATTTCTAAATGTTATTTAATATAAAACAAAATTTTTTTATCATTGAATTTACCCAATCCTATCCTAACTAATGCACTAAAATAAGGTCAATAAGAGGATAAAAATAAGATAACTGAATTTACGGAATTTTATACATCGATACATATATAGAGCGTTTGCTGTATACTAATAATTTATTTTTAATTGAAGAATGAAACATTGGGTCACAAAAGTGACCCTGGGGTCTAAAAGGGTTAAATAAAAGTTACTAAATATTTTATCATTCATAAACATTTTTTACATTTTATCCTTAGTATGTATCAGGTTTAATAAGTTTAACTAAAATATATTAAATTTGTTTGATATTACATTAAATTTTATGCAAACGTTATTTACATAATAATTTCAGTAAAATTTATTTTTGCATTTTATAAAATATCTGATCCGACCCGACCCGACCCGAAAATTAAAAAAACTAACCAGACCCGAATTGTGTCCAGGCCCGAATTGTGTCCAGGCCCGAACCATTTCAGACCAGATTGCAAGGTCTCCCGAACCCGATCCGATCCGTTATCGGGTCGGATTAATATCGGGTTCGGGTCGGGTCGACCCGGCCCGTGCAGGACTCTAATACGCATGCGCGTCACTCCCATTCGTTGCGCAAACATGATGTCAAATAGGAAAAAGCATTTTAGACTCGCAGCACACGTTAATCGTCTATAAAACCAAACCGAACGCGTACCAGCTCAAACTTATCGTTCAGCACTACCACGGTGTACCCTTCGAATCGGATTATTTCTATTTGTTCTCGTTCTCGCCCTGCTGTGCAACAGTAGTTACACATTTTTATTGGTGCCGCACTATTGTAACCGCTACTCGTGTTTCGTGCGCGATCATTTTAACGTTTGATCGAGAAAACGGCGTGTCGATGGACGTCACAGGTGCTCGGTCGGCTACCGTCGCGGACTGGTTATTGGAGCCAGAGTTCTTTTGGACAGCGGTTATCGCGCTAACCGTCTTCGCGCTCTTGTACCGCTTTTCTACATCCGACCACAACAAGTGGCGGACCATGGACGTGCCACACGTTCGACCGGTGCCGCTGTTCGGAAACATGTTCCGCGTGTCCACGCGGCTCGAAAATCAATTGGACTTCAACGAACGCATGTATAAGCGGTTCGCCGGCGAGAAAGTGTACGGCCTGTACCAGATGACCACGCCGTTCCTTATAATCCGTGACCCTGAACTGATCAACCGCATCACGGTTCGGGACTTCGGACACTTTACCGATCTCGGATTGAGCACTGACGCCGATATCAACCAGCTGGCCGGCAGCATGTTCTTCCTGAACGGCCACCGGTGGAAGACCATGCGTCAGAAGCTCAGCCCGGGGTTCACAACGGGACGGCTGAAGGACGCACGTGACCAGATCGTCGAGTGCGTGGATCAGTTGGTCGCGATTGTAGACAAGCAGTTGTCCCTGTCCGACGGCAAAGGGATCGAGTTCATGGACCTAGCCGCTAATTTCTCTTCTAATGTCATAGCCACGTGCGCGTTCGGCCTAAAACTGGACAACACCTCGGAGTTCCACAAGTACAGTAACAAGCTGTTCGAACCGGACCTCCGGAGACTGGTCGACCAGATGCTGATTATGCTATGTCCGAGGCTCAGTAAGTTCTTAAAGCTAAAGCTATTCCCGCAGGACGCGATCGACTTCTTTTGTATGGTATTCAATGACCTCATCAAATACAGGGAGGAAAATAACGTGGTTAGAAACGACGTAGCGCAGACTTTGATGCAAGTCAGGAAAGAGTTGGTGCTGGAGGGCGGTGACTCGACAGACAAAGGTATAAAATGACAGACGAACGTATAACGTAGTAATCATCGACGTACTTTGTCCCTTTCAAAGTTATTTCGTGCATGAGCGGTTAAGTGCGATTTTGCAACCGTATAATCGCTGTCGTATTTTTTTCACTCCAGATTTTAATTTTATGCTACCACAAAACTACAAAAATTATTTTTACAAAATAATCGAAATTTGAGTGTTCGAAATATTTTAAATCGATTTGATTAAACTTTTTGCAGCCAAGTTCACTGAAATGGACATTATCTCAAATGCAATCATACTGTTTGTAGCCGGCTCCGAAACCGTATCAATCACAATATCCTATACGCTTTATGAATTAGCACTGAATAAAGAAGTTCAGGATAAAGTACGTGAAGAGATTTTTACGGTTACTAAGAAACATGGTGGAGAGTTAAACAACAACTGTATTAATGATCTACATTACACGAATATGGTTTTGGAAGGTAATTAACACTGCAATAATATATAATTACAGCGTGTCGTGTGTATGTGAATGTGATTTTCCTATTATTGATAGTTATCACATCTTTATGTATTTTTTTATATTATAATCACTAAACCTTTTTGGAGAAATTCATATAATCATTTTTATCCTCTTATCAATTATCAGAAACATATTATATGCTATTACAAGTTTGCTTACGTTCTAATTACAATTTACAAATTACAATTAGTTTTATATTGACACTTATATTATGTGTTAATGAACTTCGGAAGATATGATGTATATGTTATGGAGCATAAATGGGGAGTGAGATTTTATTTATAATGGATGTTAGAGCAATTAATATGGGTTAAGTATTAATTTTAGTTCATCAAGGATTTTGGTGACGATATGCAGTGATTGATCAAGTGGCAGTAAATTTGTTGTGATTTCGTCGTACGATGTTTTATCTTTTGAGTTTGAACTGGAGGTTTCAATTCCGCTTCTTTGTGGGGTACGCGATGCGGCAGATTGGTGTGGCTTTATATTTTTTTGTAGGATTTGCATCCTTTATAATTAGCAGTGTGATCTCCATCGCAGTTTGCACATTTTGCGGGTTCCTTCCATTTTTTACTGTACATGTCATTGTTGTGTTATCTTCAGTTCTCGCTACGCGGATAGTGGTAACAGTATTTATAACTATAACATATACGTGTATGCCAGTACATTTAATGTGTTGACCTTGAGGAGGACCGAGTTATCTTTTTGGATAATCAAATTTAAAGATCTATTATAATATTTTGTAGATAATGTATATTTCATGATTAGTGGTGTTACAAGCCAACCTTATATTAAATAGAGATAGTGGCACTTTGTTCGTACGGTGTGGTGTATTTGATTCACTGATTACATTGAGACTAATATCATTTAGCAATTTATTTAGTTGAACTTCTGTTTGCATGAAAACTTTGTCTAGTTTCCTTTAAAAAAATTCTAAATTTTTGTCAGATTTAAACGATATTTATTTGAGTATAACTGAATTGTATTACGTAATAGAAAACACACTGACATAATGTATTCACAGTCGTTAATAAAAGCTCTACCCCTTTATTACCCTATAACTAAATAATTCAATTTCAGAGGTTTCCCGTTTGTACTCGGTCACGGTAACATTGTTTAGAGAAGCGACGGAAGATTATAAAGTACCCGGTATGTCATTGGTCATCAAAAAAGGACAAAAGATTATGATACCGATGTACAGCATTCACCATGATCCGAAATATTATCCCGATCCCTACAAATTCGATCCAGAGAGATTTTCTGCGGAAGAAATATCTAAACGACCCAACGGCACTTACCTTCCGTTTGGCGATGGGCCTCGAATGTGCATAGGTATATACTATACTCTAACTTATTATTCACCAGTTTATTTAATATAAAATCCTGCAGTATTTGTCTCTTAGCCTTAATATTTATTTATTTTTTATTCACATATATTAGTGTTATATTTACATAAATTGTGTATACATCATATGAGATATATGTCCTATGTTTTTTGTCTGTACACTCATTTTTTTAATTCAAAACTAATATTCCTGTGTACAGCTGTAATTTTATATACTTTTTTGGTTTGTGTTTATTCCTTCCATCAGGTATACTTCCACTGATTCTTTTCAACAATCCAAACATTTTATTTTGAACTTTACAATTATTGTTCACTCTTACTATAGTATACATATATGCTATAATTTTAGTACAGAACTAGCTAGCGATTTCCATTGTTGATCAAATGTATTTACCATAAGGAAATTGAATTGACTTTCAACACTATAATGCGTACACATTTAAAAGTTTAAATAAATAAAATCAAGGGGCTAATTTCACAAACGTTTGTCTAATCAATTTTTTGAATGTCACTTGTTTATGTGTTGTAGGAAAACGATTTTCAGAGTTGGAAATAAAACTGCTCCTATCAATAATCCTGCAAAAATACGAAGTTATGCCTTGCGATAAGACAGAAATCCCCCTACAATTAAACTCATCGGGAGCTCTTCTTTCTCCGAAAAATGGTGTTTGGTTGTGTTTTAAACCTATTGTAGTTCACAAAGATTAGTTAAGAAGTTGTCTAGACAGGTATATTTACTTATTTGTAATAAGAAAATTTACTTGTCTAGTCTATAATAAGTTATATTTCTATATATATAATAATGATTACATGTTTTACTTATGTTATTTATTTAGCTTTGTGTTTAGTTGTTTAGTTATTGTTATTACTATTATTTAGTTCTTTATTATTAATATTTTCTTATTGTATCTTTATCATCAGTATTAATCATATTAATTTTTATGAATTCAAATCAGCTACAAATCAGAAATACTCAAAAAAATTTAGAATAGTATCCAAACAATGTGTAATTAAAACGTATAATGTATTATTACTAATCTAAATACAACAATTTAAACACTTTTTGTAGAGCCAATGACCTCAGTCACCGAGGCAGTTATTTTTAGTAAAAAAAATTTATTCCATTATATATATATATATATATAGAGAGAGAGAGAAAGAGAGAGTGGAATTGTATGTAATTTGTACATGTATAATATTGATAATATTAATAATATTATATACGAAAAATTTAAAATATGGTTCCTACATAAAGAGTTGAGATCAGATAACTTATATAGATATACGATAGAAAAACGTACGATTTAGTGTTCATGACAAATTATCAGTATGCACACCTTCATACATGAAGCAACAAGCAACGTAATATAACACTCGAAATTATAATATAATAATAATTTATTCACATTTTAAAAAAGCTGTGAAGAACCGTTTTAACGTTTTGCAATCATCATCAGTAGCGGCTTGTGAGTAAATATTCTGGGGAGACTTAAATTATATAACATAAATCCCATATAACAACGAACAAGAAAAACCTTTTTATTGAAAAAATTAATTATATTAATACTTCAATTAATACTTAGTTAATATTTTTAACTTAATTCAATATTAAATTTGTTTATAAACTAATTCGATTTTGCAATCAAATGTTGCAATACTTCTAAAAATGTAAAAAATAATAAATATCAGATGGATATACGTATAATCATTGTTCAATAATTAATAAACCATGAACAAAACGTCTAGTAAAATGAATTAAACACGGGCTACAAGGCGCAGCAATTACTGTACTGAACCCAGGTTCAATAGCGTCTAAAGGCGTGTTCTCATGAGTCAAGTTTAGTTGACCGATTATAGTTGATCAACAAAAATTGAATAAAATCTGTAGTGAGAACCTTTGTTTCAATAAAATTGAACAACTAATTAGTTGATCAAAAAAAGTTTGACCCAGTCAAACTTTATCGTTCAAGTAATGAGTTGTTTTCCAATTCCTTTCAAGTTGAAACCCGTCTTGACACGTGGGAACAACCTATCACTACAGTTGATTCAAGTTGAACCTTCAGTTTGTTTTCAACCGGCAGTCACACGTGCATTTTGCCAGTTGTGTTTTTTTTAATTTTTAACGTATTAAATATTTTTAATTTTAAAAATGAGCCTCAAGTGGTCTGAAAGCGTGATGTTAAAATTCTTAGAACTTTATCATAAGTATGATTGTCTATGGAACCATCGACTAGATACATATAAAAATAGAGATGCAAGAGAAAGTGCTTTGGGTTCTATTATCAAAGAAAATCGTTTTTAATTCTTTTTTTACTAAAATACTTATTGAATTTACAATTTCACATACAACTGCTTTCGACGCCATTTTCAACTGTATTGATATAGGGATATCGAGATCGAAAGTGATATCTTGTCGACCGCGGCTTTTCAACTGAGTTGAAAATAAAATTGAAACATGTTCTGTTGAAATGTGTGAACAAAAACTGATTCAACTTATTTTTGTTGATCAACTATAATCGGTCAACTAAACTTGACTCATGAGAACGCGCCTTAAGAAACTCAGCTTTTTCTCCCCGGCACCCTCCGACCAACCAGTCATGCCATTTCATGTTACGATTGCAACTGACGGGTTTCAGTTTCACAAAACCGACGACCGTCGTAAGAAATTACGAAAGAAATTACTAAAATAGTGTACTATTGAGATAACTATTAATTGGTTTTCGATTTTGTGACTTTCAATTTATAATAATAAACAATGAAAACATTATATTTTTAATAAAAATATTTCTATATATTATTATTTTTAATTAATTATATTATTTATAAGTGGCCGGTTTATTTTTAAGGGGAGACGCAGTTTCAAAGTCTCCCCTGACGATCCGCCCCTGATCATCATAGTATAAAATATATTTAAAATTAGCTAGTATTATCTTAAGCCCGCCGCACACGACGCTTTTTTTGGTGCTGGTTCATGTATGGGGAGCTGTGATAGCAACATTGATGGATTCGGTGATTGAAAATGACGTCACTGCTGGCTCCGTTGCGTGAACGCGGGCTGGATTTCGGTGATAGATCATGTGCTATTTTCCGTGCGTGATAGTTTGAACAATTTATGCAGCAACCAATCAGAAAATAGAATCTTGTCACGTGGGCCGACAACAGCGTTTTCGATTACGTCGTGGTGATAATATTATTATACTTATAAGTGTCAAGTGATAATATATTAAATAATAATAATAATTAATATTATCTAGTCTCTAATTTTTTAAAAGCACAAGTTTGAAGTCTGTTCAAGCTGCTACCTTACTTATTAATTAATACTTATAACTAACGTAAATAAGTTTACAACGTTTAAATTTACAAGTAAAAGATGCAGAGCCAAAAATCTGAAAAGTGGTCGAATGACCAAATAGAGACGTTGTTTGATGCATATAAGGAAGAGCTCTGCTTATTTGCGACAAATCTGGCCACATATCACAATAAGCACTTAAGAGCAGATGCCATGGAACGTGTATGTAAAGTCCGTGTCTAAACGGTGTTAGTCACTCAGCTCTTATCATCCATAACAGTGTTATCACATAATATAATTGATTCTGTGATATTATCACTGTATTCCATCGAGAATAACAAACTATATAATTTTAGTTATATTATTTTCATTTACCATTATTTTCATAATACTTCATACCAATATACAAGAATAATAAGACGTGGACGGATGCTGTGGTAGAGTTCTAGAAAAGAGAATGTTCCGCCTATAAAAATTGTCTTTAAAGACCATTGGTTGTATTTTTGCGAAATGGGATCTGAACAGAGTTCGCAATCTAACACCGAGTCGGGCTCGAAGAACTCAAAGCTAAAACGAGGTAAATCAGTACCCGAAAGCTCATGGCCGCGTAATTCTCAAGATGGGCAGCATAGCAGAGCTGCAAGCGCGAATACATCACCTGGTCATAGTGTGTGCAGCGACGTCGACTTGCCATACGTTTCCTACACTGTCAACAGGCCGATTGGAGGTGTGTATTATTTTTTTTATTTAACTTGATCTAATAATTAGACTACTTTTTTATGACTGATTCATATTTAGATTCACCTAAGAAACCCAGCATCATGAGCAGAGGACGATCAGTACAGGTAGAATCTCAGCGGTCTGCAAAGAAGACCTCAAAGACTACACCTAAACACAATATTGTTGTTGTTAGGGCAGCTGTACAAGAAAACCCTAATATGGATGAAGACCTGTTCAGGTTGAAGGTAAATTGTGTTTTTTAGTTTAAATATTAGTATGAAGTAGGCTATGCATCATTATTAAATTTATATATACTATATATTGTTTTTTCGTTTGATATCTCATTACATAGTATAATATAATTCCATTTCATAGTACCATACTTCTAGTAATCATAATATTGCTGTAGAAAATACATTTCAATGAAATCAACTTTATTATTCAAAGATAATAAAGTATGTTTTGCTGTTGAATCCATAATTACTTTTGGCTTATGATCTATATTAGTTTTTAAAAATTAATAAAAATGTTGTTTATGAATAATTTACTACAATTTAACACATGATATGCAATTTATACATAAACATAAAATTTGAAAATTTAATAAAATAATAATATGAGAAAAAATATATGAATACTTAGTTCAAAATTCTTATCATTAAGTCATTAATAAAAACTATATAGTCAAAAAAAATCATAGCATTGCTTTGTAATTTATGTGTTTCTTTTTAATTCTTCATATTAATTATATCCAACAACAAATCTTTGCTAATATAACTTATTAATTCTTTTTTTTCATTGTGTAATTTAAAGTTATTACCAAACCTTATTTTATAAACTATCCAGTGAAAAGTAATTTATATTATTATTAATGGTGTTATTTAAATAATTTCAGCAAGTACCATCATTTTTACCTATTATAAGAGGCACTGTGTCTTTGCCAGCAGCTAGAGATCGAGAAGCATTAGAACGAATTGATTCTAATGCATTCTATAGACTATGTCAACTATATCAAGCATACATGAGTCGTTGTGCTACAGCTGTGACTTCAGATCAAATTTTATTAAATAAACAAATTGTAGAAGTAAGAATTTACAAAAACAACAGAATATATAATTTAATTATTATTAATTATAAATACTATCATTAGAACATAATAACTTAATTTGATTTTTTGCAGCTTGACGAAGAAACTACAAAAGTATTAAATTTATATGTGACCTCGTTTAAGCATTATGCTAAAATCAATGAGCAATTCAAGTGCATTAATGACATGAATAAACAATTAAATGCATGTCATTTATTGTTGAACAAGACACTAGACTATGTTCAGTTATTAAATAACAAACTACCTCCAGATGAACGATTGGAACCATTTGTATGGACCACGGGTTGATGTTAACCTTTACATAGTCTCAATCACTATTTATTTTATATTATTTTGTTATTTATTAATAATTGCTGTTGATGTTGAAATCTACTGTTCACCGTTTTTTTTGTTCTGCATACTTTTTTGTTTGTTTAAGTATCCATGACAAATGAAATGATAATTTTGTATATACATCTGGATAACCTGGTTTGGCACATCCTGAGCCAAATGATGTCAGACCAGCCAAAAACCATCTACCATTAGGACCTGAACACTGCAAAGGTCCTCCAGAATCTCCCTGCAAAATATTTATTGATCATACAACTTCAATATATAATACTACTCATTCAACATACCACGCATGGACCACCAGCTTTACCATCCATTCTGCCAGCACATAAATGACCATCAGTTATGGGCACCACTGGCCCATATTTATCTCTACAAACAGATGTGTTGTGCACTGGAACTTTTATCTGGCGCAGCTTACCCGATAATGGTCCATTTGGTTTGACTTTACCCCAGCCTGTCGTGACGCATACCTTAGGAATTGGAGTATCATTTGTTGATGGTGGTAAACATAAGCATCGTATGTTTGTATTGGTGATATTTGTCGGCCTAGACAATTTCATTAATGCTACGAAATCCAAATATTTAGTACCAGTAAAACTAAAGAGCAGTTTTCAAAATTTTAATATTAACCTATGTCGTTTTGGTAGTTGTGAAACTTGTCGTGGATAACTATCTCGTCAATGGGTATACGCTCCTCAGTGTGCTCTTCTATATCTCTATTCCAGTCCCCCAGTACAGCTGTCCAAAGAGCTGCCAACGGTAGGCTGAACTTTTCACTAAATAACATAGTTATATTTTATGACCAATCACATTTTTCAATTCTATTGGAAAACTGTTACTTACTTTCGAATGCAGTGAGCAGCTGTTAAAACCCAAGTAGGTTGGATCAATACTCCTGCACACCAGTGGCCAACAAAACCAAATGCTGGATGAAGTAATTGTAAGGATACCTGAAGGAAAATAGTCTTGAATTTATTAAAACCATATCAATTGAGGAACAAGCTAAATAAAATTATGCACTATTAGATGCAACTGTAAATCGCATTAATTGTTATTTCTATACTTTAGTATTAAAATTCTATATTTTGGTTTATAAATCTTGTGATTATATTTAAAAAAAAACCTATTACTTATTAATATTTCTAATTATTACTAATCTTTCTTATTATTGAACTTAATGTAATTTCATTACAATTTAATAATTGAATATTTATAGTTCACCAATAAATCTTACCTTGTAGATTACATTTTACAACTTTTTTTGTATTTTTTTTAAGTTATAACATTACTGTGACTCTGAACAAATTGTGTTAATATAATAATAAGCATATATTTATTAACTCTGTTTTTTGTGTACCTTATGTTGATATTTTGTTTTTTTTTAATGGAAATTACATAAAAAAAATAATAATATTAAGGTTAAGAGAGTTCAAATAAGTATACCTACTCTATTTGATTTATTTTATGGATATAAATTAAAATTATTTTCAAAACTTTTCACTACTAACACAAATCTTCTTTAAAACTGGCTTGAAAATCCTGAAATTATTTGATCAATAAAACCAGTTTCAACGAACAGCAATATTTTAAACATTATAAAAAGCATATTTACAAATTCTGTTCTCGATAGATAAAGGACTGTTGTTTAAAAATGAATAGATATCGAATAAAATTTAATTTTTATTTAATAATATACAGTATTATTTTTTTGTGAGTTTTCATTGTTCATAGTTGAACGGGTATACTCACTTGCCACGGCCAAGCTCCCTTCTGAGTCTCCTTGCCATTGACCAACCTAGACTTGAAACTCCCAGCACCGGCTCCTCCTCCTCCTCTGCTGATCGTTCTAGGCTGCCGATAACTTATCACACCGTTATTCAAGCCACATTCTTGAAACAACGAATTAATATACAAAAACAAATATGTTAAACATGTTTTGGTTAGACATTACAATTAGATTGTGTTACATTTTTAACCTTTTGTATTTCAAGACCAGTGGTTGATATTATAGAGATAATCAGCAGATCTACTTGTAGGGAAAATTATTTTGTTGGTTGTCACTCTTTCAGGTCTACTCAGAACAGCTTTTTCTAATATTATTGTAACATGAATTTATTGAAAATCAGTGTTTGGAAAGAACGTTGTTTGTGAACGACGCACGTTCATATTTTGCTAACGTGACTCGCGTTATTTAAATAGAACGTGAACGACTTATGTTTTTAATGAATTTGAACGATTTTTGGAGCAAATTTATTTGCCATTTTAAAAATATATATTTGTTAATAATAAATATTGATTATAATATGTTTGTGTATAGACAGTGCCGTAACTAAAGGTTGGCGAAATAAACGATTTCCAAGGGCATAGCAAAGTAACGAGCCGCATTTGAGTTAAACTAAATTTTTTTATACATAAATAAGCGCTAAAATAAAATACGTCTTCGTCACCACGGAAAACAATTACGGCCTGTGTATAGATTATAAGCATAAAGTGAAATATACCTATGAAATGTTGTACACGTCCGATTTATGCAGAATGCAGATAGTTGATTCATAAATATAAAGTTAAAAAAATATAAATTAATGGGTAAATGAACGCGTTCAGTTTTTTATAAAATTTGAACACGAACGAATTGAATTTTTAAGTTATAATAGTAATAAGTACAATACTAACCTACCATTTTTTTTTATTCAATTCAAGCTTTAATAATAAAACTAACTCATTCACATAAACGCAAAATAATTCTCTTTAAATAATATTTTACTTCAAATTAAATTATGAAGGGGTGCTAAATATCCCCTTGCACCCTTGTAAACGCGCTAATGGTGTAACTGTAATATTAGTTAAAAAATTAAAAACATTTAGACAAAACATTAACTTATACTTTTTTTTGTACTATAGAACCCAGTACATTATTAAGTGTTCTATACAAATAGATCAATGTTAAAACTACACGTCAGCACGACGAAGTCATTCTTTTTCGTATTAAAGACGCATTCATTACCTACTCAAGTATTAGTTCTTTTAAGCACAATCGATTTCCCACTAATATAAAATGAAAAAATACAGCATTGTAGATAGGTATAAATCTATTTTCCAAAAGTGTCCGGGAACATCGATAACCAATGCGACGACTTTTGACCAATTGGGTATTTGATATCCAACCGGTGCATAACCTATAATTTGAATATTTATCAAATTTTAATTGAATCGTGTCACGAAGGCATCTGTAAGTATAGTCATTTCGTTCAGAGTATTGGAGAGAGAAAAAAATTCTTTCCGGAAACGCGATCTAAAAGAGAAAACCCTGTGATCGATCCGACCGCGCGTACGATGCACTAGGTACTCACGTACGACGCGCGCCTACTGTAATTATGTGGGTAGATTTGGTTTTCGTGTTTACGTAAAAGTATATGGATCGACGGTAATACGCATACACGTGAACAATAAAAAAATAAAAGAACAATCGGCGGTCGCGTGTGCGAATAAGATCGGTGAAAGTATAAAATAACAAAAACGCAAACACGCGATTTTGGATTTTTACAATCCGGGGGCCTAAACATTTATATTGTAATGCGTACAAATCCGCGCGCGCGTAATGACAACCGTCTCGGAACACACACGCACGCACGCACGCAAGCGTGTAAATACTTACAATACGTACGGTATGTGTTTGTGTACGTGCGCACACAAGACCTGTAACTAGTTCACACGATCCGTTTTGTGCAAGTCGTCGTCAAGTTACACACGAACTTCGTGATCATCGCGCGTTCAGTCCTTATAATAATGTGCACGCGGCGCGCGGTCATTATCGTTGTCGTTATTTCTTTTCTGCAGCTACCGCGAGCCCATATGCGAGCGAGCGACATTTTTTTTGAAATTTCGAATTCCAATCGAGCGGTTTTAAACACACTATACAGCCTATAACGTCCAAGATGGAATCTCGTGGGACCAACAAGATATATTGTTTTCCGTTTAAGACTAATTTCCTAATCATGCCGCGAGTACGATATATCTACATAATGGATTGTTACAAAACCTAAAGTCGAAGTTTCATCTTAAGGAAGTGTTACCGGCTTAGGATGATTTCACTGTACTTGTATCAGCGAAGAGGTTTTTCAAAACACCGACAGTGCATCACGAATACTTGGAATTCATATCGCTTCCGGAGAAAATAAGTATCGATTGTAATAAGAAAAGAAAAACACCTTAGATCCCCACGGATTTTGTCCTATTGATATTTTATATATATATATCCTGTATTCGATTGACTCGTATGTACTCGCATCGTGTTATTTAATCGTACGAGGTATACCTATAAGATGGTAAATTTGTTATATACGACTGGCGAACAATAAAACAGAAACATATGCATCCGGTACATGATCTGAAACCAGGTCCTTAGGTATGTCTGTCAAACGAAATCGAATAAAAATAACAGCTTAGAACTAGGTATGTGTCTATTCATAGTTTCTCCGTCATTCCTACAGTGTATTGTCAATAGAATAAGGAACTCGATGATGGTCCTCAAGGGCATCGTTTGGCGTATAGTCGTGCATGATTTATGAACATACTATTTACATATAGTACAATAACGTACCCCGTCAGCAAGCAACTGTTAAAGTTCACATTTGTCTCTCAACCTCTTCGTCCTTCCCGATCTGTTCCGAGAATCACAACATCAATATTTGTTTGAATAAAAACCACAAAAAAATATTGCTGCAGTACGTTCTCGTATACATTCTAAGTTTTTGCATGACTTTGTCCCGAACTACAACCAAGTATCCCGTGAAAACGATTTACACTACAAAACTATACATATAAATAAAATTGTTTCCATGACGGAAATAGAAAGACTTTTTTTATTTTTTATTTAATTTGCTATTAATTAAATAAAATAGAAAGACTTGTATTCAAAGTTTGATTTAATCCTTTCGTGGAATAATTTGTGTACATTTGTTCGCTGTTCCATCACACCACGTTAAAGATAATTATAGATGGTATTTTCTAAAAATTGCATTGAACATGATTGTATCACTTGATGAAAGAATTATTGTTTGGTTGACACGCGTATTTGTATCATAAGTCATAAACTTAATAAATTTAATTTAGTTAAAAAGTTATTAAAAAAAAAAAATCGCATATCACTAAACAGAAATAATTGATTCAGTTTATGAAAACAATTAGCTTTGACCTACTACACTTAAACTTAAAACGTGAGCAAAATTATCAACCGGAATTTTTAACACTACCAGAAATGATTTTTCACAATTATAATAAGATTTGTATGGTAAAATATAAAATATTTAAGTCAAAAATTACACATGAACTTGTATTAAAAAAAAGAAGTATAAACACCAGACGAAAGTAAAGGTACGTTATTGTTTTCGAATTTTTTTTTTTCAGTTTCTCCTTTAAACGGAAAATGTATCGAGACGACAGAAAATGCATTTTCTGAAAATTCATTCGTGATGATTTTTCAAAAAGTCATTTTAAAATTATTTTATAGTCATTTATCTAACTATGTGATTTCCGATTCTAAAAGTTCTTACTACACGTATGATGTATACTCTTAATGGAGATCTACTGTAGTAAAGAAATAGTGTTTAAAGGAGAAAATATAATTGAAGAATGTATATGTTCATTACTCACACTCATATCACTGAGGATTTAAAACAATTACGATTACCACTTACCTTCAGTTGTGGATGAGAAGACAGCGACCGCAGCTACGGCCAGCGAAAGACACAGTACCGCGTGCAACATGATCCACGTGCGCGCACACACTGCGGTAGCGGCCGTGGCCCCGTCGAATGCCTCTACCTACCACATGTTGTACAGATAACGGCTATAGTAGACAGGAATAAGAAAATAAGAATTGAACGCATCGAGGAGATTGCCCGAAAAAGAAACTGAAGAAGGATAGAAAGAAAGAAAGAAAAAACGCTCTCTCTTTCGGTCAAAAATCGTCTCCTTTCGCCTTCGTCCGACACACCGCTCCGCCGTGCATCGGCCCACCACTGGTCGATTTTACGGAATTTTTTCGCAAACGCGTATTTAATGCACTTAAACCTTTAAAAATTTAAACTGTACAAGCAACTTCAGTATGCTATTTGGACTATTTTCCTTTGATCGGAATAACCGTTTAGTTGCTACGAACAGAAGACGATTTTTCAGTTGATTCGTTTAAATCCTATATTCATAAAATACATCTCGACACGTACTTTATATCAAATATAGTTATCTGAAGCCAAATCAAATCTCTTTAAAAAATCGTTTACGTACATAGCACTAAAAAAAAAAAAAATTCATCGAAAAATAGTCAAATTTCTAATTGTTTTATGTTGTCAGTTAATTTTTTTCAATTAATCATGTTAAATGTAGAATGGGATGTGTCCTTTACAATTTCACCCCGTCATATTCCCAGTTCGTTTCCGTCTATATTTAATGTTGACAGAATGCTGCTGTACAGTACTGGAGTTTATTTGTTGTTTATCACAATTCATCAAATAATGACTGCAGATAATACAATATAATTGTAACACTGATACATATTTAATGCGGTTTTAGTTCATTTTTCTAATAGCAAAATCCGAAATTAAATCCTCTGTAAAAACGATCAAACGAAGATAACCATTTGAATATGAAACTAAATCACACATAATCAGGCTTTACATAATCCGTGGCATTGAATAAAACTGTAACAAATAATCACTGGACGTCGCATGCATCTCTTTACGGAGCGTCGCGGATAAAATGTTTCCAAATTGAACCGTTTCCGAAACCGTTTCAAAAACCATACTTAATAATATACTAATAGGAAATATTTCAATCCATTATTAGTTGATAACTATAATTGATTGGTCTTTGAATACGGTATAATCGTTGATCGGAGTATAATATTACAGCACGTAGGTACGTGTTTAGTTATCAGAACGATCAAAAGTTGCGAGGTTTCAAACTTTCAAAATTCATATAAGCAATCGTATTCAGGTGTTGGATCAGTTACGTATAAATTATTATTTTTAACAGCGTTCTGGGTTACAATATTCGATATGTATTAGCTTTCACTAATACGTAAGAAAAAGAATTTGTAAAATTATATTTTTGATAAAAAATTTGTATTTGAAATTCGCATCATTTACAAGAATCTTTGATGTATAAATATATATAATTAAAATAAACAAAAAGATATATAAATATATATTTTTTTCATGATTTATTTTTAATATTGATATATATATTATATTTAAGCAACAAGGTGAAATTTACTTTATCTATTATATATATGATATTATTTTGTCAAGAATAACAACCGAAAATGTTGTATTATTATAATATAGGATTACTTCAAACTTTTTTTTTTATTTCAACTTGATAGTTTATGTTAAAATCTACTAAAAAAGCTAATTAATTTCAACATAAATTAATTAGAAAATTAACATTTTAACTAGTTAATGCTCATCTTTGGTATTTTTCATTAACTTTATGTGTGCGGAATGTACTACGATTCGGTTCGGTACTATACAAATACAAGCAATTATATCGCGTGTTATACAGTTATGTTGTTTCTGTACAACATTTCGAATATATCGTGTAGGAGTATCACAGTGCGACTTCCATGAAAATTTTGTACGCTCATTTCTATGTATGTAGTTGTACACGTACATAATGCTGTATAATAATATTATAGTAACAATACGCGATTGATCGTCTGATCGACGGATCTCGTTAAAAATAATAATAGTAGTAGTAGTAGTAGTAGTAGTAGTAATAGTAGTAGTAGTAGTAGTAGTAGTAGTAGTAGTAGTAGTAGTAGTAGTAGTGGTAGTACCTGCATTGATGAATGATGATAAATAAATAAAATGAACAGTAAAACACAATATTGTACACGTTGATGCAGTAAATTACCACGCCCAATCAGTTCTTAGCATCACGGTGCACACACACGCGCATCACATGCCGTGCGATATTATTATGAGATTCCGATTTATCGGTAAAATTATACATAGAAAGTAAAAAAAAAAAAAAAACCAATTTTTGTTACAGGTATCGCCGCGTTATTAATATTTTTTGAAAGTAATTATTATAAACCGTACGAGCGTTTAAAATCGAAAAAAACAATATCGATCGGACAACGCGCGCGCGACGTGTGTGTCGGAAAATGATTACTCGCGTGATGTCGTTATACAGCACAATATCGTTCTGCAGACGCTCATCTTTGCGCCGCATAAGATTCTCACCACGTCATACATATTATATTTATTATACGCATGGTACCCTCACCGGTGCGTTATGTTCCGAAACGAGTCATCATGGGGATTTGATTTGGGGTCTCTTCATTCAATCACAAGTTAAGTTTACATATAAATATATATACTTTAAATTACAATTTAATTAATCTGCAGGCTTTTCACTCTTCGATCCATTGTATCGTTCGGAAAAACAATCTCACCGTCTTCACATTCTCAAATCAATATTTTGCGATGTTTGTGACATTTTCTGTACACAGCTAAGCACAGCACCGAATCATAATTGCGCATTACACAATTATAATACTTATATTTTGAATTGACATTTAAAAGCATGAGATCAAGTTAAATATATAATTTATATATATTTAATATACAACGCAAATATCATAACGTATGAAACATAAGTTTATAATTAAACCATTATAGTAACGCGAAAATATACAATAAATAAATGAGTGGTGGTTTGGACTATACTTTAATAGACTATCAACAAATAATTTGTTTTTTCATTTATAATTATTTATTTCGGTGCTGGTGAGTTGATCCCTGAGACTTAATTTATGTATTAGTAGATTCCCGGGTTCATTTGAAACAGGTATGAATTGATTCCCGAGTATAAACGTACAATTTCGGCCTAATAGCGTTACCCAAGATACACCATAAGAAGGTGAACATTTTTTTTAAGTGTTTTCATATGTTTAATCATGGTAATATGGTATTATGATAATATCATGATATATATTATGTAATAGTAATTGTATTTTAGAATGTACATAGGTAAAAATTTGAAATATATTGTTCTCAAAAAATTGATATCTGTTAATGAGATTGGATACTATTTTAGTTTACTGTACTTGAGTTAAGACCGTTTGCTTCAGGGGCGGATCCAGACATTTTTTACAGAGGGGGCGCAAAATAAATTGTTTACTTACCACTAACCTGCCTGAATTGTAACATAATACGTAAAAGCAACAATA
The DNA here is from genome assembly GCA_034509805.1 of Sipha maydis. Classification (NCBI taxonomy): domain Eukaryota; kingdom Metazoa; phylum Arthropoda; class Insecta; order Hemiptera; family Aphididae; genus Sipha; species Sipha maydis. Next base: position 28,144 of record JASXSY010001525.1, read on the forward strand.
ATTATGTTGACATATTTTATTTTCATGATATTATTAGAAATTACCAATGTAGGTACTTCGGAAATTGTTTATCATCGACGGCGATCAATACCGGAACGCAATTAGCTATAACATTCCAACACACTAGTCAATACACAATAAATATAAAATAATATTATTTTATTTTTCGTAATTGTATATTACTCTACTTAGTAGTTGTATTGAACCACGAATATAATCGAAAACCCAATATATTTTAAAACTATTTTAGGGTTTGGGGGGGGGGGGGCGTACGCCTCCTTTGATCCGCGCCTGGTTTGCTTGTTATACACTTCAAATTTATTCAGAAATTGACACTACGAACTTATGTTGAACTTACAATGGCTACAGTGGTACTGAAAAATGCATAAAAAATTCTAAGATGTTTGACAACAAAAGTTGTTGTCTAAAATCAGTTGTCATAAACTCATAAACGATAAAATTCGATAAAATATCTGTGTTTTTTCCGTCACTGATATGCAACAATATAATACCGGAGGGAAATAACTCGTATGTACTTCTTAATAGCCACGGAATCAAGTTACCGGTGTCGATGCAAGTAAATCTAGGAATCAACTCATACGCAGCCTTTTATTCTGTTATCCGCGATAGAGGGTTGTATAAACGAACCCAAGTAGTTCCTTATTTCACTTATTCACACGAAATTAACATTCGTTAATCTAAAAAAATATACTTAAAAAATCAGTATAAATGTGATTTTATTCACGTGTATACGTATATTTACGTATTCACGTAATCACGAATTACCTGACATATATCCGTGAATACGTGAATAACTTTAAGGTACGTGAATACGGATTGAAAATGCACTGCACGTGTATTAAGTATACGTGAATACAAATGTTTCATTTACGTGTACACGGACTTCGTGTTTATGTACGTATTATTTCCTGTTTTCAACCGAGACCTTTTATTATTACTAATATTATCAGTGTTTAAGCAACTCGGTAAACTAGAAAAATTATCGAAACTAAAAAACGATAGTTATATAGCTGAACAGTGTATATACTTAATATTTATATTAGGGTGGTCCTCCGGTATAGATGAAGTAAAAAAAAATTGCAAAATGTTCGGGTTACCGCCCTCAAATCGGTTCAGTTACTTAAAAAAAGCATGAGAAAAATTTTTTAGACAAAATGTTCAACTTTAACCCGTGCCGCAAAAGCTCTAAAGTTTTAATAACAAAAAAATATTAGAAATCTTCAGTTTTTGAATATAATTAATCATAACTCTTAAAAGAATACTTTTACAAAAAAATTATAAAGACTTTAATTGTACGTTACTATTGTTACAACAGTTTTATACTTATAAATTTTTTTTAAATATATTATTATTAAAAAAATTTGAGTTTAAATGTTAAAAATAAAATTTTTTAACTATTTGTTGCGTGGCAATAAATAAAATGTTTTTTATATCGTATAATGCGATTTAAATTAACATAAAATTAATATATATTGTATAATATCGTTTGTATGTGATATTTAATCTATGATAAAAGAGATTAGTATAGAATCGTTAGGTGGGTAGTGTACTTAGACCCATACCCGTATTTTGCGATTTTTACGTGAAGATTATTTCCATGACTCATTGAAACATTTATTATTCGTACAACAAAAATTAGTATTATCTACATTATTACACCTTGGACTTACGTGTTATCGAGTTTAATAAGTCATTATAGATTGTCAACTATTATTTTGCGATTTATTAGTTTATTATTTCTCAGTTGACTTACAACAACAACCAGTGTCATACTTAATTATTGTTGAGTATTAAGTTTTTACAATTTGTTATAATTAGTAAGCATTATATTTTATTTTACTGATTTATAATGGTTACCAAGAATAGCTTACGTGTGTCAAAATATATATTTTTAATTGGACATAGTTCAAATCAAATAGTTGGTAGTAAATTACCATCAAACAAGCAAGTTTTGTCAGTACTATTTTTTAATTTGCGCGAAGTTAATTTAAATCTTCATCAAAGTGCTACATTAGTGATACAAGAAGCGATAATTTTTTGGCGGAAGACACGTATACCAACAAAAACAGAACAAAAATGTGTGACTAAGTTGGAGGATTTATACCAAGAGTGGAGAAATTTGCAAAAGTCAGAATATAGAAAAAGTGCAACTCAAATGGAAAAAAATACGCAGTTTGTATCAAAGCTAGACGATTTATTCGATATATCAAACGCAAACGCTTTAGATTTAATGTCTAATGAAGAAGATAGAGCATTTTTAATTGCCCAGAGACAGAAAGGTCGAACTGGATCATTGCTTGGTATTGATCAAAAAACAAATAAAAAAGAAAAAACCATAGAGGATCGGAAACAAGCGACAAATAAAAGAAAAGATCGTGCTCGTAATGAATTTGAAGCTTCAAGTAAGTTTTTAGTCTAAAATAATAATTTATAACTACTATAGTACTATATTAAAAGTGTTGCGTGTATAATAATAAATAAATTTCAGGTAAAACTGTAGAACTTCTGTCGTCCAGTAGTTCTGACGAATGTGACGATGCGGACAATGATGCATTTGTACATGAAGATATTCCCGGTCCATCAAGTAAATATTTCAAGCCAACCAGAGGGTACGATGACTTTGTCTCCGAAAAACTTGCAATCGTATTGGACAAATGTAAAATCAGTGACCGGAATGCTGTACATCTTTTCATTGCTACTGCAGAAGCTTTAGGTAATAATGTTAATGAACTTATTGTAAACCGATCATCGATACGACGAACTCGCATAAAATACCGTAAGCAACGTGCTGAAAAAATACGTCGTGACTATAATTTAGCTAAGGAAGACGCAGTTGTTATACACTGGGACGGAAAACTTCTTCCAAATTTAACTGGGAAAGGCTTAGTCGATAGGCTGCCTATAATCGCGTCTGTAAATGGCCGTGAACAACTTCTAGGTGTTCCGCCGCTAAATAGTGGAACTGGACGTGAACAAGCCAATGCAGTATACCAAACGCTTGTAGATTGGTGTTTAGATGAAAATGTACAAGCACTTTGTTCCGATACTACAGCATCAAATACAGGTCGCTTAAATGGAGCTTGTGTTTTCGATTTAAAATTTGGGGCAACATCGGGCCCAGACGTGGCAATTTTTAAAAGGTTCCAACAAGCCTGGGGAACAATTAACCCTAACAATTTTAATTCTGGCATACAAAATAGTAATGTAATGGATTCTGTAAATGACGTATGTGACGAAATTATTAAATTTTCTAAAGATCGGCTATTAGAAAAGCAGCCAAGAGATGATTATCGAGAGTTACTAGAATTAACAGTAATTTTTTTGGGTGGAAAACTTTCAAATGATAATAGCTTTAAAATACCAGGTGCCATCCATCATGCTCGGTGGATGGCCAAAGCTATTTATAGCTTAAAAATATATTTATTTCGTGAACAGTTTAAATTAACACCCAAAGAAGAAAGTGCCTTAAGAAGTATTTGCATTTTTATTGTACGGTTATACATAAAAGTATGGTTTAATTCACCATCTTCAATCAAAGCTCCTTTACAAGACTTGACTTTTATGAAAGATCTTTTACATTATGTCTCTATAGATAAAGATATATCTCAGAATGCAGTTAAAAAGTTTTGTGGTCACTTATGGTATTTATCGGCGGAATTATGCGCATTTGCTTTTTTCGATGAGGCTGTGCCACTGGAGACTAAAAGAAAAAATGATTCATGCTCTAAACAACGACGAATGTTCATCAGAAATAAATTCAAATGCACAACATTTAATTATATCTGCAAAAAATACAAACGAGTTATTAGAAAAGGAAATTGATGATTTTATATGTGTCAATACTAAAAAACTATTTAAACGATTTGCAATCAATACCACTTTTTTGAACGAAGACCCTTTAATGTGGGCAAATAATGAAGATTATAATAAAGCTCTGTCAATTTTAAAAAATATTCCCGTTATAAATGATGTTGCAGAAAGAGGAGTAAAACTTATAGAAGATTATAACAACAAAATAACCAAAGATGAATCTCAAAAACAATATTTATTACAAGTTGTTAGTGATTATTGCAAAAAATATCCTGACCACAGAAAAGAAACACTTACACAAGTTATACAGTAATAAGTAATTAGTTACAGTAATTAGTTGTATCATTTATATTTAAAATATGTTAAAGATATTAGTAAGTCACTATGTAATTTATTTATTGTAAACTGTTTTCATGATTATTTGTATGTTATGCTGTGAAAATATCTCAATTTTCATGATTTTTTTTTTTTTTTTACTTTCTGATTAAAATATTTGAAAAAATAAAATATTTGGAATCTAATCTATATAAAATAAATTTTAGTAAATTTTGTTTTCTATCATTGTATTTTAACCGATTTTTTATAACATTTTTATTTCTAAAGTTATGTTTAAGAATATCAAAAAAAATTTTAAATATTGAAAATGTTCTATTTTTGTAACTTTAGAGCTTTTGCGGCACGTGTTAAAATTAAAGAATTTGCATGAAACTTTTTTTGTATGGTTTTTTTAGGTAATTGAACCTTTTTAGGGGGGGTAATCTCAAAAAAAAACAAAATTAAAAAATAAGGACCACCCTAATTTATATATATAATTCATATACCATTCACTTATTTACTAATCAGCATATATCCAAAACAATTATACAGATTGATTTGACATTTTAGAGGCATGTACTTATGTATAAATGCATTTAGAAAGGATTTTTTTCAAAAATCGTGTTTTTGAAAGTCGACTCATTGTTTTGTCAACATTTAATATTCAAACAATAATATACATTTTTTATTGAAATTTCGCTCAATTTATTTTATTTATCAGTATAATGATTTGTATCAGAAAATTTGTATTTCATTTTCGTAACTTTTTATCAAACCACAATTATTTTATCAACATTTAAAAAAAAACTCCAGGAAACATGAAAATTTTAATTTTCAATTAACAGCTAAAAAAAAATACTTTTACAAATTAAATTGTCTTAAAAAACGATGATGGAAGTATTCAGTGAAAATTTCAAGTGTCTATGATAATTATTTTTTGAATTATGATCAAAACAAAATCATGATTGTGTCGTAAACCGGTTTGCTTTTGTTATAAATGTCATAATTTTTCATCGGTTATTCGTAATTATTAAGAACAATTTTGAGAATTTCAAAAAATTACTCCTCGAAAGTATCAACTAAAAGCCATTTCATATTTTTAACATCTTATTTAGTAGTGATCGGAGCACTCCTCCTGGTCTAAATCATATACAAGGACATAGAAAAAAACACACACACATCCATCACGGTAAAATCAATACATTCTTTGTTTCACTCAGAAATATTGACAATTAGAATATTCGACTACTTTGAGATTTTGAGCTTTGGGACTTTTTCTACCCAAGCAGTTATTTTTACATCGAAATAATAATTGCTCCAATCTAAAATAGTAAAATATCTCCGGGCACGTCCGGGTAATGCAGCTAGTATTATAATAGACGCGGATTGGAACTGGCGCTGCTAAGCCTTTTCCTAACCACGATGCGAGAAGTGTGTCGTACACCACAGTGTATTATATTATATTATACCTAGTATTATAATTACATTCGCCGTACAATTATCGCGTAGGCCCAGTGTATTCGGAAACACTCACGGACCGCGCCAAACGACCTAATCGAACAACAACAGCGTGAAATAATATAATGTGTATAAACGTGCACCAGTACGTTTCGTGTGTATTGTGGTAATAATAATAGTGTCTACATCGACGGTCCCTACTAGGATTTTAGAACGGGTCTAATAATAACTTTGGAAATTACTTGCATACGTTTTTAATGTTAAAGATTAAAAATTATAAAAAATTATATATAATACATATATTTATTAATTAATTATAACTTAATAATTAATAATTATAATGTTATACACAATTCATATTTAATAAAAGTTATCGAATTTATTAGAATAGTATATTTACAATAATATTTAATTCGATACAAGTAGAAACGACAAAATAAACTAGAATAATAAACGTAAGAACACTAAAAGTTATTGCATATAACGTCACACAAAAACTAAAAAATATCTATTAAATGTATTTCATTTTATTTACTCTGTTTAATTTGGAATTTCAAAATGTAAATTTAATATTAGTGTGGGCCACGTAGTGGGTAACACTGGTCGACATTGTTTGTGCAGTGTCGAATATTCGTGACGTATGAGAGATGCGTTTTTCAAATACCCATCGACGTATACGTGCTTGATTTTGGGCTATAGTTGTATTTAGGGTTCGGAAGTTGTAGGAATTGCATATTGTTCTGTATGTTCCCAATTTATAGCATACCAAGCTAGAAATCTGAATCATACAATGGTGAATTAAAACATTTAAAATTTAAAATGCACATTTTGCTTGTTTTCTCAATTTTAGCTAAAAAAATTGCATGTTTCATTGATTTTGCACTCATATTATGTACCTATATTTCATATTTTTCTGAAAAAAATATTTTTCTTTGTCTGTATATTTTAATTAATATTGAATATATAAAATTCAAAATTATCAACGAAGATATTTATTGCTTTCGCCACAGTCAACAATTCATTTAATAACAACGATGTCATACGCATTTAGTCCATCACGCTAAAATACCGAAATACCTACTTATGAACTTTTTATCTTATCATCAAAATGCCAAACAAATTATTTTATATTTTTTTGTATATTATTAATTATTAACAACATCAGATGTTTGTTTTTTTTCGAATTTCAGAATATTTTTTTTGCTTATTTATTACAGTATTTTGTATATTCAATGCATATTTTGCAACTTTTTGGTGCATATTTTGTAACTTTTTTGTGCATATTTTGCAATTTTTTCGTGTATCTTTTGCCTTTTTAACTTCTAAAACTTCCAACCCTTAGTTATAGTAGTTTCAGATTAAATTTTTTTACTCAAAATTAAAAATTTAATATTTACCTCTACCATTTTGAATATTAGTCAAAATAGTTCTTTTTTAAATATTATTTATTTATTAAAATTGTTTGATTAATATAATCATAAAAAATTAAATTAAAATCAAAAATCAATAAATGGTTCATTATTTGTAAATTAATATATAAATGAATAAACAAACCATTTATAAAATGTATTAATAACATGCATAAAGTATTACTATATTTGTTAAGTACAGTAAAACGATTGTACTTTACAAATATAATAATATTCCAGGTTAAAAATGTATTTATTTATTTATTTCTGTACATGAAGTATTTGTTTATTCACGAATGTATTAATATTTTTTATATTGTTTGGGCATTTCAAATTCTAATAGAAAATCAACGGATTAAGCTTTATTAAGATTATAGATATCCAACATTCACGAAAATTTGGATGGTATATTGATTTATTTTTTTCAAATGGTAGAATAAATAAGATTTATAATCTTGAGTATTTAATGAAAAAAAAAAAAATAATAATGATAAAAATTAACTGATAAGTAAATACAGTTAAAATAAAAAAATAAAAAAATAAAATGTATTGTATTTATCAAATCATGCTAAAACACTCTGTACATATCTATTGCTTAAGTGGGTACGTTATCTGAATATGTCAACAATAGAACCGGTGAAAATAACAAATATCAGCGGAGCGTACAGTACACACATGAGCGTATTATTATGATATTACTCCCGTCGATGCAGAAGTCATTTTGGTCTGCACATAACAATAATATTATTATAGTGCAATACACGCTGCAGTGTGGATAATATAATAACGTACCGTGTGAGAGAAGAAAGTCGGCGGTGAATTTCGCGCGCGGGATTTTCATAGTCGTCGAACGCGCGCGTGGCACGCAGAAAAGAAGAAAGGCGTATAGTCTCTGCGGTATAACGCGCGAGTTTTCGCAATAATATTATTCGTATGATTATTCTGCATCGACAGCCATTGAAACGCTACCGCGGACTTCGTGTGTACGATGTTTAATAAAATATAGTATGGATTGATGAACATGAATACAGTCACTAATCGGATCCGCATCGAAGAGAGGTTCCGATGTGTCACGACCACGTAATCGTTACAAGTAAAAAGTATTTAATTATAAAAAAATCTATAGAATTTAGTGTCTTAATGGTATCGTTTACCTGCATCATAATCGAACTAATAGATAAAAATAAACCACTTATATACTGTTGATGTGTATAAATGTAAAAACATTTTTTTTTTGCGAAAAAAAAAAAATAAAAAATATTCTAGTCCTTGTTAATAATCTATAACTCTATAACTACTCATTCATATAGGCCTAAAAGTTATAAAGAAAGAAGGCCGAGATACCTAAGCCGGGTGAGATAAGTGAATGTCATTGCTGTGCTGGTCATTTATACTTGAAACCGATAGACTATTGCTCACAAAAAACTAATTCTGAGCGAAGGAAATCGAGCTAATCAGCTCATACTTCTAAATATGGTTGATACAGTTGAAGAAAAAAATGCATCCGAGTTTTGGGAAAATCGAAAACTTTAAACGCCTAATAAGTAGCAGAAACGACGTTGGAATATTTGGAAACTATGAAATGTCTTTGATTAAAGATATAATATTGTTTAATAAAAACTCGTCGTAAAATTATCCCGCCCTTTAAAGTCTCAACTACACAACCTTTCAGAAATATCTCATGACGATCACGATGATCGGAGCAATCCTTCTGAACGAAATCGTGTGCTCGGGGGGGGGGGGGGGGGAGAGGAGGAGGAAATAATATTAATACAAATACGCAGTAAAGTAATTGGCGGCGAGGAGAGAAAGATCTACGAGATATCGTAGATCCAGATTGAAGTTTAGCAGTTAACGTCACACGCAGACATTGAACTTGAACGCAGATCACACTGCGAAACTAACCTAATGAATGTATAAAAACCAAAGAAAATGCTGTAGGCGAATCGCGTGTAAAGCCTGTCGCGCCGATATCTATCCTAATGGTTTTCTCGCCACGTTCCAGTGTTTTACACGTACGCAAATCACGTTGCGCACGAACAAGGAGGTCGTACGAGACGCGCGCGTGCTTGTAAGTGCTTGTGACGTAAGCGCATCGTTAACAACATTCGAGCGCACGTTGAGTAGTCCCGCGTTCGAGTGCGAACACATATCACACACGGACGGAGCCACGGTTAGGGCACGTCACAAGCGTTACGAACGGGGGATAACCGGAACGCTTTTCCGTAACGTCACGGCTAGGACGTTGTCCGCTGCAGCCCCTGCCGCGTGAACGTACCTCGACCAGTGCTTGTACCCGTTGCGTCGCGCGCTCCCCGCGAACCCCGTGTGCACGTCGTCGTGAACCGGAAACCGGACGACATGGAACGGATGAACTTGATCGTGGAATGCGGTGCGATCGTGATCATGCTCGGCCTGTCCGTGGCCGTCGGCCTGTACTACGGGTGCGTGCAAGGCAAACAGAACACCGTCAGCGAGTACCTGCTGGGCGGCGGCCACATGTCCGTGCTGCCGATCACCATTTCGCTGATTACCAGGTATTTTGAACGTTGTTCTAACCACAAGCGGAACTAGGAATTTTACGCCCGGGAAAAATGTTAAAATACGCCTTATCATAAACAAAGTATCAAATATCCATCGGTCCCTATAATTTTTTCTAATAATTAGCATACAATCATACTTATTGAGTCTTAAACATATTATCGTTATGAAATGAAATGAAATGAATTTACTGTATACATATAATAAAAAAATTGCACCCTTTAAAATTTTACGCCCGGGGATGAATCCTGCTAGTTCCGCCCCTGGTTCTAACCGACGGCAGTTACCCCGGTGCGCCTTCGGATTCGTTGGAAATCGACGTTCATCGATCCGACATTGTAGTACGATCGCGTTACGATAGGGGTTTTTTCTTTTCCTTTAAGTATGGCTCTTTTTTTTTTTTTTTTTTTTTTTTTTTATCAAAATCCGAATAATATTTATTTTTTTTCTAATAATTTTATCTTAAATCTCCAAATGTCTCAATGTACAAAATAATGTGGTACAATGAGACTTAGAGTGATTGATACTAAGACGATACTTTATTTTATTTTAGTTTCATTAAAAAACACAAAATAAAATAAATGTGCGATTGGAAATAATTCAACTATATCTTAAACAAATCTTTTTTTATTTATAATAATTGCAGTCTGGAAAATTCTCACATATTTGAAGTAACAAAAAATGTTTATATAATACAATATAATCTAATCATAATAATTAATAATAGTAAACTAATAACTTATTAGGTATCTAAAACTTATTTAAAAATACAATTATTGTTCCTTAAAGTATTTTCTTTATGATAATGTACACGTATCTATAAAAAAAAGTGTCTCATTAAGTCTCAAACCTAACCTTACCTTACCTCTCATTGAGCACCAAGCACATTTGTTTTAACAATATATATTTTACTTCCGGAAGTGTTTACTTCAGTGAGATTCACTGTTTAACTTTAATTTTTATACTGTTTATAGCACACTTTCTGGTATTTCGTTACTAGGAATTCCGTCTGAAGTGTACTCCTACGGAACACAATATTTAATTTATACTATAGATTATGTAATTTGCAGTTTCATAATAATGTATATATATCTGCCTGTATTTTATGAACTTCGATCAGTATCAGTTTTCGAGGTATCTTTAAACAGTGATTATCAATATATTATTACGGTTTGTTAATTATTTAAATTTAATTTTATAGTATCTGGAACTTCGATTTGATTCAAAAATCCGTGGATTGTTGTCGATTATTTATGCCGTTTCCGTCATACTTCATATACCAGTAGTAATTTACGTACCAGCAATGGCATTCGGCCATAGTAAGTATACAATATTTTAATCAGAAAACATTTGAACGGACAACTATTTTTTTTTTCTCATCATCTTCTTAGGTCGGTTACTCTCGTCCTAAAATTGCATTCTTTATTACATTTATCACCCATTCTCTTTAGTTATTTTCTAGTCTCCTCCTGACGTTTATTTTATGCTCATATCAATATATTTATTATAATCTCTTTTGGTATTCATACCATTATACCTACCATCAACTTTTCTGTTTGCTTTCTTCATTATCTGTATGCATGACTACCCCACCTTATAATAAAGGTATGTGATTTAACAGAGACCTGTAAATAAATCCAACCTGTAAATGAATAGGCCAGATTGTATTACTGTTTTATTATATTTATAAAAAATATGGTATACATAATATAATGGATTGTAGTAAAAATTAATGATATATTACCAGATTCTTAAGCTACTGAACATATGATGAAAACTTAATACAACAATATATATATATATATATATAACCAAGAGTAACGAATTAAAATTAGCTGATCTTGAACCAGTTAAGTGGTATATAACCCTCCGATTGTCAATTGCGACATCCAACTTAACAGTGATAGCGGATAACGACTCCAACGGTGATGAAAATTCTGAACGAGCGATGGAAATCACTATCTAATCGAAAAGGATCAATGCGTACATTCACAGACCACAATGATGTAACAAAACAACGAAACCTAATTGTTGCGATCAAAATATTTCTAATAGATATAAAAAAAAAAAAAAACGAAAATACGACGCGTACATATAATGTCAAGGGCGACAAAAACACAATATTAATGAATACATTCGTGAAGATGGAAAGTTAACGACGTGTACTATAAAAAACGGTGAAGTGCGATGTCAATAGGTGACGAGCAAACACAACGTGTAGAGCGATCACAATAAATAAACCACAACCGCTAGAAAAAAAGACGAAGATGATGTACATGACAGCGTGAACACCGACAACTCAGTAGGACATAGTGTGTTCAATATGAGAGCACTACGCGTTAGTTAAGGATCAGGATAATGACGTAGACTATTACAATCACATGATGTCGCGTCGGTGTGGATTTGTTGAGTTTTACACGTGTTGGCACGATACAGTTCATGTCGCATCGACTAGATTACATGTCACAATACGTGTCAAATAATCTATGAATAAGTAGAGAATGGGTATTGGGGTAGTGGGATATATACAATCCTTGACTTGGAAAAATTAAAGAAGGGGGACTCGATTTACTTTAAAAAAAGAGCGTCGTCAAAACTTGTTAAGATTTATAACTATAACGTAATAATAGTAAGGGCATGCTAACATTTCTGAAAATTAGTTTAGGTACTCTGTCTCCCTGCGTCCTCCCTCAATCGAACACTGGATATATAACTATTCAACTTATATTTAATTTAATATTATTATAATTAGTCACTTATTACACTTATTACACTTAAATAAATAAACATTTATTTGTAGTTCAATGCGTTTTACCGAAGAATCGATATTTATAATTGAAAATAATCATTTAAAAATTATTAAATACAGTTACAGGCCTAAATCTACACTATTTTACCCCGATAATATGTGGCATATGTATATTTTATACAACAATTGTAAGTAATGTATTCACAAAATCTTTTAATAAGGTACAGAATGAAATTTCATACTATGAAATGTTTAGGGTGGACTGAAAGCAGTTGTATGGACAGATGCGATTCAGAGTTTTTTTACTACGGTTTCAATAGTTGTTGTAATAGTTTTGGGACTGATTCGAGTCGGAGGATTCAACAATATGATTAGAGCCAATCAAGAAGGCGACCGAATAGAATTTTTCAGGTACATAAAGCATGACAATTTATTGTGAAACATTCAATATTTAATGTTATACAATAATGTAGTTAACTATAGTATCATCGGTTTTTGCTGGAAAGATATACGGTTGTTTTATATTTACACGGTATTAAATAATATTCAATTCAGGATGGATCTGGATCCATTTTTGAGAAATACGTTTTGGACCTCTAGTATTGGCTTGTCGTTTACTATAATTTCACATATGGGTATTCATGCCAGTTCTGTCCAACGGTTTGTAGCGTTACCTACGTTCAATAAAGCTCGAAAATCGTTATTTTTTTTTGCATTGGGCATGGGCCTATCAAAAGTATTAACCGGCATGACTGGACTGTTAATTTATGCTACGTACAAGGACTGCGATCCCACTTTAGCTAATGTGAGTGTGCTATTATTTCGTTAAATGTATTTTAATTTTGCAAATGAGTATATATTAGATCGAATTTGTCATTCCAGTACATCAAAAGTGACAAAAACATTGTACCCTTTTACATCGCAGATGTCGCGTCGAAAATTCCGGGAATAACAGGACTGTTTATTTCTGGTCTTGTCAGCGCCGCACTTAGGTAAAATTTGTTTATTTTATAAACGCAATCATGACATTTTCTGAGCTGATGATTTTTATCTAGCTCTATGTCGGCACAACTCAACACTTTAGCCGGCACGATTTACGAAGATTTGATAGTCAAAGCGATGAATACAAAACCTTCCGATTTGACGGCAAGTATAATAATAAAATTCACTGTAGTTGTAATTGGAGTCTTATGCACACTTTTAGTATATGTGATTGATAAAATGAACGGAATCATTCAGGCAAGTTTTTTTGGTATAATCTTTAATCTTAATAATCACTTTGCTTAATCGTTTGAAAATACAATTTTACCAGATATCGGTAAGTTTGAGTAGCGTGACAATCGGAGCAGTGATATCTGTATTCACGTTGGGAATGACCTTTCCATGGGCCAATTCTAGAGTAAATATAATTTAATATTTATTAATAATTATTTCGTTCACGTGAATTAGTGTTAATATTGTTTCCAATACGTCTTACATAAGTAGATGTAAACAGATTTGCTCCTTTTTACAGGGAGTAATGTATGGTATGTTGAGTAGCATAATGATCATGGTTTGGGTTGTGTCTGGTGCTCAGATTGCCATGTATAATGGTGAGTTGAAGTTTGTCAAGAAGAACGTTTCAGTATCTGGATGTCCGGATAATATGTATTTTAAAAACCATAGTGATTTTTCCGGGTAAGTGCATAAATCAAATATTTTAATTTAACTTTGTTGACGTGTCATTATTAGGTAATATTACAAAATGCAAATCAATTAGAACCCACAAGTCAATAATATTTATAGAAAGTCGGTATTTTTTTTTTTTCAAAAAAGACTTTTTCAAAACGCACAAGAAATTATAAAGTAGTACGCAGCGCTCAAATGTTTATGATAAGATTAATTAACAGCGTAGGGTTCTTGTAGAACACAGGATGTTTATTAACAATTGTTTAAGTATATAATTCGTATATGTACGTTTGATATTATTTTAGGTTATGCAGAATGAACGAAGATGTTTATGTGAGTCCAAACGTTAACAAAATATTCACCGTTTCATACATGCATTACAACACCATAGGCACTATTATTGCTTTAGTAGTAGGAATTACCGTTAGTTTAGCGTTTCCAACGGAGCAGACTGTAGATCCAAAACTGTTGGCGCCCTGCATTCGGAAATTTATGTACCCCAAGAACACGCCAAAGACTAAATGCGACGTCAAAAGTACCGAAGAATACCAACTAGTATCTCAGAATACTCAACTATAAAGGTTGCTCCATGAGAAGATTTAAATTAAATAAATTAGAACTGTTATAGTATGTATAAATATATATTATTTTTTTTACAGTTTACTGTTTTAATATGGTGTAAGAATATATATTTAAATAATTATTTGAAAATTAGAATATAAAATCAATTGAAAACTATTGTTTGCTCCAAATCCTACAATGAAGAGTCTACATATAAAGGTCATAAACATAGTTGTAGTTTTAGTATTTATAAAGTTAAGTTTTAATGACAAATAGTAATAGTATATGTGTTATTAATCAATAATTCATCAAGATCATTTTTAAATAATTACCAGTACAATATTGTATTTATATTATTAATAATTAATATTTTCAAATATTTTTTCTAAATAGTGAAATATTTGAAAACAGATAAAATTTTTTTTTATGGTATGAAAATCGACTAACGACAAATATTGAATTATAGTTATGAGATGTGTTTTAAGTTTAAATGATCACCGAATTTTGCAGAATGACTTTATGATTAATTTTGCTCTTCAAAACATCAACAATTATAACTTATAAATCAATTTAATATTCGATTTTAATTCGTCAACATTTTCGAAAAATAAATCTGTTTGAAAGACATGTAACAAAATATATTATTAATTAAGAAAAATTAATACTTGAAATAATATGATAAAAAAAGTAATAATACAATTTTTTTTACATCAGTCTACTCTATTAGGTTTTTTAAAAACTCATATTGAAATAAATACTGGCTTAAATAAAAACATAACCTTTGCAAACTGAAAAAAAAAATTTTTTTCCCTTTCAATAAACGTGTTCAAGCTAAGTGACCATGTTTAAAATATTTATCTTACATGCTCATTATATATATATATGATCACATCAGACATATACTTACCTCATATATAGTACATACGTAGGAGGCATGAAATATAATCGTTACATTGTAGTAATTTATATCCGTGTATCTGATTTTGAAAATCTCAACTGTAGGTACTTACAATATTGATTTTAAAACCAATGTGAAAGCTTTAGACAAGATTAAAAGAATAAACACATGTGATCATTAGACGGCGTATGTATAAGATACTCACGTTTAGATACTGCGTTTTGACAATAGTATGAACAATATGAAATTAACTTTTTTATAATGCGAAATAGTTAATGGTAAAACATGAATGTTTGGCGCAAGTAGTAATAATGTATAATGAAAATAGAAAACTTTTTTTTTCTACTGATACATAGATACATATCGTACGTTTCGTGTACAATTTATACATAAGCGAATGCGTGAATGTATATATGTCATATTATTTTATATTATAATAAAAACACAATTTGAGTAGAGAGAACAGATCGTTACCTGCGATGGAGAATAAAAAACAAGTAATCCGTTTGCTGATCTAGTGATTAAATTCCGTGTTTCTTAAACTTTCCAATACAACCGGAGAGACACAATTTGTGAAAATACAAAAAAACACAGTGACTTTATTTCGCATTTAAATGGTTACCAGTCCATAGATATGTACCTTAATTATTTTTTTTAAGCTATTGCATAGCTTTTATCGCAGACCTGGGTGTAGTGACTGAAAAAAAATTTTTCGTAACGAAAAAGCGTAACCACTACCTGTGGAATCCCGTAATTAATGGAATATCGTAGTTTCTATGATACAAATTCCTGAATAACTAGAATAATAAAAAAATTTAAAATTATATCAACTTCTTATTTATTTAATATGCAATAGCTTTATCGCGGCAGTCCCCGAATGCCACTAACCGTTATTTTACTTGGGCTTAAGTTTCGATAGATAATTATTATTTCTTCCTACAAAAATAGGAAGATTATATGTTTATAAGATTACTGTTTGCTTATACATTTGTGTAACTTTATCAATTTTTTGCTATCGCTATGACAACTAGAATATTGGATTACTTAATACAGCTTTGGTTGCTGAAAAAGTATTATCTTATAAATGCTAATTTATTACAATGGCAATCAAATGTATACGTAAGCGTATTTTTTTTTTTAAAAACGTACAGTGAATTTAATTATGTGAATCCAATTTTTTTAATTGATGTACTATAAAATATTCTAAATTGTTATAACCAGTGGATATATCCATAAGAGATATATGAAACCTAATTATTGAGATTTATATATTATATATATATAAATTTGCAAATAAACAAAGAATTACCATGTTCACTAAAAAGTAATTTAAATAACAATATGATTCTGGATTATTCACAAATCACTCGGTATACTACAAGTTTGGATTTAGAAAACAACTATTTCATAACAGCATTGAATTATGTAAAAGATATAAACATGTTATGTTAAATATACGTGTATCAAGTCATAACTATTATAGTTCCAATAATTAATAATAAAACCTCTCTATATCTCTTTAGATAACAATAGTCCTATATGGAAGTCGTCTCTGTACGTCAAATGAATATAAAAGTAATCTTAAACACATAAATGGTTGAACATTTTAAAAAAAAAAGTCAGTTTATTATTTTTAATAATATGATATAGGATTTAAATTGAAAAATATATTAAAATCTAAATTTAAAAATTATACATTTTATAAGCCTGGAAACATTATAATGGAGTATCTTGAGAATCTGCAGATCTGAGTTCTTCTATTTTAATTTCATCAGGCTTTGTAATTTCCCTTGTGTTTGTAATCCATATATTTTCGGATGCAAGGAGTCAAAAGTTTGGATCATATTCTGTTTTGAAGGAAACACCAAGCTGACAATAATACCGACTATCATTCCAACGACAGCTCCTATAGTGCCAAAGTACATGTACGAAAGAGTATATATTTTCTGAACTTTTGGATTCACATATACATCTTCGTTCATTCGATATAACCTAGAACAAAAAAAATGTACTCTATTATATGTACTTTAATGTAATACTGTCAGTGTTATAATATAGTGAAATCTGAGTTCGTAATTAAACAGCTAATGATGATAAATCTGAAGTATCTTTTTATGTAAATATTTATATTTAAAAGTTGCGAATACGACAAAATTAAAGATATTTAGAAATAACGACAAATTATTAATTTTTTAATTTTTTGTCATAAATTTCAGTATTTTAAAATTCTAAGTTTTCTCGTTGTAAGTAATCTCCATTTTTTAAGCATGTCATAAAAACGCATATTATTTACTATCCGAAATCATGCAGCACATAATGAAATATTTATATTTATGAAAAAAAGGTTAAAATACAATATATAATTATGTTAATAAAAAGATACGTAACTATTTCAACGAATAATAATACTAGTCTAAAATAAGACTAATGCTCCAACAATTTGAATTTAATTATACCAATTTTATTTGATTCTTTTCGACAGAATCGATATTTGAAACTTTCATTAAAGATTACAATTATAAAATTGTATTAATTTTTAAATGTACCCCGAATAGTCAATTTGATCCTTGAAATGTAAACCAGTTGGGGCATCCAGCTATTGATATATTTTTTTGAGCAAATATCAGTTCATTGTTTATTATGCAATCTGAGCACCAAAAGTAATCCAAGTTGATACTGTTAAACTAGATATTACTGCGCATATTGCTCCCTGTAAAAATAACAACTGTATGTATATTTTTACATTATCTTTTTTAAAACATAAAATTAAAGTACCAATATATATGTATACCACGTATATATATATGGGTGTACGTGTGTATGTGTGTATGTATAAATGCAAAATTATCTATGTCCTAAATAAAAAACAAACTTACCCTAGTATTCACAAAAGGAAAACCAACTCCCAAAGTGAAAACCGATAGAAGTGCTCCCATCGTTACAGAATTAATGCTAATCGCCATCTAGTATTAATACATGTTTTTAAATTATTTTATATTACATAACAATATAATATTCGCGATCTAATGGACTAAGATATTTGCCTGAAGGATTCCGTTTAATTTTCAACTACTTACTACCAACATTCCGCATATTACAACCCATCAATATTACGGTAAACTTCATAATCATATTCGCAGTTAACTCAGAATACTTCTTGCCCATCATTTTCACGATTAAATCCTCATATATAGTACCGGATACATTATTAAGGTGAGCTGACATCGTACTAGAAGAATGCTGTTAGTATGCTGTACGACACAGAACACGTGAACAGACCGATGAAAAGTGATATTTACCTGAGTGAGGTGCTGACAAGACCAGCAACAAATATACCAGTAATTCCTGGATACTTCGCAGCGACGTCCATTACGTAATACGGCAACAAACTTTTGCTACCGTCGATATACTGAAATAATAATAATATTTATAGATTTGACGATAAGAATATTTTTTTGCTATTATTGATCGAACACGAAAGTAAAATAGGCTCACATTAGCAGTACTGGGATCGCAGTCTTTGTACTTGGCATAAATCAGCATTCCGATTAAACCAGTCACTAATGTAATCATGCATAAACCCATCATTAATAAAATGAGAGCATTTCGAGCTAATTTGTATGTCGGTAGTGCCACCAACCGTTGGATCGTACTGGAATTCAGACCTAGATATGTAATCGAATTTATCAACGAACCAATACTAATAGTCCAAAACGAATTTCTTAAAAACGGATCTGGATCCATCCTGAATAAAATATGATTTTAAATTGTGTCCATCTAAAGTTGTACATAATGCTTTAATTTATTATATATTATTATAATAATGTAATATATGTGTAATATATGTGAATAATGTTTATGTAGTGTAACATATTATTAATGATAAGATGAATCGGTAATGAATGTACATGTATGTTAATGGTTTAAAATATTACACATATAGCAGAAAAATTACGACATTTCTGATATCTAGGGCTCGGATTTTGTAGCAAAATAAAAACTTAAAAAGTAATTTTTAATAGCCAAAAAAAGCAAATAAAAAGGCATTTATTAAATTAAATAATTAAAAATGAATCAACGACCATATATTTAAAGTTACTTTCGAAAAGACTTATCCTACTGGATATTAATATATTTTTATGCATAGAAAATGACCTTTTCACAATAACCAAAGTAATTTGTGTTTATTTCATGTAAACTAAATCGTTTAAACCATACTGTTCCACATTAATGTTTAATACAGTGCCATTTTCACGTTTTCATCGAATTCTTTTACGATTTTTTTTTTTTTTATAAATTTTTATTTTCAAATTTTGGTATTTTGACGATTACATTTTATGAACAATTATTTAAACATGCTATAGAAATACGCGGATATAATTCAGATCATTTCTCCTTTCCTTAAGTCATAAATAAATCTGTAATGACGGTAATTTTAATAAAACTACAATTTAAACAAGTCATCTATTTACTATTGGTTTTTTAACAGGTTTTATAATTTCTGGCAACAATAATATAATCGAAATATAATTTGCATAAAAATATGAAACATTATCATGAAAATTATGTAAAAATTAAGAAAAAAAACTAAATGGAGAAAAAACAAAAAAAATAAAGTAAAGTTTACTTCGTTGAAATCAGAACGATTCAAAACATAATTATATATAAACATTGTCTTTTCATCGCACTTTCATTAAAAGGAGCATTTGCTACAAAAACCTATCCCTACTGATAACCGTAGGTACTCATAGCTACCTAAAAAATTCAATCCGACCCCCTTCTTCGTTTGCGTTTATTATGTCCCGCAAACCTCCGGAGCTCATAAATCCAGTGACGACGACAACTATTAATGACATAGCTGTAAAAAAACCCCTGAATCGCGTCCGTCCACACCACTGCTTTGAGTCCACCCTACATACAAATGTTAACACGCATTATTTCATAAGGATTTTGCTGCGATAAAATGTACACTTACGACAGTGGTATAAAATATGCACACGGAACATATGATTTTAGTGACCGAGTGGATGTTAAGACCTGTAACTGTTACATAATTCAATTACGATTATACTGTTATAATTACACTAAACACCGCGGGTGTTGACAAGTTGCCCCCCACGGCTGTTATCGGGATTTTTAAAATGTACCAGTTGCCCTCACATGTTAATATATACACGATTACAATATATAGCCGGTAAAATAGGGGAGGTAGATATACAAATAATAAATATAATTATTTATAAAAATAATGTAAAATAGTATAAAACGATAGTAACAAAAAATTAATGATCAATAATATAGTTATAATGATCATAGATATTATAAGAATGGATAGGACATCGAGCTTATCAACTGAAAATAAAGTGATACAGTTTTTGAGGTTATAAGCATGGATATTATAAGATTCTTATAACATCTATGGTTATAAGAAATCCTTAATCATTGATACGTGTTAACATGATTTAAAAAAACAAAACAAATAATAAAATCATGGATCATAAAATATGAAAAATAACTAATAAGTAATATGAATTATACAATTTTACAATATACATTTATAATACGATATATTAAATGTAAAATCTAAATATTGTTATTTCAAATTGTTATCATAAATAATTTGGCGGGGCGCACAAAAGATTGGCTACACACGAATTGCGTCCCGAAATAAAAAATTTGATAAGCAGGTACACGAATTGCGTCCGGCATTATCTAATCTACTGCATGAATTGCGTCCGGTTTTGTTTGAACGTTGCATGAACGATAAACGTACTGTAAAGCCTATATCATGATTTTAGTTCGATTTCGATCGTGTTGTTGGTGGAAACGTTTGTGTAACCTTTATTCTCTGTTAAATAAAACTTAAACTCAAAAACACTATAAAATGACTTCGGTGATTTTAAATACTTCAACAGAATCTTTAATATGATTATGATCATTTGCACGTTCGATAATCTCATTTCCATTATTTAATTTAATGTATGACTTACACGTCTTTTTACAGCAGCTCCAACGTTGAACATCATTTTTTAATGTTTTATGATATCGAAATTTGTATCCATCAATATTAAATAATGTTTTATTTTTGTCGCTTAATTGACAGCACTTGAGTAATAATTTAAAGCGAAAGGCTGTAGAAGAACTTTACGATAAATCATCATGGAGCTTTATCAAATGACACTCCAACATTGACAACTTATGACAGTCCTAAGTCTGTATGAAATGGGAAGAAAAATAATGTTTTTTACGTTGGGACGCAATTCGGGTAGTTGTTAAATATGGTAGGGACGCAATTCGTGTAGTCGTTAAATATCTTTGGGACGCAATTCATGTAGAAAAGGGATTTCGGGACGCAATTCATGTGCAGCGAAAAGATTAGGCCAGCTGACAATTAGAATCGTTTGTAACCTAACCTCAAAAAGCATTTTTATAGTCCATCTTTCTCGCAGATATTGAATTTTCTCTCTTCCCCAAAAAAGACCGCAACCTCTTACGGAGCCAATATAGGCGTGTCCTATCCATTCTTATAATATCTATGATAATGATAAGTGGCATATTAAATCTGATAATTTCTAACAAAAATAAAACTACTAATAAAGATAGGTTTAATAAATGATAATAACTAGTGTATTCCGATAATGCGTAATATAATTGTCGTTAATATCGTTATAAATCGACTATCCACTTAGACGCGTCTAAATTTACGCGTTTTTGTAAAATTCTGACATTGCACCTAGTAGTAGGCTATTATTAATACAATTTTCATTTTATCCATACAATTTGTATAATATATTATATTTATTATTTATTACAAAATACAATATTATATATAATTGCAAATATCAAAATTTGATTTTATCATTTTATACTATTTTACATTATTTTTATAAATAGTTGTATTTATTATTTGTATATTTACCTTCCCTATTTTACAGGTTATATATTGTAATCGTGTATATATTAACATATGAGGGCAACTGGTACATTTTGCTCTAGGTAGTTTGGGGGGAATTGGTAAAAATAAAGATACTTTAGGGAGCAACTGGTACATGCCCACCATCGTCGGCATAACGCGTATACGACGTGCATAATATGAAGAAAATGTGTGTTCAGCTATATTTCATATGAAATGTTTACATCTTAAACATATACATACCTTGACTGAACGCTAATGCTGGAATGTAAATCACTACTGGTATGTACAGCATGAGAGAAAATGCATAAATTATTGACATCAAACTTCGGATGTTGCCATCGAATCGATGTTCCAAATACTAAAACGCGATCCAAACAAAATGTAGACGCAGATCGTTTAATTAGTACGAGAAAAAAATCAGATAATCATTTCATCATACCTCGTATATCGAAGTGAGTCGGAGTTCGTAAAATACAGGAAGATAAAATTTTTCAATGACGATACCGGTTAGTATAAAAATACCACCGGTTATTATGTATTGTGTTCCATATATGTACGTTTCAGGTGGAACTCCCAGCAGTGTTATTCCGGAAATGTGACTGCAAATATATTGTTGACTTTATGGCATATTCAAACAGAACAATAATTGCATTGGTTTCGCAACTTTACAACGGTATGAATTCGTTAAAGTGTCGTCAAAAATGAAATGTAATATTTCAAAATAGCATAGCGACAATCAGAGCCGGATTTAGGGGAGGGTAACCGAGACGATAGCCCCGTGGCCTCCACAATAGAGACTTCGGAAAAAAAAACTTTCAAATTACAATTGTACTGTCACCCCGCCGTCCTGACGAAAGTGACCAATAGGATAACAATAAATCTAACACTGATTACCGATGTGTAATTCAATAAAATTATGTCACCAGCACGTTTATTTATCAGTAAATCCACGCGTCCTAAACTTCACCGCTACCGCCACAGCCACTGACGATTGACGTGAACCCGCGAACGCCATACGCGCGATAATAATATTATTCGATTTTCCTTTTTCTATGTGTGAGTGTTGCAAGATTATTATTTATTATTATTCAATATTCATATTTAAATTATTACATATTATATACATATTTATATATGTTTGTTAAATACTAATAAAAGAAAATAATCTACTTTAAAAAAAAAATTGTTCATTTTATTTGGAGAATAATTTAGGGCCAGGGGTCCATTCCTTTATTGCCCCGAGGTCTCCACTCCTCTAAATCTGGCTCTGGCAACAATGTATTATACATTTACGATTATGTTAATTATCATTTGCTTAAATTAGTTTGACAATTTTCAAAATTTTCACTTTGCCCTCATTCCAATTACAAGCAATAAACACATTTTTCATATCCCTCGTCCGTATTTTTTGAATATTTTTTTCTTTTTACGATTATATTATTTGTCATTTATTTAAATTTATTTAAATATTTTAAAAATGTTCACTTTACTCCCCCCTCCCATCTTAAAAACTCCTTACAAATTAATTGAAATTCAAAATAACAGATTTTGTTTTATTTTGTTTTTGTTTTATAACAGATGAAATCCGCCATCACCGTGACTATCTACCATTTGTATTACATATGAACATTATGGTTTATGGTATATGTTGTGCATTAATACTTACAGACAATATTTTCACGTCTTAAAATAATACATTGGCCATTTTAGATTAATATTATAAGTTTCAAATACTAAAATTATGATATGCATTGCAAATAACGTGAAATTGCGAGAACAACATTTTTTCTTATTTTTCATAAAATGGGAGAGAGGTTAAAGTACAGATATTTAAAGTCGACAAACAAATTCAAACAAACTGCAAACAATACTATTGTAAAAAAAGAAAATTAAATAATCAAAAAGTACGGGTGGGAGACACTGGAAAATAAGTTTTTTTGCTTATAACAGGAGTGAGGTAAAGTGAAAAAGTTGAAAATTGTCAAATAAATTCAAACAAATGACGAACAAAATATCTGCAAAAAAAATTGCTAGGTCATCATCGGTGAAGGGACATGTACATCTTGTTAAAACATAACTATTTACGAAAACGATTTTTAAATTTTTTTATATAACTTTTAATTGGATGTTTACGAATTTTTATGCGCAAGTATACACATATGTTATATTAGTATGCGCTACGCATTATTATCCGCCTGCACGCAAAAAGACTAAAGAATAATATTTAATATTGAATACAAGTTCGAAAAAACGTAAAGTAGGAATCGGCAAAACGCTTCGAAAACCCCTGAGTGAGATCGAATGTCTTTTTCGTAAATAAGTGTTCGGCGTAAGTTTACCTGGCGATCAGCGATATGGCGATCGGAATGAGCGTCATATGCCTGCCACCCAGCAAGTACTCGCTGACGGTGTTCTGTTTGCGTTCCACACACCAGTAGTACAGCCCGACGACGGCGGACAGGCAGATCATGACCGCGAACGCCGTGCATTCCGCCATCAGGTTCAACTGTTTTACAACCCCTGCAGTAGGGTATCTGCTCTCCCCGGTGTCGTAGGACGCGTTGAGCAGGACATGCATCGCAAACGATTTTCCACGTCCTTCGGCGTAAGTCGACACGACCGCAGTGGAAACTATTACTGACGGTCACTGTTACATGTAATGTCCGAGACTGAGTGTGTTGAACGCGCACGCTACACTATCACACCTAATAACACTGTTAATACAGGTTATGAAAATAAGTTTTAGTTCTTATTTAAAAAAAACAAAAGTTGATTCACCGTATAATCATCGTAACAGTGTCGTGTCACAAATGGAACGTAGTACTTGACTACGCACGCAATATTATGTTCTCATAGTGTTCGTGTAATCGAATATCAACGAAACATAATTTTAGCCTCACCCTTATGACCCGTTAATTTGAAGTCATTGGGAAACGATTATTGTACCGATATCATATCTGAACAATAATTATGGTCGTGCACTAGATTATGAGTAAATTTTTAACCGAGTAGCATAATATGAAAAATCAAATGACACCGGATAAACGGAAACGGTGGAATCGGTTTCGACGTCTATAGAGTTTGTATCAGTAGCGCATACACGATTTTTTTTCAGAGGAAGGGGTTAGGCTATTAATTATTTACTATAGAGATTAATTTGTATAGCCCTTTGCAAACACATGCTAAAACTATAATAAAGACATTTGTGGGGAGAGAGTTATGATCTCTTTACCTTCTTGGGTATGCCACTGGTTTCGATATTAACGTATTCTGAGGATATATGGTTGTTTTAAGCTGACGAGGTACACTATTAGTATCTCTTATTTATATTAATTTCCTGTTGCGCTATGAATTCGATTATTAATGTTAAATATTGTTGTATTTAGAAATATCCATATATTTCTAATTTTACTGTATATATATTGTGTTTTATGTATTTTTATGAAATGCTTATTAAATATTACGTTATTCCTAGATATTATTTCTCCTTCGTACCCTGGTGCTTATAGAAAAAAACGAATTATCATAGAAATATGAATGGAAATTAAAATACTATTACTATATTTTACCGTATCGTTATAATACAAATTAGGTAATTTTTACTCGTAAAAAATATTACAATGTTAATCAGCGTAACAATTATATTTATCATAATACAAAACCAATTACTTAATAATCATTGATCTCTTTGATATATACGTACAATATACAAATAAAAACAAACTATAATTATAATAATTGTTATTATAATTATAATCAAAATGAATATTCAAAATGTACATGACACATACTTTCCCTCGCTAAAATATCATCAAAAACGGATGTCAATAATAGTTTAAAAAAAAACTTCGAAAATGTTTCTTTTAAATTTATAGAAATCTGTAATAATTATTGTAATATTTAAGTTCAACGATTTCCTTGTAGAGAAAAGTAAAGGTGTTGGCAAACAGATAAATTCGACAAACACAGCCATCAACGCTATTGCGTGTGTCCGTGGTATGCACTAGATGTCTTTTGAGTGTAATTAAATCTATAAGAAAAAGCGATAGCGCAGAGCGAAGCTCGATAGTTGGAACATAAGTATAACTCTAATTATAATTATTAAGTAATGCGACTATTAGAAAATAGTGTTCATGATGACATTCAACAATTAGTAATTAGATAATACGCAAGAAGATTATGAATAATTTTTCAAGTATATGACAAATATTTGTAGTTAGTTGATATACCGAATATATTTACAGTTGATGAATTTTACGATTCTACGATAAATACACGAATCGTAGACATTATTATAGTGGTCAATTTAGAGGCATATTTAAGGGGGGTGAAGGGAGGCAATTGCTCTGAGCATCAAATTTTAAGTTTCCTAAAGGAGTGCTACGCTAAAAGTTAAATTTTTTTAAAGTTACAATAAAAATATTTTATTTTATTATAAAAGAAAATGATTGTTTTATTTTATTGGATTTGTATGGATAAATTATAAGTGATACGTGATAACCCAATTCCACACGATTTTAACGTGTATACTTTACTTTACACGAGTGCAAGCAATATTACACTTATTATTTGTGAGAATATATATTATAATTTGACAAGCATTAATGTCCATCAGATTCCACATTAATGTTTCGCATCATTGATCATTATATCATTGATATCATTGATCATTATATCATTGATATCATTGACGATCATCGAGATTCGAGTGATGAAAAACTGGATAAGTAACGAAGTTGATTATCTCTATTAAATACTATACGAATAAAGAAATAAATATTATTATATTTGAGTGTTGAAGAATTTAGGATTTGTATTAAATTTATTCTTTGTTATATAAAATATTAATAGTCTATTTTTCAATTTTCTTGTAGTATTATTTATTTAGAACAATAGAATCTTTCATTTTACCTATCTATCTAATTAATATTTGACAATTGAAAATATTAGGTATTTAGTAATATACGAAACTCATGTTCATAATATGACTAATATTTAATAACAATTTAGGGTAGGTAGTTTATTATTTCTTAGCTGTTTAATAGTATATAGTTTATACAATTGTGTTCTTACCAATTACTTATTTACTTATTACTTATGATTTTGGAATTTTGATATACTGCTACTTAGTGGTGATCTCTATCGGAAAAAAAGAAAGAAAATGTTGATGAAACAGCCGAAGTAATAGATAAAATGCCCAAATTGTATGATTACTTTAAAAATGTTCTAAAACAATCAGAAGAAAGATGTAAAAATGATTATAATTTTTAATTAATCATTCAACCTCTATTGTGTTTATTCCTAACTTTAAAATATGTAGGTACATGCTTTAAAATAAATTTCATTTTTAGTTGTTCTACAATACAAAAGTACCTAGGTATTTTACTACTTAATACTTTTACTAATTAATATTGTCTGGTTTTTATTTTTATCATTATATTCTTTATATTTGTATGTATTCACTGAATTAGTTAATTTTTATGTCATACAATTTTTAATATAACTATTTCAGTAACTATATTAATACTTTTAAAAATCAAAAGATTGCTATATTTTAAAACTGTACTGTAATGATTTAAAATATTATAGCCTACATTTTACTGGTTATATGCACATAATGTATTGATTTATTATTAAACCTATATGACCATGTCATATCAATAGCTATAAAGCCTATAGTATAATTTATTTAGCTGTTTGATGATTATTAATTACTATATTTTATATCATATCAATAAGGGAAATCATATTATTTGATATCATTTTTAATGACAAGTAAAAAAATATAAAATGTCTAAATTAAAGAGGTCTTAAACGATTTTTTAGGATTTAAATTTTTTTGGGGAAAGGGGGGGGGGGGAAAGCAAGCCTATGTATTTTTGCACACAGGGTGCCAAAATCGTAAATACGCTTCTGCTACTACTACTGTACTACTTTTGTTATTTATTAATTTATATTTTTATTGTAATTCTAGCACAGATTCAGGTTTGTAGAATTTAAATGAAAAAACAAGAGATAATATTTTTAGAAATGCGTTTGCTTTCGATACGGTCGTCAATGCCTTTTGCGGTGTCAGCCGCGTGGCCGTTCATTTTGCGCGTACGTGCTGCAGAGTCGTCGCCGTCGATGCAGATCCCGTGAAAATATGGTTGGTCTATCGGAAGGCCATGGAGCACGAGGTTGCCGATCGGATTGACTTTAGTGTTGGCTACAGCTTTAGGGCCCTGACCGGAGTGAAGTTTTTTCAGAATGAAAATTATTAATTTGTAATTTGATAATTTTTTGGTTTTTACCCCTTTTACGAGATATTTTCTCTTTTTTTTTTATAAAATAAGCAATTTTCAAATTTTTGTGATATTAAAATTACTAATATATCAAATAAATTATTATTTAGTGATTCGACGTTTATTGATTTTTTCTCCCTTAACAGAGTTTTTTCCTCTTTTTACCTTTTTCTATAAGATACTACTTTTTTCTTATGACCAAGTTGTCTCTTTTTTTATAAAATTAACAATTTCCACTTTTTTTCCTATGTAAAATATTTTTTTTTATACTTACACAATTTAAATTACATTATATTAGGATTTATTTTTATTACCAAATTTTTTACTTTTAGATTCTGAATGGAATCTATTGGTTTTACAATGATGTGTGTTTTTTTTTTTATTTTTTTATTTTTTTATTTTTTTTTTTTTTGTGTCTGACGACACTTTTTTTGGCAGTAAAAATGCTTCAATTTGCTTATGTAGCAACTTTTCTGAAAGGAAAGTGAATCTAGTTGCTACTTTGAGGGAGTCAAAAGTCAAAAATTTTCAATATTTTTTAAATGCGACGGGAAAAACCCTAAATAAATAAGGGAAAAACGGGAGTTTTTATGCAAAACCAGTTTTCGACAAAATCAAATTTTTTATTTTGCTATAACTCAAAAACTAATCGATATAAATACTTGAAATTTTCACCAAATGTTTAGATTAGCGTTCTCTATACACCATTAAATTTTGACTTTTATTGAGCTATTTATAGACAATTGAAATTTTCAATTTTTTTAAGTATTTTTTTTTTAAATAACGATAAAATTTTTTTGGCTGCCCAGAAAATCTTGAAAATTTAATACAAGGTTTCTTATAAGTTGTTCCTTAACTGATAAAAAAAAATCTAAAATCGTAAGTCACAATTTTTTTTTATAAGTGCTCAAAGTTCCAATTTATACGAAATATGTAAAAATCACGATAATTTGCAAGTTATTTTGTAGATAAAAATTCATAAAATTTTTTCTGTTTATACTTAAGATTCAAAATTTTAACACTAGGTTATCTATAAGCTAATCTTCAAAAATCTTTGAAAAATTTCTAATGGACTTAGAGGAAAAAATTTTATGACTGTTTGAAATTTAAATATTTACGAAATTGCATAAAATAGCGATTTATTCTCAAACGATTTTAAATATTTGTTATAATTCAAAAAGTATAAGTTGCAGATTTTTGAAATTTCTACCAGCTGTTAAAATTGGTATTTCCTTTATGTCATATTTTTTTCAAAATATAATATTGATTTTTAAGCCACTTATAGGCATTTAAAATATTCGATTGTCTTACATTTTTTTTTTTTATAATCGGTGATAAAAAAAATTTGGCTCGTACAAAATACTTGAAAATTTAATAGAAGATTCCATAGAAGTAGTTCTTATTGTAATTCAAAAACTATTAAAATTCATAGGCACAACTTTTTTTATAAGCGTTTGAACAGCGAATATTGACATAAAATTATAATTATAATTATTTTGACTAATTTATAGACAATTTAAATTTTCGGTTTTTCTAAATTTTTCGTTTCAAAATAAAATATACTTATTACAATATTTATAAATAACATTGTATTATATTCTAGACAAACATATCATCTCCGTTCAGAATCGCTTTTCGTATACAATGATTCCTATCATTGAATTCAAATTTTACAAATCCATTATAATGACCTATCCTATAAAGAGTCGCACTTCACCCCCAAGTGTACAGCAGAGCGAGGCCCATCCGGTTCTTTTTTTATATTTTCATTTCTTTTAATACTACACATTTTTTCTTTAAGTGTAAATTTAAATTTTTTATGTTTTAAAACAATAAAACTACTATTATGATAATAATTGAATAAATTGTTATTTTGTTATGATGTTCGACTCGTATTGTACCTTGAGTTAACATTTTTTTCTTTCATTTTTTCACCTGTATAACTTATAAACATAATATTATGCTAAACTTATTTATTTGAAGAAATTGTTTTATGAAAAAAACAGAAAAATTCATCGATCGAGTGAGAATCACCAATGATATAGAAATATGGGTGAATGATATTTCTGTATATATTATTTAAAATTTAAACCAATATATCTTTGGTCATAAAAAATATGAAACTTATAACTATTTAAAAGTATTTTATTTATTATGGTATTTTATTGAGATACAGGTATTGATTTAATCTTGATTTATATGGTGATGGGAAATTTAAACCGAAGGGTACCACTAGTTAATTTTATGAAAAAAAAATGTTCTTCATCTTTATTTAGATAGTTAGAACTCAGTTATTTTGGATTATATATTAATCATAATTGTAATAGCCTACAGAAATTCGGAAATAAATTGCTATTAGAGCGATCGGCATTTAAAAATAGTTGAAAAAAAAAATTCAAATAGTTGAAGGCATTTGTTTTCAGTTTCACAATTTGGGAAAGAGGGGCGGAGACATTTTGTTGTCCTTGTATGACAACATTTTAAATATGGCCCTGCGTCAAATAATACAATTATAGCTTGATACTAATAAATATTGTATATATGTTACCGGAAAAGATAATCATTTAGGAATTGTCATCATTCCCTAGTCATTGTTCACAATTTTTGATGATGTCAGGCGTTGTTAAATATTTCGTAGTTATATTTACATTTCCATTTTATTTTAGGCAATGTTATAAATTGACACGACTGATTAAACAGACTGCAGATAATTTCAACTAAGTTTTATGCAATCAATTTATTGATTTTTATGTTTACTGCCCATAATAATTGATTAATGATATTGTGTAGCGAACTCAGTGTATCGTATCGTATCGTATCCTATCATAAGTCGAAAAAGTGGTATTTATGCAATATTTAAGAAAAGTATTTAATTAAAATTTTCAAAATGGATTAAAATGAAATATGATTAAAATTTGACAACACTATTATTAATTGAAAAAAAAATTTAATGAAAACAACTCTTTTTTTATCCATAACGAATATTGCGAACGGATTGAAAAAATAACTAGTAGTCTAAAATAACTATCCACGGCTGGAAAAAAATGTACAAAAGATTATGGGAATATACGTAAGTATGACGTTATTTACATCAATAGTAAATATCATCTTTTTATTATTAGAACTATGGTCAATGCTACGGAGAGTGTCCGTTATTAAGTGAAAAATTAAGAGCTTTTCGATAAAATTTGTTTTCCACATATCTCGTACAGTTATTAGCCATGGAGGCTGTGATGGTGGAACTTAAATTAAAATATGCAAATATTGCAAAGGAAACAATAATGGTTTACCCTGTTTCAATGAATAATAATGAATAAATAATACACAATTATTAATTTATTTAATATTTTAATATGATTGCAATATTTAGTATCATTGCCTTCTTTTCTTTTTTTAGGAAACAACATCAATTACTATTAATTTATAATTCTTTGCTAAAATCAGGTTGTCGTTGTTGATTGGCCATTGTTGACATCAATTAATTATTATATTTTCTGATAATATATTTATGTATGTACAAAATATATATTTGCCTGGACTAATTTACAATATTGTTATTGGGGAATATAGAACTAAAAAAATTTTAAAACGTACAAACGTACAATTGGGTATTTAACAATTACTTTCTTGATAAATAATTTGGTAAAGAAATCTAATGTTTTTCAGTCGTAATTTCAGTGATTTTACTTTCTATCACGATACTCTAATACAGCGTTTCTTAAACTGTGTTCCGCGGAACCCCAGGGTTCCGTGGAGATTACTTCGGGGTTCCGCGAAGTTTAAGTTATTTCTTCAAAATTGTCAAGACAATTATTTTAAAATATCCAACTAAAGATTAGTAGAGGGCAAAAAGTTTGCATTATAGAAAAAAAATATACAATGTACAGTAATAATATTTGAATGTCGTTGATTGATCGTCCAAAACATGAATCTTTTGCGTTGAACTCAATTTATAATAATAATTATGGTAATAATGAGAATGCTACAAATAAAATTATCCCAAAATATTTTTATGCCACTAACTTAAAAATTTAGGAAATATGATGAAAGTTACATGTCAATAGAATTTATGAATAATATTGATAATCCTCAGTGCGTTACTTGTAGCAAAGTTCTCCCAAATAGCTCTATGGCTCCAGCAAAAATGCGTCGTCGTTTAGAATCTATTCATGGTGAACTTTAAGAAAACATTGTAGAATTTTTTAATCGAAATCGTGACGAACTATTATAATTAACTATTAAAATCAATAATCTGTATGGTTCAAACTACAAGAACCGTGAATGAAAAAGTGACAGAGATTTCTTATTTAGTTAGCTATCAGATATCTCAACGCGGTGAATCTTACTCAATTACCGAAAAAATTCTTATAAAACCTTGTGCTATAGAGATGTTAAAATTTATGTTAAATGACAAATCAGCAAAAGAAATATCTATAATCCCATTAGGTATCGAATGACACGGTAGCTAATCGTATCAATTACTTGTATTCAAATTTATATTTAGCCTAATTAAAGTAATAATAATTAAATTTAAATTATTTTTATATATATACTAATATTATTATTATTTTTATTTTAACATATTTTTTAACACAATATTATTATAATTTATTTGCCTATAATCCTAAAATAAACTACAAAACTAAAAAAAAGAACCGGATGGGCCTCGCTCTGCTGTACACTTGGGGGTGGAGTGCGACTCTTCATAGGATAGGTCATTATAATGGATTTGTTAAATTTGAATTCAATGATAGGTATCATTGTATACGAAAAACGATTCTGAACAGAGATGATATGAATCTAGAATATAATACATTGTTATTTATAAATATTGTAATAAGTATATTTTATTTTGAAACGAAAAATTTAGAAAAATTGTCTATAAATAAGTCAAAATATGTCAAAATACTTTGAAAACTTAACCATGTATAGAAAACGTCAATATAAAGATTTGGTGAAAATTTCAAGTTGTTGCAGTTTTTCGTTTTTGAGTTAGAGCATTTTAAAAAAAACTGATATGTTTGTCAGTCTAGAATATTATAAATTATATTATATTTTACATGTAATTTTATGTCAATATTCGCTGTTCAACGCTTATAAAAAAAAATTGTGCCTATGGATTTTAATAATTTTTGAATGACATTAAGAACTACTTCTGTGGAATCTTCTATTAAATTTTCAAGTATTTTATAGTAGCAAAATTTTTTTTATCACCGATTATAAAAAAAAAAAATGTAAAAAAATCGAATATTTTAAATGCCTATAAGTGGCTTAAAAATCAATATAATATTTTGAAAAAAATATGACATAAAGGAAATACCAATCTTAACAGCTGGTAGAAATTTCAAAAATCTGCGACTTATACTTTTTGAATTATAACAAATATTTAAAATCGTTTGAGAATAAATCGCTTTTTTATGCAATTTCGTAAATATTTAAATTTCAAACAGTCATACAATTTTTTCCTCTAATTCCGGTAGAAATTTTTTTAAAGATTTTTGAAGATTAGCTTATAGATAACCTAGTGTTAAAATTTTGAATCTTAAGTATGAACAGAAAAAATTTTATGAATTTTTATCTACAAAATAACTTGCAAATTATCGTGATTTTTACATATTTCGTATAAATTGGAACTTTGAGCACTTATAAAAAAAAATTGTGACTTACGATTTTAGATTTTTTTTTATCAGTTAAGGAATAACTTATAAGAAACCTTGTATTAAATTTTCAAGATTTTCTGGGCAGCCAAAAAAATGTTATCGTTATTTAAAAAAAAAATACTTAAAAAATTGAAAATTTCAATTGTCTATAAATAGCTCAATAAAAGTCAAAATTTAATGGTGTATAGAGAACGCTAATCTAAACATTTGGTGAAAATTTCAAGTATTTATATCGATTAGTTTTTGAGTTATAGCAAAATAAAAAATTTGATTATGTCGAAAACTGGTTTTTCCCGTCGCATTTAAAAAATATTGAAAATTTTTTACTCAAAATTTTTTACCCAAAGTACCAAATAGATTCACTTTCCTTTCAGAAAAGTTGCTACATAAGGCAATCGAAGCATTTTTACTGCCCCAAATCGTGTCGACAGACACAAAAAAAAAAAACACATCATTGTAAAATCAATACATTTTTCACTCCGTTCAGAATCTAAAACAGTAGTGGTCCCACGATAAAAATAGACATCAAAAAGGGTTCCACGGATAAAAAAGTTTAAGAAACGCTGCTCTAATATATTAAAACTATACATTTAGTATGCACAGTAATGAAACTTTCGTTTTCGGCTAAAAAAGTACTAATGCTTTTGAAAGCTAATCGGAACATCGAATACGTAAAACGCAAGAAAATCGACTAATACGATAGTACGTTAATGATGTTTGAACATCATAAAATGTAATCGGCCCGAAGTGAGTCAGATCTGTCATGGCCGTTGAAATAACAACAGCGGGTGAGGTAGACCTTGTAAATATATTTTAGTATTAATTAATAACGAATCTAATGATGATGGTAGATCAACAGAGAGCAACGAAGTTCAAATCGAAATAAGATTTTTAATCTTTTAAACCGATAACAGTACAATACATTTATTATTGTTTAATTTAATTTTTAGACGATTATAACTAACCATTAACGTTA
The DNA here is from genome assembly GCA_034509805.1 of Sipha maydis. NCBI lineage: Eukaryota > Metazoa > Arthropoda > Insecta > Hemiptera > Aphididae > Sipha > Sipha maydis. Next base: position 63,410 of record JASXSY010001525.1, read on the forward strand.
TTAAGTTGACGATTATATTTTAGCGCATAGAATTAAAGTGTTATGATAATCATATTGAAATATTATGCAGCACTACTCTTATTTGTTTTTATATCGATGGTTTTATCAATTCAGAAATAAAAATAAAAAAATGAAATTTTTTTATTTGACATATTAATTTATAATTTTTATAAAATGATTTGAAATAATTAAACTTCATCATAAATAACTATATTCATAACAGTGTTCGGAACGTTTACTTCAAAATTGAATTCGTTCATGTTCATGTTAAATGCGTAAGAAAAAGAACTTGTTCAAGTTTATATTAATTTTTTTTTTTTAAATGAACAAGGCTCCATTTTCCTGGCTCCCCACTTTGAAAATTCATAATTAAAATTATGCTATTCGTTTGTGCTTCATTTGTGCTGGCTTATGCTTTCAATTCAGTCGTTTGTGCTTAACTCCTTCCCGAGGAATACTACATGAAAGTTGTGAAATAAAATGTACCACATCTACTTTTCATTGAAGATATTTATTTTGTCATCTCGCGTTTCAGATGATAAATGTCCACATAATTATTTTTTTCCTTTTGCTATATAGCCGTAAACTTTGCTGTATGAACCAAATGTATTATTACAATCAAACGAGAAGGCAAAGGTTCATTTCTCGATTAAAATGATATACGCCAATAACATTATATGCATTTTTTAAAAACACATATCACTTCCACACTTGGCTCAATAAATATTTTAACAGATAAACAAACATTTCAATATGAAAAGTCATTAAGTAATGAAGAAATAAACAATACTAGGACATTAATACATATAATTAAGAATAACGAAAACAAAGTTCAACCTATATTGGAATTTTAAAATCTAAATAAAAACACATCAAAAGCAGATGAAAATAAAACAGTACCATCAAAAAATTTATCAGTAGAAAAAAAACTTTGTAGACATAGAAACATCGTATGATGATTGTATTATACTTGAGAAGTTGAAGATTGAGGTATCAAGTCTGTAAGAAAAAAAAATTTGATGTATCTGGATAAGAATTGAACTATATTATACTCAAACGATACAAGAAATTCTAAAAGTAAAGTGATTATACTTCTAAAAAATGGAATTATATCAGATTTAAAAAGTGTTGAAGTCAATCAAAAATTGTATAGCGACACAAATGTATATTTGATAGCATAGTTCAAATAATGTGTTGCTCATATGTTGATAGTGACATTTATGCTAGATGGCTCTAAACCTATAGTTCAAACACACTATTTAAATTGGTTATTAATGTAATTAGAGATTGTTTAACTTCATAAACGTATAAAAAATGAGCATATATCCTAAAGACTATTATTTCAGAGTACAAATAATTCATTGAAATGCGAAATGGCCTAATTATAATAGATTTTTCATGTACGGCCCATTTGATGTACTAACAGTTGTTTGAAAAATTTCCTTAGTATACAAAAGTAAAATAATATTTATTTTATATTTATTATTAAACAAAATTGTATACAATTATTACAGCAAATTTACCGACAGAAAGTACTCCTTTTTTGCAGGATGTTCTAAAAAGTACATTAGAAGAGAATAAAAAGTGTATTCAATGTGTTTCTTCTGTGAAACCAAATTATATTTCCAGTACAAATGTATTAATTGGATCAGTTTAATGGTGAAAAAACAAAATTCAATGATTTATCCATCGTTTTCAAAGATGATCTTACTAAACTCATTCTGTTTGATAAGCAATTCTCCGTATCAGAGGTCTTATTAATTTTATACAACCACTCAAATGTATCAATATGGATGCCATACGTCATTATGTACCATACAGCTGGAGAGACATGAATAATAGCTGGTAAAGATGTGACTGCTTATTAAATTGAATTCTTCCTGATTTACTATGTACACGTTTTTTAAAAAAACAAACATGGTTCTATTTTTAATTTCTATTCTAAATCTTGAATATTTTATGTATAACAACCATATACTTTTATACTTATATGTTTTTAATCAGATAAATGTTCATAAATAATATAGAAATATAATATTGAAAAATTATCTATTATAATGAAATGTTTAACTGTCATAAGTACACATATATATTTAATACGTTATGTCTATCATTTACTCGTATTTATAAAAATAAATTTAGGTATATTCAATATTTTTATTTTTAAATTGTATACTTACATCATTGATTTTTTTTAATATTTATTGTGTTGTTTAATATATTTATGATAAACGATGAACGTATTAATACGTATTAAAATTTAAAAACATACTTAATAAATAACACTCATCGTGTTTTAATGATTTGTTTCCCATCCATAATGCAATTTATGCTATTCCCTTTTAAACATAACTTAAACATTTCAGTTCACGTATTCCGCTTATACTTGACGGTCGTGTTTTTAACGTACACCTCTCTCGATAACGCTCGCATATCAACACACACCAAACAGCTTTAAAGGTAAAGGGGCGGATTTAGGCACTGCGAACTATGCGGCTGCATAGGGCGGCAAATTTTGGAGGGTGGCAAAATTATGTTGAAAATTTATTTTGCTTTTGTAAAATTAGGTACATAATTTTTAAAATTGTATTTATCACTTCAAAATCTTGAAATTGTGGATTTTGTATTTGTTTATTTGTAGCAAAATAATATTTATATTTTCCCAGGAACTCGTCTACGACAACGACGATAGTATTATATTATAGTTTATCTTATTATTTAAGAAATGTCTTGTAATACTATAATAAGCAAAAATTGCATATTAGGTAGGTATTGAAAAAATTAATTTATTTGAAGATATTTTATTAAAAAAGTAGTAAGTTTTTTTTTAGATAGGGGCGGCAAATTTAATTTGGCATAGGGGCGGAAAATTGTTAAATCCGCCCCTGTAAAGGTACGTAATTATTTACAAAAATGTAGATAAATAAAAAAAAAATTAGTTTTCTAGAAAAGTCGTCTCTTAAAAAGGTACAATCAAAAAATCCACCAATATGCACTAATTTGAAAAACCAACCTAACCCACAAATAAAAAAAAACAAGCTGTATTTATTGAAATTACCGATAACATTCAACAGCAAGACTACGTTTTTGTTATAGCAGAAATCACGAAACCCGAAAACATTATGTTTGTCTTTCATGTATCAAAAAATCGTTTCTGCATCTTTTAATCTAGTACTGATCTAGTAGACATGGTACTAAACCAGCCGAATTAAATCAAATTAAATGACACACTAATTAAAATAAGAAAATATTTCAACCATGACAAAAGGATCATTAAATCAAACGTTTGTCCAACAATCCCACACGAAATAATCCAAAATGAACTAAAAAATATTGTTAGTTATTATTGGCGTTAAACCAACTGGCCAAATAGTGCACTTCAGGGTAGATATTCGAAGAAAAGGTTTCACTCACATACTAAGTTTTCACCACCAAATATATGTAAACGTTGAAGACGTTAACAAAATACCGAGCTCTCTATCAATAAAACACGAAAATACAATCATAGAATAATTTTCACTGACGATTCACTTACCTGTTATACATGTAAAAATTAGGTCAGACATCTACGAATTGTACCGAAAATGTAGAACAATTATTGAAAATACCAAATATATGCCAAACCAAACATCTAAACACAAACAGCACACCTATCCAACGTAGAAAAATTAAAAGTACCAAGTATAAATCAAAATATACAGCTAGACACAAACAATGAATTAATTACAAAAAGTACGACTATTCAATGCGAAAGTATTGAAACACTGCTGAAAGCCGAAATAAATATAGAAATACAACATAATGACAATGAAACAACATGCAAAAACGAAAATAACAAAGAGACGCCCCTTCTACAACATCAACAAACACAAACGAAATAGAAATGATAGAGAATACTAATGACGATAATGAAAGCACTATAGAAATATTCAGATCGCGCCATGACCAAGTTATCAAAAAAATTAAATTAAAAGTAAGATCGAATTCTCTTGATATCGAAAATATAGGCAAAACACTCGAAGTTACCTTACCAGTTTTCGACGACAATAAACATCTACCGATAATCGAAAATGCGCAAGGAAAAACAGACGTAAATAGTTTATACATAGTTTATACAATTAAATGTTGAATGTTTATCTCCAGTAAAAATAATCGAACTTTACCGCCCTTATTTAAAAAATTTATCTCGCTACACTAAAATTAATTCACTCGATTATCAAATGCTTTATTCCAAATTGAAGACAACTAAAAATTAAAAACTAAAATCAAATGAATAAAAAAAAAAAATCTAACTCAACATTAAAAATTATCCAATGGAATCAAAATACTTTCACAAAAAATTTCTCAAAATTCTAAAAATCAACACACACCCAAGGTAATATCCTCCAAGATACATATTTTAAAGATAATTTCATAGCAAAATTAAAAATTACCCGGTTACTCATCAAACAAAAAAAAACGCAACCGAGCAAGCGGCGGTGTCCGCTATATACGTCCAATCAAGCATTCAAGTAAACAAATAAATCTAATCACTTAATTCGAAGCTATAGCCATCACACTATAAGATGAAAAAGAAATAACCTTTTGTAATATATATCTACCAAATCAAAAATAATTCCATGCAAACAACCTAAATAATATAACTAGTCAATTACCGTCTCCAATCATAATATTGGCCGATTTTAATAGTCTATAGGGTTCCAAAAATACTGATATGAGAGGTAAACAAATCGAAGAAGTATTAAAAAATGATAACCTTATATTAATAAATAATAATGAACACATTCATTTAAATCCAGCAAACGGTAAATGGTCAACCACATAACTCACTACATCAAATGCTGCTTACTGAACATGATAAAAGATTATAACTACGATAATCTTTGTAGTATTTTTGGGTTTATTTCAAATTCAGTTCACAATTATTATCAGAGACTTCTGCCGACACATTCGTTAGCTTATTTAAAGATGATATTGATACAACAAATATAAAACAAGAGATTGTGCACTTTTCAAGTTATATAATGCAGTTCAATTTGCCAATAATTTCTTCTCAAAATATTTACTTATATATTTTATGTACCTATGTACATGAAAAAAATTTAAAAGAAGTATTTTCAAATGTGTACATTTCTCTACGACTTTATTTAACTTTGCCTGTTTCGAATTGTGAAGCAGAAAGAACAAATTCAAAATTATAACTAATTAAAAGCGCCAGAAGAACGTCACTTCACATAGAAAAAATTAAACTCATTTGTTCGTCTATATGCTGAGAGGGAAATAACCAACACACTTGATTTTTCAAATTTAATTAAAAAGTTTAGTGAACTAAAATCTAGAAAAAAACTGTTGTATTAAATTCTAAACCATGTACATTTTTGTATTACTTGCATTGACTATGTTGAAAAATGCAACTGTATGATCTACACTTTTTTACTTATATTTATATTTTTTAATTTCATCGTATTATTTATATAAATAATCTTTAAATAATTATTTTGACTTATGGTGTAATTATTATTATTATTATTATTATTTTATTATTATTTTTTTATAATCTACAAGTTGATTCCGTGCACTTCGTTGCTCGTTAAATATACCAACTCTATATGACTCAAACTTCGTTCAATTCGTTATTTAATATTCGGTGGATGATGTTCTAGATTTAAGTTTTCTTAAGTTTTCTGTTGCCCGGAATAAAAATTCTGATTCGCAGCAGTATATTATCAGGTAGGCAATCAAACTGCGGTAGATCGCGGACCTAGTGCTATATGTACGAAAGTGTATGATTTAACTCTAATAAAGTATCAAAGTTATACCAAGTTTGACATCTTCTTCTTCTTCTTCTTCTTCTTCTACTTCGCCTTCCTCCCAACTATTTGGGGTCGGCCACCCTTGTCCTACACCTCCACTTTACTCGGTCAATCACATCTCCTCTGCACACACCGACAGCCCTCATGTCATTCTCCAAAGTCTCCAACCATCTCTTTTTTGGTCTTCCTCTTCCTCTTTTCCCTTCAACGTCCATCTTCATAACCACTCTTACTGCATTCGTTTCCTCTCGCCTCATCACATGCCCAAACCATCTTAGCCTATTTTCTCTCATCTTGTCCACAATTGACGCTACACCAACACTACCTCTCACGTATTCATTCCTTATTCTATCTTCTCTTGTCACTCCACTCAACCATCTAAGCATTCTCATTTCCGCGACACTCATACTTTGTTCTATTCTCCTGTTAACCGCCCAACACTCTGAACCATACAGCATAGTTGGTCTCACTACACTTTTATAAAATTTACCTTTCAGCCTAATTGGAATTCTCTTATCGCATAACACGCCCGATGCTTCTCTCCATTTCATCCACCCGCACTTAATCCTATGTTTTACATCAATGTCAAAGCCCCCATCCTTTTGAACAAAAGATCCTAAATATTTAAACCAAGTTTGACATAATACTAATAATATTTTATTATTATTTTTTTATAATCTATTAACATAAATTGAATATAAAAATTCCATTTAGCGAAAATACTGTATTTATAATTTAAGTTGATGATTTAGAATTTAGATAATAACTAATTTTGGAGCCCCATCAAAAAATTAGACCCGGGCCCCAAAATTCCTAAGTTAGGATCTGACTTGACTACTACCATAATCTCAATAGCAGAAAAGACAATAGGACATACGTCAAACTCAAACTCTAAGCCATGTATCCTTTGGTGGAACGATGAAAATAAAAACAGAAATAAAATAAAAAAAAGAACCGGATGGGCCTCGCTCTGCTGTACAGTTAGGGGTGGAGTGCACCTCGCTTATAGGATAGGTCATTATTATAATGGATTTGTTAAATTTGAATACAATGATAGATATCATTATATACGAATAACGATTCTGAACGGAGTTCATATGTTTGTCTAGGATATAATACATTGTTATTTATAAACATTGTAAAAAGTATATTTTATTTTGAAACGAAAAATATATTTTTCAATTAGGATGGGTTGGCAGTTGCATACAGCGATATAGTTTGTCAGTCTAGAACATTCTACATTATATTATATTTTACATGTAATTTTATGTCAATATTCGATGTTCAAACGCTTATAAAAAAAATGGATTTTAATAATTTTTGAATGACATTAAGAACTACTTCTGTGGAATCTTTTATTAAATTTTCAAGTATTTTTTACGAGTCAAGTATTTACATTGATTAGTTTTTGAGTTATAGCAAAATAAAAAATTTGATTATGTCGAAAACTGGTTTTGCGTAAAAACTCCCGTTTTTCCCAAATTTTTTTATGGTTTTTCCCGTCGCATTTAAAAAATATTGGAAATTTTTATTTTTTGACCCCCAAAGTACCAAATAGATTCATTTTTCTTTCAGAAAAGTTGCTACATAAGACAATCGAAGCATTTTTACTGCCCCAAATCGTGTCGACAGAAACAAAAAAAAAAAAAAAAAACACACATCATTGTAAAATCAACACATTCTTCACTCCGTTCAGAATCTAAAAAAAACACACATCATTGTAAAACCAATAGATTCCATCACTCCGTTCAGAATCTAAAAAGCATAGGCTACGAGAAAAAAGTTAATTTTTTAAAAATTAAAAATAGAAGGCAAAAGAAAAAAAGATGGAAATACAATAAATATGCTTTTTCATATTTTTCAGAAAAAAATTGTTCCAAAAAATAACAATAAAGAATATTGTAAAGATGTAATTAGTATTTCTATTAGATACTTCTCCTAGGAGCTGAACTCTGAAAAATTCCCAAATTTATCAAAAAAAAATAAATATTCAAAAGAAAAGCATTGAAGACGGCAAGTGCAACAGAAGTTTCAAGTATTTCACAGCATAAACTGTTTCAACGATTATATTATGAAGTTATTTAAAAAAAATTATAAAATAATTTAATTGCCAACTTCATGTACGATGACGTACACAACAATGACACATATCTAAAAATTGTCACATTATAAATAATTATAATTGAAATATTATTTCCGTAATAAACAATATTATTATTATTAGCCATTTCAGTAATATGTTATGAATTCTTATCATTTTTATACCGGCCTAATGTCAAATAGAAAATGATTGGTAGATAAACAAAATAAAAATATTGTTAAAGGAGTAATACTATTTCTATATATCCTACAAGGCTGAGCAAATTAAAATGTTTTTTTAGGTGAAGTTAACCTAAGAAAATAAGTTAAGTTAAAATTTAACTAATACATTTTTTTAACTTCGCATTTAAAAAATATTGGAAATTTTTACTTTTGACCCCCCAAAGTACCAAATAGATTCACTTTTCTTTCAGAAAAGTTGCTACATAAGGCAATCGAAGCATTTTTACTGCCCCAAATCGTGTTGACAGACACAAAAAAAAAAAAAAAAAACACACATCATTGTAAAATCAATACATTCTTCACTCCGTTCAGAATCTAAAACAAAGCATTAAATCGATACAAAAAAAAACGAAATCCCAAATAATTAATATAAACCACAAAAACAACTCATTCACATCCACCTTAAAATCAAGTACCAATACACCAATAATGTGGAATAAAATTAGATCTTTAAAAGGTATAAATAGGCAAACAAATATTCAAATATTAAAAGAATACAAAAAATCACTAGAAAATAAACAGGTAACTGCTTATAAAATTGGCTTTTTTTTTAAAAAAAATTCTTGTGATGATATATGTAAATCAGACTTTTTAATATACAAAAAACAATCAGAAAATATAAAAAATATCTTAGTTATAGACCGATTCTCAAAAGACCAACTTTACTTAAACACTGACATAACCTTAGAAGAAATTTTTTTTTGCACTAAAAAACGGCAAAAGTAAAAGTCCCGGCCCAGACGGAATTCCCTACTCTTTCATCCACAACCTCCCAGAAAACTGACTAAATTTACTTCTCCAAATTTATAATAAAATATGAAAATCCAGGATAATGCCCCAAAACTAAAGAACTGGAATCGTTATTCCTATTCCAAAACTTAGAAAAAAAAATTTTTACCAGAAGGCTATCGTCCTATAACTCTTTTAAATGATCTAGGAAATATATTATAAAAAGAACCGGATGGGCCTCGCTCTGCTGTACACTTGAGGGTGAAGTGCGACTCTTCATAGGATAGGTCATTATAATGGATTTGTTAAATTTGAATTCAATGATAGGTATCATTGTATACGAAAAACGATTCTAAACGAAGATGATATGTTTGTCTAGAATATAATACAATGTTAGCAAAGTTCTCCCAAATAGCTCTATGGCTCCAGCTAAAATACGTCGTCGTTTAGAATCTATTCATGGTGAACTTTAAGAAAAAATTGTAGAATTTTTTAATCGAAATCGTGTTGAACTATTATAATTAACTATTAAAATCAATAATCTGTATGGTTCAAACTACAAGTACCGTGAATGAAAAAGTGACAGAGACTTCTTATTTAGTTAGCTATCAGATATCTCAACGCGGTGAATCTTACTCAATTGCCGAAAAAAGTCTTATAAAACCTTGTGCTATAGAGATTTTAAAATGTATGTTAAATGACAAATCAGCAAAAGAAATATCTAAAATCCCACTAAGTATCGAATGACACGGTAGCTAATCGTATCAATTATTTGTATTCAAATTTATATTTAGTCTAATTAAAGTAATTATAATTAAATTTAAAATATTTTATATATATATACGAATATTATTATTATTTTTATTTTAACATATTTTTTTGAATTAACAAAATTGAAAAGAGGTGAAATGATAGCTAAACAGAATGGCCTTGGTGTAACAGTTCTAAAATGGAAAGATAGAAGAGATGTTCTCATGATTTCGACTAAACATGGTAATTCAATGAACGAAATTCAAATAAAACGTGGAAAAAAAATAAAACCTAATGTGATTATTGATTATAACCGTGGCAAAGGATTGATTGATGTAAGTGATGAGATAGGTTCTTACCACACCTGTTTGCGTAAAGGAGTAAAATGGTATCGTAAAGTAGCCTTTGACATAATATGTAATACAGCATTAGTAAATGCATTTAGTCTTTACAAAGCAGTCACCAATAACAACAAATCTATTACACAATTTAGAGAAGACATTGTTCTCGACATGGTTAAAAAAAAAGAGGTCAACTCGCAACAAACATCGACAATTATACCACTCCATACTTTAGTCAAAGATAAAAAAAGGGCAAGATGCTATGGATGCTACAAGCAATGTTGCCGTGAAGAAGGTAAAACATTAAATTATTGAATATTATTGGGGCGATGTATATTTCTACTATTTTGATTTTATTTTGTTATAGGCAATGCAAGAAAAAAAGCAAAACGTGTACACACAAAATGTGAAGTATGTGAACGATATTATTGTCTACAATGCTTTTCAACGAACCATAATATTAAAGTAAAATAATCATTAGTTATATTTCTAATCATAATATATATTATAAAATATAATATAATTAAATTATAATTATAATATTATTAGAATACAAACATTATTTAAAATTAAAATTGTTTTTTTTATTTTTTTTTCCTTAAAAAATGAATTTATAAGATATCTATGGGCTGGTCGAAAATTTGTTTGTCTGGTGGGCTACGAAATATTTTCCTGTGTTAAAATTGTATTTACGTGTACCATAGTAGGTACACTTAATACTTTTTGGTAAAGACTCCCGTGTACCACTACTGGTACACAAAAACTTATTGGAAAAACAACAAGTGTACCAAAAATGGTACACGTGGCGCTTTTGGCAATGTCCTGAAAAATGACGTAGCAGTTAACCTGTTAAAGTAATTATAATTAAATTTAAATTATTTTTATATATATACTAATATTATTATTATTTTTATTTTAACATATTTTTTAACACAATATTATTATAATTTATTTGCCTATAATCCTAAAATAAACTACAAAACTAAAAAAACAGTAGTGGTTCCACGATAAAAGTAGACATCAAAAAGGGTTCCACGGATAAAAAAGTTTGCTCAATATATTAAATTAAAACGCTGCTCTAATATATTAAAACTATACATTTAGTATGCACAGTAATGAAACTTTCGTTTTCGGCTAAAAAAGTACCAATGCTATTGAAAGCTAATCGGAACATCGAATACGTCAATATAAAGATTTGGTGATAATTTCAAGTTGTTGCGGTTTTTCGTTTTTGAGTTAGAGCATATTAAAAAAAACCGATATCTTTGTCAGTCTAGAATATTATACATTATATTATATTTTACATGTAACTTTAGGTGAATATTCGCTGTTCAAACGCTTATAAAAAAAAATTGTGCCTATGGATTTTAATAATTTTTGAATGACATTAAGAACTACTTCTGTGGAATCTTCTATTAAATTTTCAAGTATTTTGTAGGAGCCAAATTTTTTTTATCACCGATTATAAAAAAAAAATGTAAAAAAATCGAATATTTTAAATGCCTATAAGTGGCTTAAAAATCAATATAATGTTTTGAAAAAAATATGACAAAGAAAATGCCAATCTTAACAGCTGGTAAAAATTTCAAAAATCTGCGACTTTTACTTTTTGAATTATAACAAATATTTAAAATCGTTTGAGAATAAATTGCTATTTTATGCAATTTCGTAAATATTTAAATTACAAACAGTCATAAAATTTTTTCCTCTAATTCCAGTAGAAATTTTTTTAAAGATTTTTGAAGAGTAGCCTATAGATAACCTAGTGTTAAAAGATATGATGGTTCAAAAAATCCCTACTGAAAAAGGTGGGCGTCTTATTGTTGTGCATGCAGGGTGTGCTAAATACGGGTTCATTCCAAGTTCAAAATTGGTTTTCTGTAGCAATACTGGCGATTCTACGGATTATCACAGCCAAATGAATTCGGAATTGTTTAAATCTTGGTTCACCCAAATGTTGAACAATCTTGAAGAACCGTCCGTCATCATAATGGACAACGCATCATATCATTCAACCCTTATAGATAACTATCCAAAGAGCAATGCAAAAAAGCAGTTGACTAAAAAAAAAATCTTGGTATACAATTATAATTTGTATTTTTACTATTATTATTATAAATATATTCGCGAAAATTGTAATAGCAAAATTAATAAATATTTGCGTTTTATAAATTTATAAATTTAAATAAATAATAAAATACTTGTACAATAATTTATTTTGAATATAACTTTCAGCTGATTTGAATTCATATAAAATTAATAGGATTAATACTAATGATAAATATACAAATAGAAAATAATAATAATAATAAAGCACTAAATGATAATAACAATAACTAAACAAAAAAACATATAGCTAAATAAATAACATAAGTATAACATGTTATCTTTTATATATATATAATTAAGAAAATTTACCTGTCTAGATACCTTCTTAACTAGTCTTTGTGAATTACGGTTGGTTTAAAACACAACCAAACACCATTTTTGGGAGAAAGAAAACCTGACGATGAATTTATTTGAAGGGGGATTTCGGTCTTTTCGCAAGGCAAAACTTCGTATTTTTGTAGGATTATTGATAGGAGCAGTTTTAATTCCAACTCTGCAAATCGTTTTCCTACAACACATAAACAAGTGATATACAAAAAATTGATTAGACAAACGTTTGTAAAATTAGCACCTTAATTTTATTTATTTAGACTTTTAAATGCTTACACCTTATAGTGTTGAAAGTCAATTAAATTTCCTTATGGTAAATACATTTGATCACTAATGGAAATCGCTAGCGAGTTCTGTGCCAAAATTACAGCGTATATGTATACCATAGTAAGAGTGAACAACAATTGTAAAGTTCAAAATCGAATATTTGGATTGTTGAAAAGGATCAGTGGTAGTAATCCTGATGGAGGGAATAAGCAAAAACCAAAATAGTGTATACAATTACAACTGAACACACGAATATTAGTTTTGATTTAAAGAAATAAGTGTACAAATAAATAATAAAGGAATTATATCTCATATGATGTATACATAATTTATATAAATACAATACTAATATATGTGAATAAACAATAAACAAATATTAAGGCTAGGAGTCAAATACTGCAGGATTCCATATTAAATAAACTGGTGAATAATAAGTTAGAGTATAGTATATACCTATACCATTGGCGCAATTTGGGGGGTGCTTGGGGGTGCTTAGCACCCCCAAATTTCATATTAGCACCCCCAAAATTTATTTGTTATTACTTTTCATATTATGTCATAGCCCATAGGCATTAGAATAAATTTATTTCTAAGACTTTTCACTTTCATAATAATAATAATATAAATATTATATAATAATACCTATCTTATATAATATTATGGGTAATTTATTGTTTATATTGATTAATATATTACTATGTATTAATAACACAAGAAGATTTTATACTTCATAGAACGATAGTCGATAACGATTACGCCGAAACGTCTATCGATATCGAATATTCGAGTATCCCGTTAGCTTATCAATTTCTTTCACGAATCTGGTAAATACAAAAATCGTCTAAAAATAGAACGCGCGTAATCAATTTATTGTCGATCCGAACTCCGAGGTGACCATTTCAATTGCATTTTTCTGTGAAAACACACACGTTCCACCATCAGTCCACACTCAAGTGTCTGAATCGTGAATCCTGTGCGTCGTACGTGGTACGTGTAAGGTGTAAGTTAGGCGTTTACTGTTTACCCTTGCTAAGAAAATTGAATAATATTATTATTACTCAAGTTGTTAATGTTGTTATTGCTTTAAAGTTTATAATGGAAAATACTAAAAAGATTTTTAATATTTTCAATTTTGAAAAAAAGTCAAAAAATGATAAACACCAAGAAGTAAGTTTTGATATTTATTAAATACAGAAAAAAACATTCTTTATAATCATCTTAATGATAATTTTAATTATTGTTATATTTTTAAATTTTTTTAGATGAATTCTGAGGTTGTTGATGACCCGGACATTGAAATTGTAGAAAAAGATGACGTTATAGTTAATCAAACTGACCAAATAACATTGGAATTATCAAACTCTGGTAAGAATTAATAATTTAAAAATGTGTCAAGAATAAGATATTTTTAACATTAATAGGTACCTAAAAGTATTAATGTTTTTACTTTTATATCCTTAGGAACAAAATCTAAACGTAAACGCCAAGAGCCACATCACTTACAGAGCTATTATCTTGAAACCTTAACTGGACAACAAAGTGAGTCGGAATGTAGAACAATTGACAATGAGCATTGGAAAATCATTTATTTTCAAATAATTGATTCTGTTATTGTCAATTTAAAGTACCGTTTTTCGGATGAAAGTTTAGTTTTAGCTAACTCATTAGACAAATTTATGAAAATGGATTTTGAAAAAGGTTCATATTTCATTAATCATTACAAGGTTAGTTAATGTAATATAGATTAATTCTGTAAATAAAATAATCACGTGAGGATGATATAATTTCAGGATGTTGTAAATATTGATTTAATGTCATTAAAAGCTGAAATGTTGCTGACAAGAAATTGTATACAAAATAGAAATTTGGATTTTGATATACAAGGAATAAAGAAAGTGGTGACTAAAGATGTTTTTCCAAATTTATTTAAACTTATTCAAGTAGGATTGACAATTCCTATAAGCTCGGCTACTTGTGAAAGGTCTTTTTCGTCGATGCGTCGTATAAAGAATTGGCTTAGGACAAGTATGGGACAATCGAAATTTACCGATTTGTCAGTTATCAGTATTGAGAGAGATCTTAGCACTAAAATTGATAAAGATAAAATTATAAATAACTTTGGTTTGACTCAAAGACGTATATCTTTAATATAATAATTAAATAAAAATAAAAAATGTATTTACCTGTATTTATATAGGTACCTTGAATCTGTGTTTTATTTTCTTTAATATTATTTTCTTATAAATTATAGATTAATAAGTTAATGCGATGAATGTATAAATGGTGTTGTGGTAAGGCCGTAGGGGGGTGTGGGGGGCAAAGCCCCCCACGAGTCACTTTGGTCAACTTAAATCTAGCACCCCCATAAATTTAACCCAAATTGCGCCTATGACCTATACACAACCGAGGTCCATCGCCAAACGGAATGTAAGAGCCGTTTGGTCGTTTAGATTTTTCTTCCGCGGAAAATCTCTCTGGATCGAATTTAAAGGGATCGGGATAATATTTCGGATCGTGGTGAATGCTGTACATCGGTATAATAATATTCTGTCCTTTTTTGATGACCAATGGCATACCGGGTACTTTATAATTTTCCGTCGCTTCTCTGAACAATTGGAACGAGACCGAGTACAAACGGGAAACCTCTGAAATGCAATTGTCATATGTTGCAATAATTTGTCTTTATAATTAAAGAAGCATTGAAGTCCGATGTCTATGCCTGCCACAGATAATATAAATTATAAGACGTATATATTATAATTTATTTACGCTCTTAAATTATACATACTTTTTGAGGTGTGAAATCACGTCAGAAGGTGATGAAGGGGTAGGGCTCTCGTTAACAACAGTGAACATATTATATTGGTGTGTTATTTATTACGTAATACAATTCAGTTATATTTAAATATATATCGTTTTAATTTGGCAAAAATTTAGCATCATACAGACAAAGTTTTTTAAATAAATTTACAAACATACAAGTATGTTGTACTTAAAATATTGATAGTCAACAGTGAAAACAAAATAAAACAAAAACAATACTTCTGAAATGTAATACTCCAGGCTAAGAACTTATTTATTAATTCATTTAAAAATACTGACAATTTACTAATTTTTGTTTCATTTTATTACATTATAAAATAACACTTAATCTCAACGGTTAACGGCAGTATAATACTGTAAAACTGAAATCATTCTATTAAAATGCATTAGTATTAACAATCAACTTACCGATTTAGTCGGGCTCAGACAGCCAAAGTAATAAATAGTGAGCTGCTGTTTCGTAATACATCATGTATCGTATTTTATCATTTAATTATCGTAATGAGGCGTATAATCATTTAATGGATACAGTTTTACCAAATATTATTCTTAACTCAAATGCAGTTCGTAGAAAGAAACAGATGGACTATTCTACAAAAAGAGCTCTCTCGTCGACCTCCACAAACTTCTCCATTAACGAGAATAAGAAAAGTAAATTGTTCGTAACTCCAAATTGTTTTGAAGTATTAGCAACAGAGGAACATGAAAATATTTTCGTGTAAACAGAAGCTCAATTCTCCCAACAAACCAACTACCAAGACCTCGCCAAAACCGATTAATATTAAACTCCTACATTAAGTCTTATAATACATCTTACCACGGCGTGGCGTGTAGTGGTGTGTTACAACGTGACTTGTATTTAGTGTGTCCCTACCTTAATATTATCGTGTAGTCAAATACAAATATATAGATTTTAATATAATGATATTATCATTATTTTTTTGAAGTTTAGTCTATGTTTAGACTATATCTAAGTATAGTCTACAAGCTATAAAAGTTAATACAATGTTAAAAACTTAAAACTAATATTTGCATAATAACAATAACCAATTATATTATCATTGAAATTTAGAAAAGTTCTGTAGTACTATTCTAAATTTCAATGGTAAAATAATTGGTTATTGTTATTATGCAAATATTAGTTTTGGGTTTTTAACATTGTCTTAACTTTTATAGCTTGTAGACTAAACTTAGACATAGTCTAAACATAGACTAAACTTCAAAAAAATAATGATAATATCATTATATTAAAATCTAAAATTAAAAGTAGTACAGGTATTATAGGTACAGTGAGTTTTAATTGTTAACTAATATTTTGCTATTTTCTCAAAAACTAAAGATATTTTAGGGATCAATTTTTAATAATTAAATGTTTACAGTTACCTAATTATGTCTTTAGTTTAATAAAGTATTAAACAAAAAATAAATTAATAAAATACATACACCTAAATAATTGTTAATCATAGAGTAAATCACACTTATAATTACATTTTTTTGATAATTTAATGAAATAGGTAAACTAATAAATGTATTGCACATAAAATAAATAAAATCTGTTCAATATTTTTTAAATGCTTAAACATTCTTCTACATTATATTAATTTATTTATAATAAATATAAAATAATAATGAAAATATACCTAATATACTAGTAATTATTATCTACTCACTTTCAAAGTTGAACGCTAAAAATCAAAACAGGTAATGTGCTCCCTCGTGTTTTCTTGTAGCTTATAAAATATTATTTGAGTATTGAGTATAATATGGCAATACAATCAGTACATTTTAATAATATTTAAGAAAATTAGTAATAATAACTATAATTCACAAATATAGAATGATTAGTAGAATTTATAACGTAAGACGTATGTTGTAAACATGTTTTTATTAACAGCGCAGAGGCGGTATCGGAATATTACCATGGGTTTACCCAAAATAGATTTTAACCTCCACAATAAATATGATATAAACAAAAATAGCTATCCAGCGCGACGGTAGTGGCGCTAAGCTAAGTAAAAAAAAAGCGAAGCGGTCAGTACCGTAATATATTACACGAGCCAGAGTTTGCCCATTGAATGTGTGTACATTTGCCCATTTTCTTTAGCCAGGGCTACAGACCTAATAAATGAACGGATTGGTCTGTTTGTGGTATCAATAGATCGGGCATGATTTGTAGATTATACCTTTGTCATTTTCGAAAAATTGGTTGAATAATAACGAATATAATAGCAAAAAAGTCAAGTATTTTTGAAGCAAAAAATAATTGTGCTCGACCGTTTTTAGTTATTACGTTTCACGCAGCAGCGCACGAGACCGTATACCCCCTCTATTCCGTATACGTTTTCGTCGTGGTCGTACACTGGGCAGCGGTTGCGACCATAGACATATTAACATTATATTATATTTAACATGTAATTTTATGTCAATATTCGCTGTTCAAACGCTTATAAAAAAAAAATTGTGCCAATGGATTTTAATAATTTTTGAATGACAATAAGAACTACTTCTGTGGAATCTACTATTACATTTTCAAGTATTTTGTACAAGCCAAATTTTTTTTATCACCGATTATAATCGAATATTTTCAATGCCTATAAGTGGCAAAAATATCAATATAATATTTTGAAAAAAAATATGAAATAAAAGAAATGCCAATCTTAACAGCTGGTAAAAATTTCAAAAATCTGCGACTTTTACTTTTTGAATTATAACAAATATTTAAAATCGTTTGAGAATAAATCGCTATTTTATGCAATTTCGTAAATATTTAAATTTCAAACAGTTATAAATTTTTTCCTCTAAGTCCAGTAGAAATTTTTTTAAAGATTTTTGTAGAGTAGCTTATAGATAACCTAGAGTGAAAATTTTGAACCTTAAGTATGAACAGAAAAAATTTTATGAATTTTTATCTACAAAATAACTTGCAAATTTTCACAATTTTTACAGATTTTATACAAATTTGAGCATTAAGAGCTTATAAAAAAAAATTGTGACTTACGATTTTAGATTTTTTTTTATCAGTTAAGGAACAACTTATAAGAAACTTTGTATTAAATTTTCAAGATTTTCTGGCCGACCAAAAAAATTTTATCGTTATTTTTAAAAAAAATACTTAAAAAAAATACTTAAAAAAATTGAAAATTTCAATTGTCTATAAATAGCTCAATAAAAGTCTAAATACTTTGAAAATTTAACGGTGTATAGAGAACGCTAATCTAAACATTTGGTAAAAATTTCAAGTATTTACATCGATTAGTTTTTGAGTTATAGCAAAATAAAAAATTAGATTTTGTCGAAAACTGGTTTTGCGTAAAAACTCCCGTTTTTCCCTTAGTTTTTTAGGATTTTTCACGTCGCATTTCAAAAATATTGAAATTTTTAGATTCTGAACGGAGTGATGGAGTCTATTAGTTTTACAATGATGTGTGTGTTTTTTTTTTTGTTTTTTTATTTTTTTTTTTTTTTTGTGTCTGACGACACCTTTTTGGCAGTAAAAATGCTTCGATTTGCGTATGTAGCAACTTTTCTGAAAGGAAAGTGAATCTAGTTGGTACTTTGGGGGGTCAAAAGTAAAAAAATTTCAATATTTTTTAAATGCGACGGAAAAAAACCCTAAAAAAAATAAGGGAAAAACGGGAGTTTTTACGCAAAACCAGTTTTTGACAAAATCAAATTCAATTTTTTATTTTGCTATAACTCAAAAACTAATCGATGTAAATACTTGAAATTTTTACTAAATGTTAAGATTAAAGTTCTCTATACACCGTTAAATTTTCAAAGTATTTAGACTTTTATTGAGCTATTTATAGACAATTGAAATTTTCAATTTTTTTAAGTATTTTTTTTTAAAATAACGATTAAATTTTTTTGGCCGGCCAGAAAATCTTGAAAATTCAATACAAGGTTTCTTATAAGTTGTTCCTTAACTGATAAAAAAAATCTAAAATCGTAAGTCACAATTTTTTTTTATAAGTGCTCAAAGTTCCAATTTATACGAAATATGTAAAAATTGCAAAAATTTGCAAGTTATTTTGTAGATAAAAATTCATAAAATTTTTTCTGTTCATACTTAAGGTTCAAAATTTTAATACTAGGTTATCTATAAGCTACTCTTCAAAAATCTTTAAAAAAATTTATACCGGACTTAGAGGAAACAATTGTATGACTGTTAAGATAAGTATTTCCTTTATGTCATATTTTTTTCAAAATATAATATTCTAGACTGACAAAGATATCGGTTTTTTTTAAATGCTCTAACTCAAAAACGAAAAACTGCAACAACTTGAAGTTTTCACCAAATCTTTATATTGACGTTTTCTATATATAGTTAAGTTTTCAAAGTATTTTGACATATTTTGACTTATTTATAAACAATTTTTCTAAATTTTTCGTTTCAAAATAAAATATACTTATTACAATATTTATAAATAACAATGTATTATATTCTAGACTAACATATCATCTCCGTTCATAATCGTTTTTCGTATACAATGATACCTATCATTGAATTCAAATTTAACATATCCATTATAATGACCTATCCTATGAAGATTCGCACTCCACCCCCAAGTGTACAGGAGAGCGAGGCCCATCCGGTTTTTTTTTTAAAATGCTCTAACTCAAAAACGAAAAACCACAACAACTTGAAATTTTCACCAAATCTTTATATTGATGTTTTCTATACATGGTTAAGTTTTCAAAGTATTTTGACATATTTTGACTTATTTATAGACAGTTTAAATTTTCAATTTTTGTAAAATTTTTGTTTTTAAACATCTATAAAACTTAATTGGCAAACCAAAAACTCTTGAAAATTTAATACAAGGTTTACAATAAGTTAAACTTATCGTAACTAAAAAATATCGGTGATCGGTTTACTCAAATTTTTTTTATAAGCCCTTAAAGCTCAAATTTGTATAAAATGTGCAAAAATCACAATAATTTGCAAGTTGTACTGTTGTACTTTGTACCTGATTAATTGAATGTCTTATTACACCTAAATATGCTAATTTGACCCTAAAAGCTACGTTTTGTTGACCTTGGCCGTTGCATCGGATCCTCTCTATTGTTTTCATTACATGACAATATTATGACTACACATATCATATCATATCATTTCACATACAATATAATTATTACACATAATATGTTATGTATACCTATTATTACCATACAATATTACCAATATTTGGCGATACGTTTATCATTATTTATGTCTATGATATTATTGAAAATAGCATTGATTAAAATATATGATATTAATTAATTAATGATAATATTAAAAGAAAATCAATCAATTGTGATAAACTGATACTAAAGTTCAAAGTGTAATTTAAATTGTAAACCTTGTGGCCATCTGCATAGCACTTGTTAGTTATTACTTAAAGAGTTAAATAGTTAAATATTAAATGAATTAAATGTATGATGTAATTAGTAATTAAACTAATTATTATATGTTTTATACGTTATACCGTTAAGTTTACTGACAGTTTAAATTTCTTTAATAACATAATATACAATAGTTTTTGAACAATTAAGTTTGTCGAAAAAATTCCATTGATGACATCGTAATTTGTAATCTATATTATTAAGTGGCGTAAATTTGATAATACCTACCTCTTGGAAAGCACAACGTTTGTACATAAAGTTATTTGGTAAGTTTTTTAAATAAATAAAATGTATAAGTAGAAAAATAAATTTGATTAATACATTAATTTGTGCATGCATTATTATACTTACTAACAGTTTTTAATTAAATTTTATTTTCAGTTTGATCAGTTTAAATGTTATTCAAAGTTTGATGACACAAAAGTTGTTTTATTCTAAAAATTATTAACTGACACCATGCAACATAAACCTAATACAACATCATATATTATTACTCCTATTATTACTTATTACCATCTACTTGGACACAACTAGGCGGCTGTGGGCTACCTATCATCTATTTATACCTACAAAATACTTAAAAATATAATGATCTCTGTTCAGAAGTACTTTTAATTTGCATATATTCAAATTTTGTATTCTGGCATAGTAATTATTATTAAAAATTAAGATTATCCATATTTACTACAAATACATATACTTAGACAGATGGCTTGAGAGATAAATAATGAAATCACATAATTGTATAACTCCCAATAAATTTGCAAATGAGAACAATGACAAATAAAAATATTGTTTCCAATATAGAATTTTAATAATTGAAGATACTACAAAATGAATTAAGTATGTAAGAATATTTTTTACTGTTAAATTATTTAGTTGTACATATTTATCCTTTCTTAACTTATTTGATATTCAACTACTCAAGTTACTTTCAAAGAAATTAAAAAATGAGTCTGACAAAATGCATTCCAGACGAAAACTAATCCCAATAATATAGTAAACTAAAAATATGTTAAATGAAGATTGTAGATGCTAATGTATTTTTTCAATTTTAACAAATATTGTATAATTAAGTTAAATTAGCTAACAACATCAAATAAATCAATCATAAATGTGTGGTAAATTGTACGTTTCTTAAAAAATTTGAAAAAAAATCATAGATTGTTCACCTTCATTATTAAGTATACATGGTATTATAAGATATTATACTTAAATAACTACTTTTTTATAATATTAAGTAGGTATGTCTTAATCCTAATATTTAGGTATCATAAAAATATTTTTATTTTAAACTTTATTGTATTTAGTGTTTTGCAACTGAATAGTTCCTTCTGTTTGATTGGTGTTGTTAGCTATTTAGGTACTACCACCTACTAAATCTAAGTTAAAATATTATTAGTCCAGCTTTTAAATTTTACTGTTTTTTTTTTAGTTAGGGGTTAAGTTGAGTTTGTTTCAATTTGTTGAATACATGTTATGATCTTAACTCATATTTTGCATTATTGCATTACGAATATTTTGATTTGACTGTATGATTTAAATTGGAATAGATTTATCATAGTCCTGAGCTTTTAAATTATGGTAAAATTTTAAAAGGCATTTGTCTATCAGGTGTTCTATCACATTTTTTAAATATTTGACCACAGTTACCTGTGCATCAGGGCCGGGCTGACCCATAGCGGCGCTTCTGGCAAAGCAAAAATTTGCGCCCCCCCCCCTCTCCAAAAAAAAAAAAAAAATGTTAATTTATCCATCAATATTCTATAATCATAATTAACGTTTAATTTAAAGTTCAAGTTTATTATTTTAATAGTTGACATAACAAAATTTTAAGAATGTTTCAAATGCATAATAAAAATAATAATAACAAAATTAATCTATATTTGTATTACCTACTTTGGTATGACTTTATGACAAATTATAAAATACAGTACAACATAACCAAGAGTTATATAAAAAAAAAAGTAAAATAAAATAAAATAAAATAATACTGCAAATTAAGTATAATTTAGTATAACGTATATAATTAAAAAATATTGACTTTTCTGGCTTTTTTGGAAGCAAATTCCTCGATAATTGATGTGTAGTCCATCTTAGATGCAATTTCTTGTTCAATTGAAAGTATACCTAAATTTGATAGACGTTCTTGACCCATGGTGGAACGGAGATAGTTTTTTATAAGTTTTAACTTGCTAAAACTTCTCTCGCAAGAAGCTGTAGTAACGGGCATTGTTAAAAAAATTCTTAATGCTACTTCCAAATTTGGGTATACATCTTGTAGAGAATGTTGATGTATGCATTTTAAAAAGTCATAAGAGGTTGCAGTTTTAAATGATGATATTAATGTAGAAGCTTGAAACTTGAAACTTTGAACTTCAGTAAATAACTCACCACCATTTAAATCAACACTATATAACAACGCTAAATCATCTGACCATTTTTTGATATCATCAATTTCCATAGACGATAAATTTCGACCACACAAAAATGAAAAATTCGAAGATATATTAGACAATTTTTCAAATCTCCATTTTAGACTTGTAATAATAGAATCTAAAGATTGATAGCATTGTAGTTTCACAATAGTTTCACTTGTTTCATTAGTTTTTGTTTCATTTAACTCTAAGTCATTTATTTTGCGTTTTATTTTTCTGGTAGTTGGAAAATCAGTGGGTATGTTTATTAAAAGAGCATTTTTTTTAGCTTCATTCAATGCATTTTCAAAACCACTGTCTCGTATATTTTGAATACATTCAATTAAGCCTTCTAAACTTTTTGTAGCCACGTCAATAGATTGATTTTGATTTTGTAAAGATAAATTTACTTTGTCAATCTGCCCTAGTATAGAATCCCAAAAATGAAGTAGGCATAAAAACTTAAAATTTATTTGTTTTAGAATATGTTGAGCAGATGCTGATGTGTTTTTATTAAAATCTTTCGAGTTTGTCGCCATAAGATTTAATATATCAAAAACGTGTTTAAAATTTAATTTTAGAGCATTCACAGCTTGTTTTTTTGTACTCCAACGTGTGTCACAATGAGATTTTAAAGTAATTTTCATAGTTTTCATTAAGAGTTCCCATCTACTTGTCGAGCCAGAAAAAAATGAATATATGTTTTGAATTAAACCAAAAAATGTTATCATCATGGGTGAAACTTCTGCAGCATGAACACCAACTAGGTTTAGGCTATGAGCTGAGCATGGTAAAAATGTTGCTAGTTCATTTACACGTAAAATATGTGATTGTACACCATTATTATTTCCAGCCATATTTGCGCCATTGTCATAGCACTGTCCTCTACAATCCATTATATCAAGTCCATTATTTCTTATAGTATTTAATATTTCATTAGAAAGCCCTAATCCTGATTTTTCGTCAGTACATATAAAATCAATAAATGATTCTTTAATCATAATTTCTCCATTAGAAATGTCGACATACCTGATTGTTTGTGACATTTGTTCCTGGTGAGATTTATCGGGAGTACAATCGAAAAGAATTGAGAAGTATTTTGATTTTTTGATTTGTTTAAGTATAGTTTGTCGTACTTGTTGACCCATTATACAGATTATTTCATTTTGAATTTTATGAGAAAAATAACTAATAGTTGGTTTATTACTATCTGTAATATGTTTTATGTGAGCTAATAAGATTGGGTTATAATGACTTATTACTTCCATTAGGCTCAAAAAAATACCACAATTTGTTTCTCCTATTTTGTCTGATGAACCTCTTAATGCCAGATTATTTTTAGCACAAAACAAAATTCCGTCAACGATAACTTTAAGAATACAAAACCATTTTTCTTTTTCATTTTTGATAGAATTTTGAAGTTCACGGTCAATTGTTTTACTGTCTCGTAATCTCTTTTCTAACTCCTTCCAGTCCAAAAAATTTTGTCTGTGATTCTTACTATTCTCATGCTCAGAAACAGAAGGATTTAAATGTTTCCAATCTTGAAATCCATTATTAGAAAACGCAGATTTCCTGATATCATTATTTGAAAAAAGGAGACACGCAAAACAAAAAATGGCATTTTTTGATGTACTGTATAATAACCATTGTCTTCGAACTTTTTCTCCGTTATTTAAAAATTTATAAAACCATTTACCGTCAAAATGTCTGCCATCATCATTTACTGGAAAATAATTATTTTGATCCATAAGATATGGTCCTCTTTCGACAATGAAATCTCTAAATCTAGAAGTCATAGTCGGCCAACATCCAGGATCATTAAAATTTATGTCAAGTTCATTATTTTCTTGGTTAGTTATAGGTTCATTATTATCATTATTCTGTGTACTATCTTCAGTTAAATTAAAACAGTCATCAATTAAACTTTCAATTTCAATACTTTTCAAATTTTCATTTAAATGTTCGTCTTTTTCAACATTGTGAATTAATAAACTAGTTGACGGTGCATTGTCTTTTTTTTGTTCGGTGTTTTTATTTATCCAGCTACTTAACATTACGGATGATTTGATATTGTTTTTCTCTCTTTCTTGCCTTTTTTTCTCAAACCACGCTCCAGAAGGCTTTTTTTTTGTGGGGGGCATATTTAATAGGTAACCTAATGTTAAAATAATAATAAAATAATAAAAACAGTCAATACGACAAAAGCTCAACTAATAAAATTAAATAATTAAATACTACCTATGTCAGTTTTATATTTTCTATTTAAACTGAAGAACTCAACTATTAGTTTGTAATTTTGTATATTTGTTTTACTAATAAATCAATAAAATGTGTAATTATATTATTTATGTTCTTAAATTTAAAGTATACAAATTTGAGCAATTGTGCATAAATAAAAATAAAATAATAAAATCTAACAAGAAAAATGATCAATTTTTTAATGCTAAAAATTATTCAGAATCGTTAAATTTTCAATGTATTCTATTAGATATTAAAAATATTTACCTTGTTCTTTTTTAGACTTCACTGCTTTAGAGCGTAGATTTAGTATAACTCGCTCAATCGACTGTCGATATTAAAATAACAGAATAATCGTAATCGTATACGTATTATAATAATAAGATTATTTACGTTACAGTGTGTGTGTATTGTTGTGTATAGTTTATTTTAGTCTTTAATAATATTAGTTTGGTCAATTTAAAACTGATTACCATTTCACATAGATACACATAATATTATCATAGTTGTTCTATTTTTATTATTGTCGGGAAACGTATTAATATTTCTTACTGATTTCAATACAATATGTAGAAATATATACATTATTACAAATAAACTATATTCCTTATACGATATCATTCGGTAACAGTTATCGTCGATCGTCGTAAATTAAAACTATTTTTTTTTCAATAATAAATGTGTTGTTTAATCATAAAAATATAAATTTATATTTACAACACAATTATCGCAGTATTAATCAGGTCGCAAACTCGCAACCAACATATCTATAGATATTAACACATTAAAATATTTTGGTTTGGATTTTAAAATTCTAATTTGATGATATCAAATTTTGCGCCCCCATTTCTACTCGATATTTTGCGCCCCTGGCAAGCGCCCACCTTGCCAGGCTCTCGGCCCGGCCCTGCTGTGCATTTCCTTTATAGTAGTAGTAATAAAGTCAATCAATTTCACTTCTACTCTTTTATTATTTACCTATTAATTATTATAGATATTTCTTATTACATACTTCTCAATAAAAGCCAATAACGATAATGTATTATACTAATGTTGCCATGTAGGGACGCTTAATTTCGATAATAATAGATATATTTTTTTTTTTAACGTTTATTTAAATATACACAATCTGTAAATGTTGTTTTACAATAAGTGCATGTGATGGAGGTGATATGGCTTTTGAGAGGCTGGAAATAAGAAACCGCCCATTGGAGGCACTTAAGGTTAGGATTTTAGTTTGCTAGTAGGAGAGGGCGTGATTACAAAATTAAGGGGAGATAGAGGTATAAACAATTTTAGACTAGTAGGTCACGACACCAGGTACGTTTTAGATGCCTTCTGGGGTCACCAGGAATAGAGTTGGTAGATAATTCGGAAATTAGGGGATTATGATGGCTGTGGAACTTGGAGTGTGTGCGTTTGTAGAAAGTTTTTGCGACGTTTTGGACTGTTGGAATAGCTAGATCTTTATGTAGAGTGTCGTTAGATACATAGTAGGGAGCTTTAGTTATTTGACGGAGACATTTAGATTGGAAGATTTGAATTTTGTTTAAGTTGGACTTTTTGGCTGCACCCCAGAGTTGGATACCGTATGTCCAGATTGGTTAGAGTAGGAGTTTATATAATAATAGCTTGTTTTTTAAGTTGACATGTTGTGATGTGAGGAGATAACGTAATTGCCGGGAGCGATTATTTAAGGCAAGTCTTTTGTTGTGGGTGCGAGTTGCCCAAGTTAACCTACGATCTAAATGTAGACCTAGGTATCGGACATTTTGGGCGGTTGGGAGAGGTACATTGTTGAGGTAGATGGGCGGGCAGACTATTTGCCTTAGTGTGAACGTACAATGGATGGATTTTGTTTCATTGATTTTTATTCCCTAGTCTTTATACCAGGTTGATAAGAGATTGAGATGATTTTGTACGAGGTTTGAGGCTATTTCGGGGTCGGTATGGATCGCTAGAAGCGCCTTGTCGTCGGCAAAGTCACCAGTTGTAGTGTTGGGGGTGGTAGGTTGATCTGAGGTGAATAAATTGAAGAGTAGAGGTGCTGTTACAGAACCTTGAGGTACCCCTGCGTGGATTGGTGATACTTCGGATAAGGAGAAGCCAGATCGAACGGAAAAATGTCTGTTTTCTAAATAGGATTTGAATAATAGAAAATAGTAGGGTGGAAGAATAGATTTGAGTTTGAAGAGTAGGCCTTCATGCCATACTCTGTCAAATGCCTGTGATACGTCGAGGAAGGCAGCTGTGCAAATAAGCTTTTTCTCAAGAGTGTACGATATTTTATCCACAAGACGATGGACTTGGTGTATTGTAGAGTGGTTATGACGAAATCCAAATTGGGTATTAGGTATACTGGCTTCAATGATAGGGAGGATGCGTTTTAGGATAATTCGTTCAAAAATTTTTGAAAAAATTGGAAGAAGACTAATGGGCCTGTATGATTCGGGAGAGTCGGGAGGTTTGCCAGGTTTAGGGATCATAATGATGATTGAGAATTTCCAAATAACAGGGAAGTATGACAGTCTAAGTATAGAGTTGAAAATGTGTGTTAAGAGAAGTAAGGTTTTTTTTTGGGGAGTTGTGTAGCTACCTCAGCTGTGATTAGGTCATAGCCTGGGCTTTTGTGACGAGGGGAGTTTTTTATCGCATATTCAACGTCGCTAGGTCGAATATGTTTAGGTGGGAGAGTCATGGGAAGAGGGTGGGAGAGAGAATGGTTTACTTTTTCGATTTGAGAAGGAGTGAGAATATTGTTGTGGGGTTGGAAGGTAGAGTAGAGATGATGTCGATATATATTGGTTTTATCTAGGTCAGTGACAGTCCAAGTACCATCGGATTTTTTTAGTGGAGGAACAGATTGTTTTGTTCGAAGGATTTTCCTTGTTTTTTGCCAAAGCGAGTTGTCAGTAGACGAGAGGGAGACGAGACGCTTGGTGAAATTATCTGATCTAATAGAGGCTAGGAGTCTTTTAAGTTTATTTGTTAAATTGTTAAGTTTGCGTTTGTCCGAGGGATATTTGGTTCTCTGCCAGGTTGCATGCGCTCTCCGTTTGTCTGAGATTAGTATTCTTATATGTAGGGGAAGATTTATGGAGGTGTTTGTATTTGGCATTGGGGAGGAGGAGGACCAAGCAGCTTCTTGTATAGACTTGGTTAGGAGGTGTACGGCTTCATCGATATCATTTGGAGATTTTAAGCTGATTTTGAGGTTACATTGATTACCAAGGGATGATTTGAATTTTGCCCAGTCCATTTGGCCTAGGATGAGGCTTGGTTGTTTTGGCTTAGCGAGAGGGGCAGAGTCAATTGTTAGGAAGATGGCTGAATGGTCAGAATAGAGGTCGTTGAGATTAGTTGTTAGGCTGCAGTGGCGTAATTACGGGGGGGGGATTTGGGTGTCGTATCCCCCCCATGACCCTGTTTTTTTTTTATCGTGAAACACATTTGACGATTTATGTACTTATTTTGTACTTATTTTATTACGGTATATTTTATAAATATATCAGAAATCACCCGAATTCCATAATATTATATTATTATCTAACAATATTACAGCCGCTAAAAATAACTGATGGATTTTCCACATAATCGGTTTATCGGAATATCGGAATGTTTTAATGTACCTACATATTATGTTATTATTTATTTTAATGTATACAATATTGTATACTTGTATTGAGAAGTGCTTATTGCTTACATGATATAAAAAAAAATTGTGGAGGGGGGGGGGGTAGTTCGTGAAATGTACAAAAATGTCATCCCCCCCCACAACCATGACTAAATTACGCCACTGTTAGGCTGTGGAAACTATTGGGAATTTT
Source organism: Sipha maydis (assembly GCA_034509805.1). Classification (NCBI taxonomy): domain Eukaryota; kingdom Metazoa; phylum Arthropoda; class Insecta; order Hemiptera; family Aphididae; genus Sipha; species Sipha maydis. Next base: position 92,767 of record JASXSY010001525.1, read on the forward strand.
AGAAATAAAAATGTCCAAAATGTCTGGCCTTTTTCTGGGTGAAGTGGGCCAGTATGTCGGGGATGGGGGAGAGTGTACTTTGTAGTTACGATTTTGTGTTGTGAGTTCAAGTAGGTTACCACGGGGATTGTTTACGCGACAGCCCCATTGTATAGTTTTAGCATTTAGATCACCTCCTATTATAAATTTATAACCAAGAGTGAGGAAGAAGTCGTTGAATTGGTTTAAGGTTATTGAGTGGCGTGGTGGACTATATACTGCAAATATATTTAGAGGGGTGTTGTTAAGTGTTATTTGTATGCCACAGGCTTGAATGTGGTTCGTTTGGAATTGCGGGAGAGGATAGAATAGCAGGGAAGATTTTACTATGATGGCAGCTCCCGCGTGTGCGGTGCCATCAGGGTGGTTGGTTTTGAAGACTTGGAACCCAGGAAGGTAGAAGTGTGTTGAGTTGGTGAAGTGAGTTTCTGATATGAGTGCGATGTCGATCCTGTTATTTTGTAGTAAGGCTAAGAGTTCGTCTTTGTGTTTTGCTAGACCATTTGCGTTCCAGTTTAGGATGAGGAGAGAGTGAGATGTTGCGTTATTATTTGACATTTTTGGTGTTAATGAGATTTGAGAGGACGGTGGTGAGGAGAGAGATAAGAGGGTTTATTATAGATTTGAACTCGTCAAGGAATTTTAGAAGTGAGGTTTCATTGTTGTTTGTGGAGGTATTAGAGTTTGCGGACTGGTGACCCTCAGTTACATTAGCATACGTACGTGACCTGGGTGTGTTTTCGGAGCCTGGTTATTGCTGTTGATACTCAGGATTGGTGTTGATGTTGAGGTTGAGATTATGAGGTGGTGGCTGCTGGGCTATCTTGCTTGAGGTGTTGTTGTTGTGTTTCCGGGAAATTGCTTGATATATTGTGCATCCCTTGTAGTTGGCTGGATGCGCACCTTGACAGAGGCCGCATTTTGCTGGTAGATCTGGAGATTTTGTGCACGATGATGAAAGGTGGTTTTCTCCACATTTGACACATATGGGTGGGTAAGCGCAGTATGAGCGTGTGTGTCCATAGCTTTGACAGTTTTGGCATTGTGGTATCTGACGTTTTTTATGGGGCTCTTCTATTTTTACTTTTGTATGCAAAATATAAGTAATAGAGAAGATATCAGTATCGTTTTCTCCATTAGGGTCTATGTCAATAAAGAACATGGGCAACGAAGTTTTGGTTTGATGGTGTTTAACATTGGTGACATTTCTCACCGTGTAACCTATTTCTTCTAGAGCTATTGTTATATCAGATTCTGGAGTTGATGGATGTAGGTTCCTTATGACTACTCTTAGAGGTTTGTCGGATTGGAGCTGGTATGTGTGGTACTGAGCATTGATTTCTTTCAATAAGTGAATGATTTTTCTGTAATTGTCTGGGGTATCAGTTTGGACTTTTAGATGAGTTGAGGTCGATTTACACGAGAAGGTATTTGGACCGATAGTATGTTTAAATTGGTTTAGCAACCCCATGTAGTTAAGTACCCCTTTAATGAAAATGGGTGGAGGCAAAATTGTTTTTAGTGTATTGTTAGTGGTATTCAGTTGCTCCTCGTTTTGATTATCAAATATGACGTCGAGGATTTCGATAGTAGACTCGTCTACAGATAGACGCTAAACCTGTTTGGCGTGACGAACGATTTAGCTTTCTTAATGCTGGCTGTATAGGATGGAGATTGCGGTGGAGTGGACGATGTCGATATGTTACGTTTATTTTTATTTTTGTTTTTATCATCATTATTTTTACTGATTATTTGGTTATTGACAATTTTAATCGGGGACACGGTTCTGGATGCCATATCGCCAATGTTATCGTAGTCCAAAGGTCACCGCACGCGACGGTGCCTGTGGCCGGTTTGTGTTTGACAAAGTACGTTTCGCAGTAGTGGGAAGTATTGTATTTAGTTTAATTTATAAATAATTATAAATTATTTATAAATTATAATAGATATAGAACTTTTATATTGTTACAATAGTCAATAATGCTAAACTGTGTATTTTTAAATTAATTCTTATTTGATTTGATGATCCTAAAAAAAATATCTTAATAATTAATGGTGAAATAGATATGTTTTATACCTAATATGTACAATGTATATTTACATAATATTTAAATCCTGTTGTGGATCACTTCTAGTAAATTGGTAGATCACCCGCTATACAAATGCCTTTTATAGTGATTCATAATAATAGCAATATAAAATGAGGTGATTTAAATCATGATATATTGAAATAGGTAAGTTGTTTGCCTACATATTACCCTATTGTTTTTAACAATATTCATAATTATATTGTTAAAATAATCTTAAAATAAAATATTATATAAATTTAAATTTGAAATATTTAGCTATTCATTGTCTTTCACTTTTAAATAATTTGAAATAATTTAAGTGGTTTATAATATTGTAAATATAATATTGGGTAGTATGTAGGATTTGCAATTTTTAATCAAGTTGTTTTTAATTAAATAACATAAGTGAAAAAACGTTGTACAATTAGTATGCATTTAAAAAATACAATATGCTAGATGTTTACTTATAGGTTAGGTATTATATTATGTATATTTAAAATTATGATTATTGACTTGTTACAGTTAACTCAAAACTAATATGAAGTAGTTTTTAATAGAAATTTAAAAAAAAAAACTTTTTAAAAGGTAAATCAAAAATGAGACATATCAGTTATATATAATAATGCCTACAATACAAGTTAAAGTAAAATTTAAGATAAATATTGTATTGAAAAAATATAGTTGATAAAATAATGTTAAATTGTGAGAATTATATTTTCAATATGGCTCAAGTCACCTCATGTTATATGAATTTAATTACATTTTTAGACTTCTTTTAGTCGTATCATAAGGTGTATAAAATAAATTCTTAAGTAGCTTAGTGTGCGCCTTTGAAGAGATTTTACAAATGAGTAATGAGCCCCTTCAATTTGTCATAAACCATCTGAAATGTCGGTATACACCTGTATTATATTATGTTATTAAAAAAAAATTTTAACATTTACTATGTAATTATTTATTAGTCTCTTACTAAGTTTTATAGCTATTAAGTATGTTGTATATATTTATATATCATTCGAACCACAAGATAAATATAAAAATTATTGTGTTCAAATTTTACTAAGGACAATTTTATAAGACCTCAAATAACAGTTTATTGTTTATTATATCCAGTATATTTTTTTTAGTAATTATATGTATGTGTAATATATTATGTTACATGTTTATGTATATTGTACAATAGATACCTTATTGATTTTTATTATATTTTATTGTTATTAATACGTATGCATACAGTGTGAATATGTAGATATGTTTGTAATTTAAAAATTGGTATATATTCTAAAGGTGTACTAAAATAATAAAATTTTATGATTGTAAGTTATAGTTTATTTAAAATAAAATCATACATTTTTGTATTAATTAATAGTTCATATTTTTCAAGTTAGGTTTTATTATTATTAGTTATATCTTATGAAAACACCATAGTGATAGGAACTATCAAACTATTTGATGATACTTCACTTTTCATTTAAAACATATGACATTTTATATGTCACAAAATGGTCAACATTTTGAACAAATATTAAAAATAAAAAATAAATAAACCAAGAATTTTATGTAGTTGGATCTTCATACATTTTTTCTTTCAAATCCTTATTTACTAATGGTCTTGGACTCTTGGGATTCCGATTTTATTGTTAATCAAATAATATCACTACGTTAATTTGATATTAGTTTTTGTACAATAAAAGAAAAAGTTATAAGATTTTCAAATATTGTAACTATAAAACACGATTTTAGATTGGTAATTAATTAATTAAATTCTTAAATAGTGCTGTAAAATTATAACACCTATTATACTAGTATTATTCTATTTCATTTTCTACTATTATCATACAACATTTATATCATTCACAATATCACAGAACAATATTATTTAACATAATTGATAGGACTATCTTAAATTGTGCATATTATCATGTAATATGGGTATTTATTATTTACTTTCTGCAAAATATTATTATCATATTACCATTTACGGACTTATCAAGGTATACCTTAGTCATTAGTGGTAATAAGATTTAATTATGTGGTGATACCATTTTAATTTTTAAATAATTATCTGTGAAATTGTGATTAAAATAAATTTGTCATAATATATTTCCAGTTTTTCATTTATCATTCTTTGGTAATTCGGTATGTCCGATTAGTCGATAAGTTAATAAATGATTAGGGTTCAAAGTACAAAGGTAATCTACAATTAATTGTTGTTTATTTTGTCATCTTGGGTTCAACGATATCAAATTTATGATTAGCTCCTGGTCTTTACAATTATTGAAAACATTTTGAAAACCACCAATATTTTGAGGAGCTGTAACTCGCAAACGAATCATCAAAAAATAAAAATGTTAACGCGTAAATTCATAATAAAAATGGTTTAATTAATTCATGATATTTTTATTATATGTTACCATTTGAAAATCAAAAGTTGATAGTGGTTTCACCTATAAATATAAGGGTGAAAAAAATTAAAACATTATACGGTTTTAGAAAAACATAAACCTAGAAGTTTAAAAAAAAAAAATAAAAAAAAGTTAATACTTTTCGAGATAATTAGTGTACCCACTTAAAAGAATCACCCTGTATTCTAGACAAACATATCATCTCCGTTCAGAATCGTTTTTCGTATACAATGATACCTATCATTGAATTCAAATTTAACAAATCCATTATAATGACCTATCCTATGGAGAGTCGCACTTCACCCCCAAGTGTACAGCAGAGCGAGGCCCATCCGGTTCTTTTTTTTACTTTTGATTCCCCAAAGTACCAACTAGATTCACTTTCCTTTCAGAAAAGTTGCTTTATAAGCAAATCGAAGCATTTCTACTGCCAAAAAAGGTGTCAGATACAAAAATAAAAAAATTAAAAAAAAAATAAAAAAAACACTCATCATTGTAAAACCAATAGATTCCATCACTCCGTTCAGAATCTAAAACGTATATACAAATATATATAATTGTTAATAAATCGTTAGGTGGATTTAAAATAAGTTTAATTGGTTTATATTTGACAACTAATGTTTATTTAAATTGAGATTATTTAATATATAAATTAATTAATTAATAGTAAATATATATATAAATAAACGAAAAAGTAAATAAATGCTTAGCCTGGAGTATTATTTAACCCCCTTTTATACACTACAATGAAACCCGACAATTTTAATTTCTATCACTGTTTGATTATAAACAGTAATGGTGTCGAATAGTAGCGAGTTGGTTTTTCGTAGTAGATTTCGTAGTCAATAAGCAGTAAATTTATGGGTCACCATTACACAAAAGTTAGGAAACATTGCTCTGGACTAAGCATTTATTTATTTATTTACGAGTATTAACCATTAACTAATTTTTATTTTTAAATATTTAATACAATTTAATTGGTCAAATTAATTTAGATACGTACATAAAACAACAAATAAACAAATTTCCTGTAAAAACTATTCATGTGATTTAAAATTCATTAGAAAGTTTATTGGAAATGAATATAAAAAAAAAATATTTTTGTACTTGACAAAACACATAAAAATAATTAATTTATTGTCTTGAAAAATAATATTTTAGAACTCGTTTCTAGTGGAATTATAAACACTATTATATAAGTACTAGTATAGCCCTTATAATTTATTATCCTGAGACACCAGATTATATTCTTCAATGTTAACTTTGTTCAAATTTTCCTTCAACATATATTTAGGATACATAAGCTTCCGGATGAACGGTGTCAATAGTTTTGGATCTATATCCTGCTCTTCAGGAAATAACAAACTGACTACGAGTCCGACTGCTATTCCTGTCAGACTGCCTATAAGAGAGTAATACATGTATGAAACGGCGTAAATCTTCCACACATTTGGACTCATATATACATCTTCGTTCATTCGGTATAACCTAAAAATATAAATCAATATCACACAATTTTTCAATAAAACTATAACATTTCATATAAACGCTACTTTACACAAATTATTGTTTAATAACAATCGATTTATTTTAAAACACACCTCTTTTAATAACCTTCTTGCCAATAAAAATAAAAAAAATTGAATCAAATCCCTGCAGACTTAATTTAAAGTTAAAATTATATATTTCAGGCCGAGAGTCTAAGAACAAATGATTAATATCAATTAACACATGATGGGAGATATTTTAGGTTTTATTTAGAAATGTAAAAATTAAGTTTGGTAGTTAATTTTCGTTATATAGTTATATTTATGTTGTTTCGACAATTATACAATCGGACTCCTAAACATTTATGTTATTTAACATTGAAAATAATAAACCAATTGTAGTTTTATAAGCTTATTTCGCTTTATAAAAAAATATAAAATTAATTTAATTAAAAAAAAAATGCTAAATAAAATTATCTTAAAAATAAATTCGCTAAACCTATTTAAAATACGAGTTTATTCTTAAAATGAGCGATAAATCATATATTAAATAAAAAAGGTACTCATAATAAAGATCATAAAATAAAAATATGTTAATTTTTAATTCACCCTGAATAATCAGTATGATTCTTAAAATGTAAATCAGGTGGACATCCAGCAATCGATACATTCTTCTCCACAAACTTCAATTCACCATTGTATATTGCCATCTGAGAACCATACACAATCCAACTCACTATCCCAAAACTAGCCAATATTCCATATAATGCACCCTTGAAAAAATTAATAAATACATTGATGAGCTTACAGTACATATGCAAGTAAAAACGTTATTGAAAACTACAAAAATGGATTTAATTTACAAAAATGTAAACACTTACTCTAGAATTAGCCCAAGGAAAACAAATCCCTAATGTAAATACAGAAACAAATGCTCCATTCGTCATACTGCTTAAGCTTATTGCCATCTGTCAAGATATTACATTTTTACTAAGTTTTTGTTTATAACATTAATAAATCTTATAGAAATGTCTTACTTGTATAATACCGTTCAATTTTTCGACCACTACAACCAGAGCCACACATAATATACCACTCACTACGACGATACATTTCATAATAATACTCGCCGTCAGCTCGGAAACTTTCACGCCCATGATTTTTACTATAAAATCTTCATAAATCGTGCCCGATACGGTATTGAGTTGTGCTGACATTGTACTATAAATTACTACTAAGTATTTCAACGTGAAACTTAAAGTCAAATGTATCCGTAAAAAACGTACCTTAACGCGGCACTAATAATACCGGATATAAATAGACCGGTGACACCTGGAAGTTTCCCAGCGACATCCATCACAAAATATGGCAGTAAATTTCTGTCACTACTGATTAACTGAAACAGACGATTCGATGTATGACATAAACAAAAACCATATAATGTAAGTGTGTATATGATAAATACACTCACATTAGCCATAACGGGATCGCAATCTTTGTACTTGGTGTAAATTAACATTCCAATAGCACCAGTTAATATTTTGACTACGGCTATACCAATTAAAAAGTAAATCAATGAATTTCGAGCTTTTTTATACGTGGGCAATGCCACAAACCGTTGAACAGCACCTGGGTGCATGCCAATTGAGGTATCCATTGGAAAATTGTACCAATACCAACAGTCCAAAACGTACTTCTCAAAAACGGATCTGGATCCATTCTAGAGAACATATCGTTGAATAGAACCGTTTAAACGAAACACATACTCTATTCGTAGTGATGGCGATGCATGTACAACACGAAATATTAATAATGTTTAGACTCGTACATATATCTAAGAGTAATTTAGTATTTTATGCACCTGAAAAATTCTATACGACCACCTTCTTGGTTAGCTTTGATTGTATTGCTAAGTCCACCAACTTGTATGAATCCCAAGACGATAACAATCAATATTGAAGCAGTTGTAAAAATGCTTTGAATAGCATCTGTCCATACGACGGCTTTCAGTCCACCCTAAGAAACAGTTCAAGTAATAATTTTTATGTTTTAAAATTAATTATTACTTATGTAAATTGTACTTACGATAGTTGTATAAAATATACATATCCCGCATATTACTGGAGTTGCGAAATGGACATTTAAACCGGTAACTAAAATATTTTTAAATAATTAATTGTTATCTGAATACAATTATTTTAAATATAATTCTTCATGAGTTGTACGACGTTGAACTAGATAATATAATGTTCATCAGTCTTAAACGTGATTTTTACCTTGGTTAAACGCTAAGGCCGGCACATATATCACCACTGGCAATTGAAATATTAGAGATGATGCAAAAATCAATGACCCAATTGCTCGGATCTTAGAATTGAATCGACGTTCTAAATACTAAATTTTATATAAACGTTATTTAACTTAAATATAACATAATTATTTAATGGCATACTTCATAGATAGATGTACATTGAAGTTCATAAAATACAGGTAGATATATGTATATAACAATGACAATGACAAATACATTTACTAAACCGACGATTAAATATTGCGTCCCATTGCTATAGACTTCAGACGGAACTCCAAGGAGCGTGATTCCAGAAATATGGCTATAAACATTATTAAAATTATCGCAAGTGTGTAAATGAAAATTAACACATTTATCGTCTTAATACATAGGTACCTACTGTGAACAGTGTTCGCAATTATCTAGATGAATTATTTATTCATATTTTATCTTATTTATATAAATAGTTACAAGATATCTAAACATTTATCTTATATGAATAATTTATTAATCGACAAGACACATTTCGATCACCAAAATCATACAAACAAATGTATTAAATTTTTTTAAATTTAGAATCCCAATCAAAGGTTATAAGTTATAAAACAAACAATTTAATTTAAAAAAAGTGTATAACTAAGGATTGTGTTTTTTTCCATTGCATACCGATAGGTACCTATAAAGTCAGGTTCATACGCTACGATAAATATTAGCAACGATCGAATTGTTTCGATTAATCGTTGCGCGTAAATAGAACATTCTGACGATTTATTGGAACTGAAAATAGATTGAATGATTGATGCCGACTGGCATCAATATTTACTAATTATAATGATAAGTTGGAACGTATAAACATGTAGCAATCATTACGTTTTGATTACGATTTTACATTGGCTGTTTACGAAGAAAGTTGTGCTGGTGGTAAACTGAGGTCTTTATTAACCATGGTTAACAAAGTATATTGGACTAGAAATTGTAGCTTATAAAACAGTACACCCTCTTTCGATTAATTTGAAGAATAAAAACGACAATAAATTATCATTGCGATTTATGTTTATTGTTGATGTATTAATTATTAATTACATTTTTTTTTATGAACTATGGATAATCATAAACTGAATGTCACACAGTTTATATTTTTTTATATTTTAAATATTTATAATTTTAACTATAACGAAATTTCTTATTGATAATTATTATAGCATATGTAACATTTTATTATTTATTTTTTAATAATTTTTTTTTTATGTTTTAGATCATGGATAAAAATCCACTCTACCATATTATCACTAATATTTTCCAAATATTCTAAAACAATTTTTTGGCGTTCAACCTCGGCGTTTTTGCCGTTATTATTTTAACGTGAAACGTTCAATACCTGGCAATCAGCGACATAGTGATCGGGAAAACTGTCATATGCTTACTGCCCAGCAGGTACTCACTGACGGTGTTCTGTTTGCCCTCCACAAAACCATAATAAAGACCGATGACCATGGACATACTGAGCATGACGACGAACGCGGAGCATTCCACCAACCAGTTCAGTTCTTCCATAGTATCGCCGGACGATAATCCTCGCGGTTCACGATACTTTGGTCCGATAAGCCGTACGTGTAATCCCGATAAATCTTGCTCGTCGAACCGAATGATCGTAAACGTCGTACCGACACAGATCGAATGGTTTTAATCGACGTTTGTGGACTGTAAACCCGGAGTCCACCTGCTTGAATAGTGTCTGGTGAGTCGATATAGTCTATTTCGTCGTTTGGATTCGCTCGATCGCACTCGACAAATTGTGCTTATACACACTCACGATTACGATTCATCCCCACTCGATAGTTGTCAACCTCTGATTATGGCGATTTTACTATTGTTACGATATATGCGATGAGGTTTTTCGATTTCGCGTACGCGCGTGGTCGAGATAGATACAGACACGGCTTTCGAAATCACTTGACACTTATCACGCATGAATTTATACGAGAACTAAATAGCTGACTTTTCGTTAATTATGACGGTAGTCCCATATAACCTGCCAATGTTTATGTTTATAATCATGGCTATATATTAAAGAATTAAAAATTATAGTTAAGTTAAAAGGTCAAGTTAGTATTAAGTTAATTATTTATTACTCTATTTTGGAACAAATTTTTAATTCAATAATTTATTTTTTTAATATATATTACGAGTTAAATTCAATTTATATAAAATTGAGTTAAATTCAAGTTCATTTTATATAGAAGTAAAAAAATTAAATTTCATTTTTATATAAATCAATTCTCCATATTATTTTGATAATCTAAGAAATATTATTATAATAGTAGCATTACAATAGTTTGTTTAATGATAGTTGATAAAATAATTGAATTGTTATGAGAAGAATTAATTTGCGGATTTACTTGAGATTTTTATACATTTATATAAAATTGCTTTTATAATGTTAATAATAAATAATAAATTTACTATGAATATACAGTGCCGCGTTCAGCTATGTTGCCGCCCTGGGACAAATTAAAATATGCCGCCCTTAAAAAAATTACAATTCAATATTATATTCACTAAAATATTAATTACAGTCAGTAGAATATTAACGGTTAGGATATAAGTGTACTGTGCAAGAGCAATAAATATTTTAACTGTCAAAAAAAAATCATATGTTTACACATCTAACGATACAATGACCCGACTACCGAGATACAATATATCTATTTACTTGTAACCGACTATTTTCGAGAAAAAAACGTACAGGAATAACAAAAATAGTTTATACGATAACAGTACAACTAGAATAAGTTCTTAATTCTTATCGCCTTGTAACATGCAGCAGTAGACTGCGGCTTTTTCATGATATTTATGAACGAAATAATATGCATTATAGTTATACAGCCATAAAAGAAAAATTATAATTATATATTTTTTATTTCATGTTGATCCTCAAAAATTTGCCACCCCGGGGCAATTGCCCCCTCCCCCCATCTTTCGCTCCATTAAACGCGGCTCTGTGAATATATAAATGAAATAGGTATAATATATATTGAAGTATTATACTAATAATATCAATAATAAAATATCACTTGTATTTATAATAACAGACGTGAAAGCGAACTTAAGAAAAGTGTTAAAAATATTTTAGCTAAACATTTGTACCTAACTTTTTAATGGTTAAAAAAGTACAAATTATTTCAACTCTAGCTTCCCCTTTGTGAGTGGTGAAAGAGTTAATTAGATACTCAATGCTCTGTTTTATAAATATGGAAATAACTCTGAGCTTAAGATATATCCAAATCGATATAATTTGTATAAATAATACTTTTATTAACATTGAGAAAATGTAAACAGTTTTTTTTTTTTAAATTTAATTCATTTTAGCTTACTTACTTTTTTTATCCATACATTTTTAATTGAACGAAGTTAAAAAAATGTATTAGTTAAATTTTAACTTAACTTATTTTCTTAGGTTAACTTCACCTAAAAAAACATTTTAATTTGCTCAGCCTTGTAGGATATATAGAAATAGTATTACTCCTTTAACAATATTTTTATTTTGTTTATCTACCAATCATTTTCTATTTGACATTAGGCCGGTATAAAAATTAGAGGAATTCATAACATATTACTGAAATGGCTAATAATAATAATATTGTTTATTACGGAAATAATATTTCAATTATAATTATTTATAATGTGACAATTTTTAGATATGTGTCATTGTTGTGTACGTCATCGTATATGAAGTTGGCAATTAAATTATTTTATAATTTTTTTTAAATAACGTCATAATATAATCGTTGAAACAGTTTATGCTGTGAAATACTTGAAACTTCTGTTGCACTTGCCGTCTTTAATGCTTTTCTTTTGAATATTTATTTTTTTTTGATAAATTTGGGAATTTTTCAGAGTTCAGCTCCTAGGAGAAGTATCTAATAGAAATACTAATTAGATCTTTACAATATTCTTTATTGTTATTTTTTGGAACAATTTTTTTCTGAAAAATATGAAAAAGCATATTTATTGTATTTCCATCTTTTTTTATTTTGCCTTCTATTTTTAATTTTTAAAAAATTAACTTTTTTCTCGTAGCCTAT
>JASXSY010001526.1:0-42234 GCA_034509805.1 Sipha maydis
TGTCCTAGGGCGTACAAAGTATTATGAATTTAAGGGGTATTATAAAAATTAATAACAAAAAAAACGAGGTGTTTTATTTTAGATAGGTAAGCATTAATTATTATTTTATACCTACTGAAATATCTAAGATGAGTAGGTACCTATCAAATTGTACAATAATATTGTATACAGGGTGTCCCACGGAGTTCTGACAAATGAAATAACTTTTTTGGTATTCAATATTTTAAAAATTTTTTTTTTTACTTATCATTTATAGACCCTAGCGCTACATGTTAAATTCATTTATTTTTATTTTTTAGTACTGGAAATAAAAAAATTTAAATTTGATTTAATTGTTTTATACAAAATTCAGAATAGCCATTTTATAAATGTATTAATTTTATTAATTTTCACGTTGGAATTGTTATTATTGAACAATCCGTAAAAGAGATACAAGTCTTTAAAGTTTTGTTATTTTTTGGAGGTGCTATAATATTTTACAATTGTTAAGTAGTTATAAATTCTGTACATTTGATTATTCGAGTTAAACGATAAGTCAGGTTTGGTAGGTAATTTATCGTCAATTAAACTTTGACCAATAACCAAAATCATGTTAACATGTAATAATAATATTTTTATCATTTTTCAAAATATATAAACAGTGATAACGGAAAGGTTATAGTTTGCTAACAAATGAATTTTAAAATTTTATTATTTAGCACCAATTTATTGTACAACTATAACTATAATGTATTTTCAAAATGACCACCATGATTTGATACACATTTTTCATATCGTTGTAATATTGACGCAGTTACTGAATTCAACATTTCTAGGGTTATGGACTTGCATGCTACTGTGATACGCTCTTTCAAATTATCTAACGAAGTAGATTGTTCAGTATAAACACGATCTTTTAAAAATCCCCATAAAAAAAAAATCCAATAGAGTAAGATCTGGAGAACGTGGTGGCCATTTCACAGGATCATTTGTTCCAATCCATTGCAACGGAAAACTATGGTTCAAATAATTTCTGACCACATTAGCATTATGTGCAGGAGCACCATCTTGTTGTAACCACATACATTCCCAAATATGAAGAGGAACATTTTCCAGCAATGTTGGCAAAATGTTTTCCAGAAAATCCAAATAACGCTCACCAGTTAATGTTCCTTCATAAAAGTAAGGACCAATTATTGTGTTATTTAATATACCACAACATACATTTGTGGACCATCGAACTTGGGACTTTGTTTCTCTTGTCCAAATGGATTTGAATCATCCCAGTAATGAGCATTATGGCGATTTACCATGCCGTTATTGTTGAAAGAACTTTCATCAGTCCATAGTATTTTGTTCAAAATATTGCTATCCTGATCATATATGCTGACTATTGATGATAAAAATTGAAGTCTTCTTTCTGGATCTGACGGTTTCAGCCCTTGAACGCAATGCAATTTGAGCGGATGAAATAAATTGTTTTTTAATATGCGATGTACAGTTGATTTACTGATATCTGTTTGCCGAGCTATGGATCTTATTGATGAATGTAGTGAGATACGAAATGCAGCTAAAACATCAACATTATGAGATTCATCTGCAGCAGTGTAATGTTTTTTTGACCGATGGCCATTAGGAAAGCTACCTGTACAAAATACTTGAAAATTTAATAGAAGATTCCACAGAAGTAGTTCTTAATGTCATTCAAAAATTATTAAAATCCATAGGCACAATTTTTTTTTTATAAGCGTTTGGACAGCGAATATTGACATAAAATTACATGTAAAATATAATATAATGTATAATATTCTAGACTGACAAAGATATCGGTTTTTTTTTAAATGCTCTAACTCAAAAACGAAAAACCGCAACAACTTGAAATTTTCACCAAAACTTTATATTGACGTTTTCTATACATGGTTAAGTTATAAAAGTAGTTTTAAAAATATTGACTTATTTATAGACAATTTAAATTTTCGATTTTTCTAAATTTTTCGTTTCAAAATAAAATATACTTATTACAATATTTATAAATAACATTGTATTATATTCTAGACAAACATATCATCTCCGTTCAGAATCGTTTTTCGTATACAATGATACCTATCATTGAATTCAAATTTAACAAATCTATTATAATGACCTATCCTATGAAGAGTCGCACTTCACCCCCAAGTGTACAGCAGAGCGAAGCCCATCCGGTTCTTTTTTTCATTGCGGTCTAAAAACATCTAGGGTTTTGACCCATAGGCCTATTTTTCATTAACTTCAATTAACGAAATTAAAAGTTCTATGTCTAATTCCGCGTCTAATTCTACATCAATTTCAGATTGAGCTAAATCTTTTTCTGACGACATGTTGACTGTTGATGTATAAATAACGAATGAACAATTATTGAAAATGAACAATAATAATCGGTCACGCGTTTTATTACCGCGTGTGTTCTAACCCAGCGTTTCCCAACTGGTGTTCCTAAGGGTTCCGTGAGCCGGCGCCAAGGGTTCCGTGAGAAATTTGGGAAAATATAAAAATTATTTTTAGTTTCCTTATTCTATGATAAAATATCTTATATAATACATATTATAAACTTATAAATCCGGGTATACACGCAATAATAAATGCTAGCAATTTATCGTAACGATAAAATTGTTTCGATTTATCGTTGTGTATAAATAGGATTTACTATAGGTATTCATTTATCTTATCTGTAGTCATTAGCGAGAAGTCGGTCAATGGGTCTCGCCACTACAAAATATTTATATATTTTGTAGTTGTCAGTCATCATTCTGCTTTGACGAAGTGAGAAACAGTTTTTTTTTCTTACAGTGAATTTTAGTGTTCAATTTTACTATCAAGAATACTGTTTAATTTTCTGGTAAGTTGTACTGTTAAATAAAATAAGCTAAAATAATTATTTTAGGCAGCATTTTGTAATAATAATATTATTATATTATTATAATAACCTTATAATAATATTATTCGTGATTATAATGTTATAATAATATTAAAAAAAAATGCTGCCTGGGATAAGTTATTTAAATTAACACTGAGTGCTGACGCCGACAAATCTTAACAGTTTTATGCGGCGGGCGTCGAAATTATTACATTATTATTTTTAGACTATGTGATTTAAAATGTAGTATTGCTTTTCGAAATATTTTCAGTAATGGTACCTGTTCCTTCATATTTTTTACTGAAATGGACAAATGGCTCAAAACGGGGCGATTATTATCAGTAGAGAAGACTGGTCTAACATCTACAAGTAAAAGCAGTGCTTCGTCTGTTCCATCGGAAAACTCGACTTCCCACTGTGAAGCAGCTCCTCTCCAAAAACTAAATGTTGAAAATGAAGTATCTCTAAGTAAGGAATACAATCAAATTAATTTTTCAAAAGGTAAAAAAAGACGATATGATGAAGAATATTTATCGTTTGGATTTATTCCCATTGGAGTAGACATGTTTCCCGATGTGAGGTGCGTAGTTTGCGAAAAAGTTCTCAGTAACAGTTCATTGGCTCCTGCAAAGCTTAAGTGACATTTGGAATCTAATCATCCAAATCTGAAAGGGAAAGAACAGGCATTTTTTAGAATGAATAAAGGCATTTCAATTGAAAGTGCGAGTTCTCTCACTAAGTATGTAAAAGACGAAAATGAGAAAAACACAGAGGCTTCATTTATATTGGGTTATAATATTGCACGTGCCGGGAAACCTCACACCATTGCCGAAAGTTTGATTAAACCTAGTATGATAGAAGTGGTCTCTTGTATTCTCAGAAAAGATGCGGGAAAAAAAGTTGCAGCAGTGCAGTGCAGTGCTCAAACAATACGATTTCTGATCGAATTCATAAAATGTCTGACCACATTGAAGATGAGTCTGTCTTCAGATTAATTAACTGTAACCAATTTTCTTTACAAATGGACGAAAGCACCGATGTTTCTGGATTGTCCATACTACTTGTTTTTGCCAGATATACTCATGAGAAAACCATTGAAGAAGGGTTGCTTATTTGTGAAAGTTTAAAAACGCATACCATAGGAGAGGAAATTTTTGAAGTTTTAAATAAGTACTTAGTGAAAAAAAAAATATCATGGCAAAAATGTGTGGACGTATGCACGGATGGTGCTGCTGCAATGGTTGGGAAGATAAAAGGTGTAATAACCAGAATTAAAGAGGTAGCTCCAAAATGTGGTAACAGCCACTGTGTTATACATCGTCATGCGTTAGCAACCAAGAAACTTTCGCCAGATCTTAAATCAGCACTAGACGTAGCTGTTCAATGTGTGAACTTTATAAAATCACGCCCCTTAAAAACAAGGCTGTTCAAGAAGCTCTGTGAGGAAATGGGGAGTGACCATCAGAATCTTCTTTTACATACAGAAATCAGGTGGTTGTCCAGAGGCAAAGTTTTAATAAGACTTTGAATTACGAGATGAAGTAAACATTTTTCTGAAGAAGCATACGAAAACAAATCTTTTTGAGTGGTTTCATGATGAGAATTGGCTCATAAAGTTAGCTTACCTCTCTGATATTTTCAACAAGTTAAACGAAACAAACTTGGGTTTACAAGGAAAAGAAACTTCGATCTTTCAAGCCAATGACAAGATTAAAGCTCTCATTGACAAGTTGGATTTTTGGATAGAACTTGTACAAGAAAATGATTTTTCATGTTTCTCCAACTTAAATAAATTCTTATATGAAAATGAGAGCTCAGTGACACCGATAAATTCAGAAGAAATAAAAGACCATTTAATCAATTTAAAATTCGGATTACTTTCCTACTTTCCAAGAATAAACGAAAATTCTGATAATTTGTGGGTACAAAATCCATTTTCAATTCAGAAAAAGCCAAAAGAACTATCATCCATTGAATATGAAAGTTTGCTTGAAGTAAAATCTTCATCTGAATTGAAAATCAAGTTTTTTGATCGTTTCGCTTGCTTAAACTTCTAATTTTTACCCACTTTTAAATCAGTTTCGTGCAGCTTTCGAAACCAAGTTTAAAATGAAATTAATAAATATAATTCAATTAGAATCTACATGGCATAGTCTATAGAGTAATATCATTAATTATAAATACTATAGTATTTATTATCAATGGTAATATATTATAGAGTAATAATACATTTCAGTGTTAAAGTACATTGGATAATTATTATTTATTTGACTTAAAATAATTTAATATAATTATTATTATTTTTATTATTAATGTAAAGATTTATACATTTATTTTTTGTATTGTTATTGTTTGTTTTACATCTATGTATGTGTATAATTCTGAATTTTGTAAATCATATTGTATAATATTATAAGTACTCAGCATATGAACACTGAATAATTAATACTCGAAAAAGCACTTTTTATAAATAATTCTTCCAATAATCATAATAGTCTTATGTATTAGTCTTGCAATCATACAAGGTTTTCTTCATTAGGTCTATTTATTTTTGTCATTGATTTTTTGAAAATACACTCTTAATAAATTAATTTTACTATGCAAAATATCTGTAATAAACCAGGTTTTTCAATTAGAATCAATTTTTTGATCTCGAAGACTTATGAATAATTAATACTCGAAAAAGCACTTTTTATAAATAATTCTTCCAATAATCATAATAGTCTTATGTATTAGTCTTGCAATCATACAAGGTTTTCTTCATTAGGTCTAATTATTTTTGTCATTGATTTTTTGAAAATACACTCTTAATAAATTAATTTTACTATGCAAAATATCTGTAATAAACCAGGTTTCTCAATTAGAATCAATTTTTTGAATTATCACTTAAGGATCAATATACCTTTCTTACTGTAGAGATCCAACCAACTAGACATTATCTTACTTAAAATTTGAATCCAGTAGTTATTTTTTCATATTTGGCGTAGAATATAAGTTCTAAAAAATAATATTTTTCTATAACTCTTATATTTACCAAGTTAACTGAAATCTAATCGCCACTTAAATTGATGATGACGTCTATATGTAGGCGATACTTTTCTACTATTAGATCGTATTTAAAAACGACAATGGGATAATATCTATGATTTAACAGACGTAACGAAGGAAATATAAAATCGGAAGACTTACTTAAATTATTATTAATCTTAACCTATTATTTATGTATTTTAATTAAACAATGCTAGATGGGGGAATTATAACCATAGGATAATTGTGTTCAAAATCGTAAATAAAAGTAAATAAAAGTCGCAACTATAAATCATATAGTTTGATGGCAAAAAATAAGTTGACTGTAAGAATTAATTAATATTGTTATTAAAATCTCAAATACGGTAACTAATAACCTTACATAATTATTGAATAAGCTTTTCTCTCTAAAAAAACATACCATTTTCATATTCAACACTTTGGCGCATGAGTAAGTAAACTTAAAAGTAAACTTGAAGTAAATTTATTCTATTATATTTTTCTTTAATCATATTTTAATCATACGAACATTTTTGAATATTATAGATGTATATTGAAAACAATTTTTTTAAATGATAATAAAAAAATCTTAATTAGATTTTTTTAAATAAATTGTTTGACAGGGTTAATTTGGTAGTCATTAAAAAATTAATTAAAGGCTTCAAATAATATAAATTTTAAATTTAAGTTTCTTCGTATATATCAGTTTATTTTAATCTATAAAAGTAATACATATATATTAAATACAAATATAAATTATATAATACATTTTATTAATTATAATTATGTATAATCTGATAATATTGTATTACTATTATATTTGCTATCTATGATTGATATCAGTAAATAAATATATTATTATAATATCTTAGATTAACTTATTCAAAATTTGTTGAATAACCAATAAATCTGTTGTTTTTCCTATTACTTTACACGGTGGCAGTTATACATGATGTTCAAGGGAGGGGATGAAAATTTAGCCAACCTAGCCCTACCTCATATAATTTATATTTATTATATATATAAAATAAATAAATATAATGTGGTGTTGGGCCAGTGATATACTAAATTAAAAAAAAACAAATTCCAAGAGGGAGGGATGATCTATCTATCGCCCCTCTTATAACCGTCATTGATTTTAGGGTTTTTAAGTGACCATAGTTATCCCAACATGAGCTGAGATTATAATAACTGATTTTTTTTTTAATGTAAAAAAAATATATATTTATTTTAAAAATCAAAATTTTACACATTTTGAATCTAAAATATTTATTCTTCATTCCTAAGTAAAAATGTAATGTTTGAAATTTTCGTTTGTCAAAAAATAAAAATTGAGCTTAATTACCATAATTTCTTCATTCTCCCCCAATAAAAGTAATTATTATTACTTGTAGGTACAATTTTTTTTATATACAAACATTTAGTTTGAGTGCAAATCAAGGCGCCGACGTAGTAAAATGTATAATCTATTACTTTTTATCTTTTAGGTGAACAATTATTTAAATTCATTATTTGCTACGATCCCATTGAAAATGTGTACCGAAGCTATGATCGACCAGTTTCTTTTATTAAACAATATTAAATCGTGTGTTGGTTATAATTATTAAATATTTGCAATGCAAAGTAGTAAACATAATAACCATAAAAATATAACATGGATAATATAATATTATTACTCTTCGAATCGACCTCCCACCTAAAAATGACTGATATTTATCTGCCACAGTTAAATTAATCGATCGATGCCATTCATGCAATATATTATTATACGGTTTGACGAATGCATCGTAGTTATGTGCATGTATTCAATTACAAATCGATATTATTATTGTGTGTATAAAGTATTTTCCGGTGACGAATAACATTCGTTTTGGTGAACCATTTGCACAGAGATCAAGAACATATAATATTGTACTTGGTATAAATGCACACGCACCACAATAATATTCAGATCTTGTGGTAAATATTGTTATTTTTATTCGGACACAACGGCCCGCGAGAACCCTCAGAGACCGACCAGGACGGCGACGAATGCCTACCGAGGACCGCACGCGATACACACGAACACCGCGGCATGGCGTGTACCGATAATATGGTATAGGTATATTGGTAACGCGGCGGTCGTGTAACCAAATGGCGATTTGTAGGTAAACGGACGTGTAATTATATACCGTACGGACCTCCCTGGTTTTATTTTTGTATTATTTTATTTTTTAATGTCTCTTCTCTCCTTTCCTTCACCATCCCTCTTCCCCGCCCGCCTATCAATTACCCGTCTGGAATCCCGGGCGCGCGCGATGACGTTGCCCGGCCACACCCGTTCCGGGGCAGTGCACAGTGATCATCATTTTTGTACGCGCGCGCGGTGATTTATCCCACGGAAGATCGAGACCGGCGATAAATGCGGCAGCACGACGACCGCGAGAGCAGCAACGGACGCGCGCGCGTGCGAGAGCATGTATAATATACCTGTCCATAATAGTATAATATAGCTGCGGTTGTTTGTTCAAGGGGGCCATGGCATCCATTAAGACGTTTTCTACATATACAGATACATCCTATGCACTGTTCGTTCGTTATATATATATATATATATATACATTTGGTAGGTATGTGCAGCGGCTATATGTATATAGTCTTACGGAGCGCACGCGGTTGTCAATTAGTGACGGTGTATCGTTTTTCGACCACTGCAATCGGTTAATATGTGTTTTACACACGCGCACTTATATATGAGTACACATGCACGCACATTTATATACCCACCCGCGCCGACACACACGGTCGTGCGGGACATATCAGAAGAAGATGCACCGCGATCGCGTTTATGTATTATATTGTATACCACCCGCAGTAGCATTCCAAAACCGTCAGACATTCCAAACTAGTACATTTATATATATAGTATATATAGTATATATAGTACGCTAGCATGTACATATCCTCTCCGCACCCGGTTGACCCTCGGTATAGCTGCGACCATCCCCACGACCCAATCTATAATGCATGTACATTATGTGTTCTTCGACTTGGTTGAGACAAAGTCCGAACAAATTTGATCCGACCCCGCTGATAAGACACTAGTTATATATAAAATATATAGTAGACACTATAAAATTAGACACGCCCCGGGTAGTCCGATCGCGTAAATGGATGTAGCAGCAGCAGCACCAGTAGTAGCAGTAATTGTAGTAGTAGTGGTGAAATTCTTTCGCGGGGGATGAAATACTGTAAATATATATATATATATATATATAAAGAGTACGTGTAATTGTTGTTATCCACGTCGTCGTGGGGTATTATTGCGGTTAAATTCGGCCACCGCGGGGTTGAGGTTGTTGAAAGATATGCGTGCAAACAGCGTGGGTAGAAGAAACACGCGAGGTCCTCATTCACTTTGTCGTCAAATACTTTGTTACAAGTATACGATTGGAAATGGCTTAACATTATTTTGTTAAGCTTTTCATAAGGTCACCTTTATTTTTATACGAAATTCAACATGTATTGTGTTATAAATACCGTGTATGGACACTTTTGATGCGCAACCGTTGAAACATAACTGTAAACCGATTATTTTCTGCAACATTAAGTTTGAAAGTCAGCTGAAACTTACATTTTTTTAACTACCCAATTCAAAGCTGAGTTACACGGCTTTGTCTTGGCGATTCTCCTGGCAGTATAAATTTGTAAACATACGCTAAGTGGCATTATGATGTATATGTATGAAATAACATTTACTATGTATACGATGACTTACATAGGTATATTAGGTAGTTTTATACTTCAATGTTCCATGTATTTTATGTAGTTTCTTATTCGATTTTTCAAGTTTAAAAGAGTATTTATAGTTCTACATTTATATACTTGATACCTATAACAATGTTTAATAACATCTCAAGCTATGGTTATTTTACCAAAAGTAAACGACATATTACCTTTACTCAAAATCTTTGTTCGTTTTTTATAATTTATTTTTCTAAAATCATGTAAATCAACATAAATTTCTTTTTAATTACAAATTTAATTTAATTTAAAGTAAAATCAATTACATTTTGCTGATTTATCTTATGTAAAGTAAACCTAGGCCTAACGGTATTAAATATTCTTTGTATATTTTAAACTAAATTATACTACTATTTACTACTAAAATTATTCAACTACAAAGCAAATATTAAACCATTGCAAACCATTGCAGTTTTAATTCAATTTATTAATGTTATTTTGAACAAATATAATTATAAATTAGTTATTTTGTAAGTAAAAGAAAATATAAAAACGAATTTATTTAAAATATAAGAGTATATAAAATAAATTACATTTTTCCCATGTTTTTATTTAATGAAATCAAGTACAATAATTCTCAATAATTCGAACCTTCAATAATTCGGAACCACAATATATGTATTTTTTCGATTTATAAAGGTTTTCAAATTTTCAAAGTTCAAATTATCTAAAGTTTATTGTAGTTTATTTACAATCTGTATTTAAATATAATAAAATAATTAAATGAGAAAGTTATATAATGTTTATATAAATATATAAGTTTTGAGATAGTTAGAAAACTAGAAAACTGGTGAGTATAGTTATATTATTGATCTTGTTTAATAGTAATACTGTTGCAATATACTAAAATAATGCTTAATTTGTAAATTTGGTAATTTAGGAACAGGTGGGCAATGAATTCTGAAGATATGATTTCTTGTGAAGAAGCAACTAAGGCTTATTATAATGCCTTAGCAATATGCAATTGGAATTTTGAACCAACGGGCATGGACTTGTTGCAAGCTTTAAGTTATTCAATGCATTTAAATAAAGCGAACTTGACGAAAACGAATTTGACGAGGCAACAGCTACTTTAATCAGGATCATTAACAATGCACAAGATGCTCTCGATAATGATTGCTTTCATGAACTAATAGAAATACAAAGCGTTCAATCAATATTAAAAGATTTGAATAATATTTTAGACTTTTATAAATTACATTCAAATTTAAAACTAGCAAAGATTATCGAAGATTTAGAATCTGAGAATTATTTTCACGGCAGAAAAGACTTAGTTGATAATTATGAAGATGAATTGTGGGATAATGTTGAAGAATTATGGGATTATGTTGCAGAAGAGTTGTGGGATGGACCTGAAGAAATGCGAGAGGTCATTAAAGACGATGTTTGTGATGAAGAATTTTGTTTCATGGATTTGGATAATTAGCAGACTATTATTATTATTACTTCTGTTAAAAGAGAAAATATATAATTTTAATGAAACTTATACATAAACTAAATTTTAATCGTTTTGAATATCACACAAAATTCATTTCAAATTTCAATACAAAAACGTTTTTTTTAGATTCTGAACGGAGTGATGAAATATATTGGTTTTACAATGATGTGTTTTTTTATTTTTTTATTTTTGTGTCTGATGACACCTTTTATGGCAGTAAAAATGCTTCGATTTGCTTATGTAGCAACTTTTTTGAAAGGAAAGTGAATGTAGATGGTACTTTGGCTAGTTTAAAATCCAAATTTTCAATATTTTTTAAAAAAAATCGAAAAAAACGATAAAAAAATTACGAAAAAACGGGAAATTTTACGCAAAATCACGTTTTTACAAATTACATTTTTTTTAAATGCTCTAACTCAAAAACGAAAAATCGCAACAACTTGAAATTTTCCCCAAATCTTTATATTGACGTTTGCTATACATGGTTAAGTTTTCAAAGTATTTTGACATATTTTGACTTATTTATAGACTAGCTGATCCCGTGCACTTCGTTGCTCGTTAAATATACCAACTCTATATGACTCTAACTTTGTTCAACTCGTTAATATTCGGTGGATGATGTTCTAGATTTATCTTAAGTTTTCTCTCCGGAATAAAAATTCTGATTCATAGCAGTATATTATCAGGTAGGCAATCTACCTGCGGTAGATCGCGGACCTAGTGCTGTTTGTACGTACCTTAGTGTATGATTTAAATCTAATAAAGTATCAAAGTTATACCAAGTTTGACATAATACGGTGGATTAATATAATTAATTAATACATAATCCTAACCTAACCTTAACGTACTAAAATCCGTAGTATAGAATTGTATTGTTGACCATTTGCATTAGTATTACGAACTATTTCTGTTGCTCCGAACGATGTCATTTGAAAACATGAATTGAATGTTCTAATTGACTTCAGGAACACGTTAGAATCTGGGTCTGTACCGATAAGTAAACCGTTCAATGGTTCAGGTGATGTTTCAATTTCAGGTAGTTGCATCTTTCCTGACGCACAACACATCCAGACTGGCTCATTTTTTAATTTGAGAGCATAGCAGTGCGGGCATTCCTTGTCCATAGCACAAATTACTACTTTTGAATGAGCATAATATTCAATATCGGGCTCAAACTGGAATGCTAGACGCAGGAATGAATCAGATATAAATGTTCGATGTACCTGTTGGCGTAGTTGGTCATTTGCTCTGCGTGAGTCAACTACGAATCATTCGCACTATCGGATTGGCATTGTTCGTCTGTTATTTGCGCTCTTCTTTTTCTCATGTTTGTAGCTGCATTTGTTCTACGACAAAAATTGGCATTCTGGCGTCTCCTTAGCATTTTTAATGACACAAACAAATAGAAAATATTCAAAGTACTTATTTATGTTTTTTTTTGGTTACCTTGCAACGTCGGGTAATTCATTATATTAACCACTAATAAATAAATATTATTCTCAAATCTTATAACCCCCATAGCAACCATTTATAAACAAAAACAAAAATTTCTATCGTAAATCTCAAAATTCCTGTTTGACCACCTCCCGGGGGTGGAGTTAGGTCCATATTTAAACCCTATAAACCCGCTCCACGACATTCTCTATCATTTAAAAAAAAAATCAAGATAATCGGCCCAGCCGTTCTCAACTGATGCAATTTCGAATTTTTTGTCTCCATTTTTATATACTCGTATATAGATTTAAATTTTCGATTTTTGTAAAATTTTTGTTTTTAAACATCTATAAAATTTAATTGGCAGACCGAAAACTCTTGAAAATTTAATACAAGGTTTATAATAAGTTAAACTTATCGTAACTAAAAAATATCGGTGATCGGTTTACTCAAATTTTTTTTATAAGCCGTTAATGCTCTAATTTGTATAAAATGTATAAAAATCACAATAATTTGTAAGTTATTTTGTAGATCAAAATTCATAACATTTTTTCTGTTTTTACTTAAGGTTCAAAATTTTAACACTAGGTTATCTATAAGCTATTATTCAAAAATCTTTAAAAAAATTTCTACCAGACTTAGAGGAAAAAATTTTATGACTGTTTGAAATTCAAATATTTACGAAATTGCATAAAATAGCCACTTATTCTCAAACGATTTTAAATATTTGTTATAATTCAAAAAGTATAAGTCACAGATTTTTGAAATTTCCTTTATATCATATTTTTTCAAAATATTATATTGATTTTCAAGCCACTTATAGGCATATAAAATATTCGATTTTTTTACATTTTTTTTTATAATCGGTGATAAAATAAAATTTGGCTCGTACAAAATACTTGAAAATTTAATAGAAGATTCCACAGAAGTAGTTTTTATTGTCATTCAAAAATTATTAAAATCCATAGGCACAAATTTTTTTTATAAGCGTTTGAACAGCGAATATTGACATAAAATTACATGTAAAATATAATATAATGTATAATATTCTAGACTGACAAACTATGTCGCTGTATGCAACTGCCAACCCATCTTAATTGAAAAATATATTTATCGTTTCAAAATAAAATATACTTTTTACAATATTTATAAATAACAATGTATTATATCCTAGACCAGTGCCGTAGCCAGGGGGGGCACTGGGGGCACGTGCTTATAATGATTAAAATATATCAATTCAATTAATTACTATTATAAAATATTTACAAGTTTATGCTTTGTTATGAGTTAATTTTTTTTTAACGGTGAAGTGGCCTCACGTCGAAACGTTGACGGCGAAATGGTTTTACGGTGAAGTGGCGACGGCGACTTATCCTAGACCGAGTCAACCTCCATGTGTTGCTCGTGGATAACGCTAATAGATTAAAGGGACACCAATCGAATAACCAAAAAAAAAATGTGGAACTCAACTCCGATAATCTAAAAGTATTTGCGGGATTCAATTTAATATTACCGCTTTTTTAAAGTCATTAATGTATTGTAAATCAGAAATACGAGGCCTGTATTATACGGGTACTTACGTATAAATTACAAATCATTATATTTTTGAACTGGTTTGACGTTTTCTTCCTCCCACGTTTTGGTACAATGAGGCGTCGAGTCGGCAATTTAATAACAGCATGCTGACTGCTCAATTCTAAAAATTACTGAACGACGCTACTATTTACTAATAAATATTCACATAAATAAATCATATGTATTACATAAATATAAGATCATGGATGGACTATAACAATTTGACCGCCAAAAGCTTCTTTTAGGGGTCTCACTGATCTATCCCCTGACATCACGGTAGTTTTAATGGGTTTACCCAAATTTGATTTGAAAAAAAAATTTATCGTTCTCAAAACTTATATACGGGTTCAGTATCACTTATATAACTTATCTACAGTTATTTTGGACACATTTTAACCCAAGATCCTTAATAGTCTCATGGCGTGGGTGAGGCATGGGTAAAAAATTAATGATTGTTCCTAACAAAGTGAGGCACCAAATAGGTTCTTAAAATATTAATTTTAAATAATACTTTACTGTTATTCCACTACGTTTAGTTATTATGAAATTTTGGGTATCAGATAATAGGATTAATATACTTCAATACAATTTTATGTTTGTCACATTTTATTTTCTGATAAATAATAATAATTAATAACATAATAAACTATTAAAAAAGTAACATTTTCTTTATGTATATTGTATGGAGTAAAGGTAATTATAATAATAGTAAGGAATCCAATGGCATAATAACTAGGGTCTTCATCAGTCATCAGGATATTCCTCAAAATCAGATTCAATTAAATCACTTATCTCTTGTAAATTCATATGTAAATTATTTGAAAATTAAGTATCACAGTAAATTAAAAATAAATAAAGTAAAATAGTAAAGTAAATAAAATTAAAATATAAAACGTTATCGAATCATTAATTTAATTTTTATCATATAAACAAGTTTAAAATTATCATTAATTATCATAATTATACAAATAAGAAAGTATGAAAACCTGAAAAATAAAACCACAAACATGGTCAAATACATTGTACAAACTCGATCAGAAAACTTAATTGGTATCATTACAAATGTTTATCAATAAATTTAATTTAAAATGAACAAATAAAGATAAATTTACGCTACAAAGACCAAATTAATGTGGTCACACTGTAGAATCCGATTCTGCGATAAAAACCATGTTAATTGAGACTCTGTTCCGAGTATCAGCACTTAAACTTAACTAGATCACAAAAAGAGTCTCAAAAGCGATTTTCAGTAATATAGGTGAGACTGCAAATAAGGTCTCATGGCGTGGGTGAGTAACATGGCAAAAAGCCCGTAGCGGTCAACCTGATAAGTTAAGTGATTATCAATCAAAATATAGCGAATCATGATACAGTTAATAACATCTACGGATTCAAAACTCATATCGTTGCATATTTGTTCATTCGAAATGTTTACATCTATGATGATCTCGTATCATCAACTGACATGTCATAAATGCCCTATTGCACAGCTTAAGGTACGGTTTCCCTTGCGCGATTGCGAACGCGATCCGATCTAAGATCGCGCGACTACTGATACAATGTAAATTAAATACAGTTGGTTTTCCTTGCGCGATCGCGGTCGGCGATCTAAATTTGATCGCGGCGCGAACGCGAAGTGACTGCTTCAAGAGCAGTCAAATCGCGTTCGCGTCGCGATTAATTTGTTATTTTGAAAGACAATTATGATATGACATTCATTTATGATTTATTATGACCAATAATAAAAGAAAATAATTTTTTTTTTTAGTTTTTATGCATATTTTTTATTGAATACTATATTAAATAAGGATATTACAATATACTAATGTAGTAATATGTGTGCTAATTTCATTGTTTGTTAGTAATTTATAAATTTTACTTACCTTAATGTAACTGCCAATTTTTCCTCTGGTGTTATTGGTTTCCTTATAAAAAAAGTCGGATTTAAGGCTAGGTCGTCTCTTATTAAATTTAAAATAAAATCAAACTGATTACGATTTATTCTAAAAAATTCTCGAAATTTGATTTCATTATTTTTTAAATGACCGTTGATTAGTATTTCATAATAACCTTCCGTACTTCTCTTTGTAAATAATTGATCATGGCCTTTTCTTTTTTCTTCTGACAAATACAAGAGCAAAACGTCATCATCATCTTCTTCTTCAAAGAGAATTTTCAATATATTTACGTCGTCAGATGTATCCATTATAATTTAAAAATTCACAGTATGTTCGTTTACACCGTTCACTAGAGTACTTCACACATCAAAATATTAAGTACGACTGAATGATGAGATAAATTACTCTCGATCGCGACGTAAAATCGTTCAGAATAAACCAAGACGATGCGAACGCGATCTTAGTTCGTCGATCGCGTTCGCTGATCGCGTTCGCGGTTCGCGTTCGCAATCGCGCAAGGGAAACCGTACCTTTATATACTTAATATTTTCATAAAATATGCACGAATAATCTAATACTAGGTACAGTACCTACAATTCGCATTACATTTACTAGATGGAGAAACCCAGAAACATCTACTAATAATATTTGAAATGGGAAGAAATGAAAAAACTAATTAAATATCAGACAGTTATTGGAAGGATGAATGTATCGTATCAAATTTTGATTATACTCTTATTCTTTTCATTTAACACTAATTCTACTTTACGTTTGATGATATTGGGACATATAATAATGTAACTAACACTTTCGAACTAGTGCAGTTAAAAATCGAAATTTGTTGTTAGATAATTTATGAAGGCATTTTTGTTTAAGTAAAGTTTTGGTATTCCAGATATTTAAAAAAATTTGACAATTGTTTGAATTTAGGGTGAATAAAAAATATATTTTTTCAGAGTCCTGGAAATTATAATGCTAACGTTTCACGGGAAACATTTAAGAATGCATGAATGAAAACTTATGATTATTAAATTTTCCAATGACACCATAGCCTATGAAAAATTATTATTAGATATTTCGACAGCATGGTAAGCCATCGACATCAATTGGCTTACTAATCTGTATAATCTGTAGTAATCTTACTATATCTGTATAATGTTTCAGTACTTTTCGGTTATCGTACCCCAACGGTCAACCGGCCGGCGTCGGCGGCGGCAGAGGCCGGAAAATACCAATTCCGTTATCGTACCCCATTGTATTTATCTCAATATTGTCACGTTTCATTGCCAAAAATATAATTGATTTTAATAAAATAATATAATAATATGAAATAATATGAATACCAATAAAATATAATAAAATATGAATGCCAAAACAATTATTGTAAATAAAAAATATTTTTATGAAGGAGGCATGAATTTAACAATGTCGTTTATAATTTGGGTAAATAAGCTGATGGTTTTTTTTTATGTTTTTGTCGCCAAAGAAATTCACTTATGTAAGAATCTAACATTGACCGATGGGTTCCTGAATGTTTTTTATTTAGTTCATTAGCCGATCGCCATAACGCTCAATATTTTGTATAATATACATATTATGTGCCCCGACATCTGGTTCTAAAAAATTATATTTGTGATTGACCTGCATATGTTGAAATGCATTATTATGTTTTAAAAAATCGTAGCTCTTCCAGCAATTTGATTTGATAATAGAACTTGCAGCGATGGTGTTCGTGAAGTTTGCCGCTCAAAGTTGGCACCCAAAGCAAAAATTTGGTACATAATTAGTAAGCAATTAGTAAGAATTAGTAAGCATAAATTCAGAATTTGTAAGTACAACCCACACTAATAAATAAATTACTAAATTTCCGGCCAACTTCCTGGCAGCCGGGATATTTTTGAATTTTAAAGATTTTTTTTTCAATATTTAGTAAGTAATTAGTAAGTATTTGTAAGCACAATTCCCAAATCTGTAAGTCAAAATTTACTCGATTACCCCAAAAAGTTTGCCAACCGAAACTTTTTTTGAATTTTAAAGTGTTTTTTTTTTAGATTCTGAACGGAGTGAAGAATGTATTGATTTTACAATGATGTGTGTTTTTTTTTTTTTTTTTTTTTTTTTTTTTTTGTGTCTGTCGACACGTTTTGGGGCAGTAAAAATGCTTCGATTGCCTTATGTAGCAACTTTTCTGAAAGGAAAGTGAATCTATTTGGTACTTTGGGGGGTCAAAAGTTAAAAATTTCCAATATTTTTTAAATGCGACGGGAAAAACCATAAAAAAATTTGGGAAAAACGGGAGTTTTTACGCAAAACCAGTTTTCGACATAATCAAATTTTTTATTTTGCTATAACTCAAAAACTAATCGATGTAAATACTTGAAATTTTCAACAAATGTTTAGATAAGCGTTCTCAATACACCATTAAATTTTCAAAGTATTTTGACTTTTATTAAGCTATTTATAGACAATTGAAATTTTCAATATTTTTAAGTATTTTTTTTTTAAATAACGATAAAATTTTTTTGGCTGCCTAGAAAATCTTGAAAATTTAATACAAGGTTTCTTATAAGTTGTTCCTTAACTGATAAAAAAAAATCTAAAATCGTAAGTCACAATTTTTTTTTATAAGTGCTCAAAGTTACAATTTATACGAAATATGTAAAAATCACGATAATTTGCAAGTTTTTTTGTAGTTAAAAATTCATAAAATTTTTTCTGTACATACTTAAGGTTCAAAATTTTAACACGAGGTTATGTATAAGCTACTCTTCAAAAATCTTTAAAAAAATTTCTACCGGAATTAGAGGAAAAAATTTTATGACTGTTTGAAATTTAAATATTTACGAAATTGCATAAAATTGCGATTTATTCTCAAACGATTTTAAATATTTTTTATAATTCAAAAAGTATAAGTCGCAGATTTTTGAAATTTCTACCAGCTGTTGAGATTGGTATTTCCCTTATGTCATATTTTTTTCAAAATATTATATTGATTTTTAAGCCACTTATAGGCATTTAAAATATTCGATTTTTTTACATTTTTTTTTTATAATCGGTGATAAAAAAAATTTGGCTCGTACAAAATACTTGAAAATTTAATAGAAGATTCCACAGAAGTAGTTCTTAAAGTCATTCAAAAATTATTAAAATCCATAGGCACAATTTTTTTTTATAAGCGTTTGAACAGCGAATATTGACAAAAAATTACATGTAAAATATAATATACTGTATAATATTCTAGACTGACAAAGATATCGGTTTTTTTTTTAAAATGCTCTAACTCAAAAATGAAAAACCGCAACAACTTGAAATTTTCACCAAATCTTTATATTGACGTTCTCTATACATGGTTAAGATTTCAAAGTATTTTGACATATTTTGACTTATTTATAGACAATTTAAATTTTCGATTTTTGTTAAATTTTTGTTTTTAAACATCTATAAAATTTAATTGATTGAGCGAAAACTCTTGAAAATTTTATACTAGGTTTATAATAAGTTAAACTTATCGTAACTAAAAAATATCGGTGATCGGTTAACTCAATTTTTTTTTATAAGCCCTTAATTCTCAAATTTGTATAAAATGTGTAAAAATCACGATAATTTGCATGTTATTTTGTAGATAAAAATTCATAAAATTTTTTTTGTTCATACTTTAGGTTCAAAATTTTAACACTTGGTTATCTATGAGCTACTCTTCAAAAATCTTTAAAAAAATTTCTACCGGACTAAGAGGAAAAAATTGTACGACTGTTTGAAATTTAAATATTTACGAAATTGCATAAAATAGGGATTTATTCTCAGACGATTTTAAATATTTTTTATAATTCAAAAAGGATAAGTCGCAGATTTTTGAAATTTCTACCAGCTGTTAAGATTGGTATTTCCTTTATGTCATATTTTTTTCAAAATATTATATTGATTTTTAAGCCACTTATAGGCATTTAAAATATTCGATTTTTTTACATTTTTTTTTTATAATCGGTGATAAAAAAAATTTGGCTCGTACAAAATACTTGAAAATTTAATAGAAGATTTCACAGAAGTAGTTCTTAAAGTCATTCAAAAATTATTAAAATCCATAGGCACAATTTTTTTTTATAAGCGTTTGAACAGCGAATATTGACAAAAAATTACATGTAAAATATAATATAATGTATAATATTCTAGACTGACAAAGATATCGGTTTTTTTTTTAAAATGCTCTTACTCAAAAATGAAAAACCGCAACAACTTAAAATTTTCACCAAATCTTTATATTGATGTTCTTTATACATGGTTAAGATTTCAAAGTATTTTGACATATTTTGACTTATTTATAGACAATTTAAATTTTCGATTTTTGTTAAATTTTTGTTTTTAAAAATCTATAAAATTTAATTGGTTGAGCGAAAACTCTTGAAAATTTTATACCAGGTTTATAATAAGTTAAACTTATCGTAACTAAAAAATATCGGTGATCGGTTAACTCGATTTTTTTTTATAAGCCCTTAATTCTCAAATTTGTATAAAATGTGTAAAAATCACGATAATTTGCAAGTTATTTTGTAGATAAAAATTCATAAAATTTTTTTTGTTCATACTTAAGGTTCAAAATTTTAACACTAGGTTATCTATGAGCTACTCTTCAAAAATCTTTAAAAAAATTTCTACCGGAATTAGAGGAAAAAATTGTATGACTGTTTGAAATTTAAATATTTACGAAATTGCATAAAATAGCGATTTATTCTCAGACGATTTTAAATATTTGTTATAATTCAAAAAGTATAAGTCGCAGATTTTTGAAATTTCTACCAGCTGTTAAGATTGGTATTTCTTTTATGCAATATTTTTTTTCAAAATATTATATTGATTTTTAAGCCACTTATAGTCATTTAAAATATTCGATTTTTTTACATTTTATTTTTATAATCGGTGATAAAAAAAATTTGGCTTCTACAAAATACTTGAAAATTTAATCGAAGATTCCACAGAAGTAGTTCTTAATGTCATTCAAAAATTATTAAAATCCATAGGCACAATTTTTTTTTATAAGCGTTTGAACATCGAATATTGACATAAAATAACATGTAAAATATAATGTAATGTAGAATGTTCTAGACTGACAAATGATATCGGTTTTTTTAAAATGCCCTAACTCAAAAACGAAAAACCGCAACAACTTGAAATTATCATTAAATCTTTATATTGACGTTTTCTATACATGGTTAAAATTTCAAAGTATTTTGACATATTTTGACTTATTTATAGACAATTTAAATTTTCGGTTTTTCTAAATTTTTCGTTTAAAAATAAAATATACTTATATAATATTTATAAATAACATTGTATTATATTCTAGACTAACATATGAACTCCGTTCAGAATCGTTATTCGTATACAATGATATCTATCATTGCATTCAAATTTAACAAACCCATTATAATAATGACCTATCCTATAAGCGAGGTGCACTCCACCCCTAACTGTACAGCAGAGCGAGGCCCATCCGGTTCTTTTTTTTTTTCAATATTTAGTAAGTAATTATTAAGTCTTTGTAAGCCACCAACTGAAGCTTTTAACCATGTATTTTCAAAGTTCTGTTCAACCAAAGTTATTAAAATGAAATTATATGTATTGGAACAATTGTCTTTAATTGCTTTAAAGCAGTATGATAAATAGATGCCAATGTTTCACATAACTATTGTTTTATAACATCAAAATAATTTTAATAATTTTATAACAAATAATAATCTAATTAAATATTTATAAAAATGTAAAATTAAATTTGAATTAGAAAATGGTATAACCTAATAATAAACAGAATATATTTAATAACATATTTTTAAACAAAAATTAACAACTTTTAATGTGTGATTAAAATATCTTAAAATATATAGATTAAATAAAAGAGTTGTGTCCAATTACTTTGGTGTTGGTTAAGCTTCAGTTGATGGCTTACAAATACTTACTACCTAATTACCAACTAAACATTGAAAAAAAACTTTTAAACTCAAACATTTTCCGTCTGGCTAATTTTTTGGGATAATCGGGGAAATGTTGACTTATAAATTTGGGAATTGTGCTAACAAATACTTACTAATTACTTACGAAATATTCAAAAAAAAAAAACTTTAAAATCCAAATATGTTCCGGGTGGCAAACTTTTTGGGATAATCGAGTAAATTTTGACTTACAAATTTGGGAATTGTGCTTACAAATACTTACTAATTACTTACTAAATATTGAAAAAAAAAAAAAAAACTTTAAAATTCAAAAATATTCCGGCTGCCGGGAAGTTGGCCGGAAATTTAGTTTTAGGGATAATTGGTGTGGGTTGTACTTACAAATTCTGAATTTATGCTTACAAATTCTTACTAATGGCTTACTAATTATGTACCAAATTTTTGTTTCGGGGGCCAACTTTTCGCGGCCAACTTCACGGACACGCAGCGATGTGGTTCTCAATCAGTAGCGCTGATGTCCATGTTAAGGTCGGGCCGTGGTCCGACATCTTTTTTGAAAAATATGGCTGGTAGTTCAAAATGTGGCTGGTACCTCAAAATGTGGCTACCCATTGTGCAATATTCGGTCACATAACCGTTTCAGAGACGTTTCAAATCAACTTGTAACTTTGCGTTTATTGTTACTTTTATGTTGTACCGATATTGTGGTAACTGCCGTTGTCCAAATTTAATGACGTTTCATATGAGTTGCATTGACGTTTACATTACATATTTTATCACATCGTATCATCAACTTCTCTGAAATGTTATAAATAAAATATTCTAGAAACATCTATTTTACATTTAGTAGATGTTACTTAGATGTTATTAATGTTATAAATTAGTATCCAACGAGATTGATTGTGTAGTAAAAATGAGAATAAATTAGGAAACGCTTACTAGGGAATCGTACCATCACTTAGCATTTACACTGTGTTTTATCCTACCTATTTGGGAAACGCCCTAACCTACCTAACCACGAGAACTTATTACATTCGTTATGTATAATTATTGTATTTAGGTAATAACATTTTTACAATATTGAATTTGAAAATAGAGAATTAAGGACTAAGCAGAGGAAACTAGGGTGTATCATTGTCAGTTAAAAGTTAAATTATAGAACAATGTACTATTGCACAAGTTAAATACTATATGATTATGTGAAAATAACATACATTTATGTACATTACTTAGGTACCTAAAATGTCTACTATAAATACAAAAATGATATCATATTAACATATTTATTGTTAATTAATAATTAATTATCATATATTATCATATATTATATTGTTATAATATAATTTATATATTATACACTAATATTGTTATATTGTAACTATTGTCTAATACAAGGTTATGTATTTACCCCTGTAAATAGGCCACTGAATCATTATCTTACTAATAGCAAATTTAGGTAGGTACCTACATAGACTTTATACTCCTTAGTATAAGGTCTATGAGTACCTATGTACATTCTGCATAATTCATTTAAACTAAGAAATATATAATTCAAGCGCACCTAGAGCCTACCTATTTTTTGTTTAACATAGGATATAACTGCAATTATACACAGGGCATAACACAAATATTGCATACATTTTTCAATGCATAATATATACTAATAAGTAGCTCATACAATGATTAATAATGATATAATTACTTTCAAGTTCAAATGTATGATATATTTATTTGATTACATTTAATATAAAACATAAAATTATTTACCTATTACCTGTAAAAATAACATTTTCTATGTAGAAGATACATCAATTTAAACAATACAAATGTCCATCAAACACTTTAATAGGTAATCATAGTAGGTATAAAGGCATTATATATTATTACAATAAAAAAACAGTATACAATATAAAATGTTGATATTTAGGTATGTAATAGGTACCTAATTTTAATATTAGTATATTAATCATATTTATTTTAAATTCACACATTTATTTCATGGCATAATGTTATAATAATTGCTAAATTATTACCCACACTAACACAAAAACATTTGTATTTTAAATTTTTTTCATTTATAAAATACATATCTGATACTTCATCAGTTTTAATTTTATACATGCCAATAATTAAGGAAGAAATAACAGGTCCATTGCAAAATTCAGCACAATTTAGGTATTTTCTAACAAAAAACTTTACAGAATTGTCTTTAGACTTTATAATATGAACTATTGAAACTAATGAGTTATCATTTAATATGAAGTATTTATCCTTTTCTTTTAATGTATCTATTGTTGTATTTGTTCTTTTTAAACTATATTTTTTATAAACTGTATCAGATAATTCTATAATTGATAATGAATGTTGATGTATTTCATTGCTTAAATGTGACAATTGAGGGTATAAAACCGATGATTTCACCGTTGATGCTTCTATAATGGGTCAAAATATTGCAAAGAACCAAAAAGAATGTCCAATACGAAACTTGGGTACATTTATTAGCACACATGTATAAAATTAAATTATGAAAACTATTAATGTTATCATAATGATATGATTGATGATTGTTATCCAAACTACCACAGGGTTATGTTTAAAATAGGTTATTTATATATTGGTATATTTTATTTATAAATAGATCAAATATAATATGGGTATTTATAAGAAATCTAATCGAAAACAAACTTATAAATCAGTATGACAGTATTTGACGAAACTAAAAACATATTTCAACAAACCTAACCATGTGCACGTCACATCCGCAAGTGTTGTCTCCATCTTACAAGTGCGTAACATAGCAAATTTACGTTTAGCAGTTTAATTTTAGCTCCGTATAAAAAATTAAAGTGAATCTACCTATTAGGATATTTGAGGGTAATTTTCTGTGTTCATAACATTTTATGTTGATTTTTGTAATTATTCAGTTACGCACTAGTAAGACGGAAACAACACATGCAAGTGTGGCGTTCTCTTAACGTACCTGAAATAAACCTTGAAATAAACGTGAATATGATTCAGTTTGGATACGTTTTTACAATTTAGGGGGTTACTTATACAATAAAATACTAAAATACCAAATTGTCAAAAACACAGTCATTTGTATATGATATTTTGTGGGTCTTTAGGCTTAAGTGTCTTATAATTAAGTGATTTTTATAAAATCGCGGCAAAATGTTGCTAAGCTATTAGCTGTAGCAACATCATGTTAATATCCTTGCAATGCTATAGAAACATGTTTCCAAGACGTTGAGATATTATTATATTTCATGTTTATACAATGTTGATATGTAAACATGAAATAACGTTACAATATTACGAGTGAAAAACAGATGCGCGATGTTTAGCAAACGTTTGTGGGCGCTGTTAGCGCTGCAACTTAAATCGTTTAGCCCTACGACGTTTCGAAACATTGAATGCACAGTGGGTAGTAGGCCACATTATACTCACATCATAATTGTGTTATAAGTAAATGTATAGTGTTATGAAAATATTTAAGATATTGAGGCCGCGAAGTTTTGAAATTGCCCGACCACATTTTACAAACTTCGGCGCTACTGTTCTCAATAATCGGATTTCTTCGTCATTGCACACCGAACATAACATATCGTAGTTGAAACGAGCCATAGTTGATCAGGGAACTGATTTTTGGCAATGAAACGTGACAATATCGTGATAAATATAATGGGGTACGATAATGGAATCGGTATATCCCGACTAGGGCTGCGCGGTTGTTTTAAATAATCGATTAATCGATTAGTCGGTTATTTTCAAAGCCTTATAAATAATTGATAAAATCGAAATTCGATTATTCAATTAATAATTGAAGTCGATTGTTCGATTATTAATCGATTAAATTATTGAAATGGTTTAATAATTTAAATTATAACAGATAATTTCGATTTTATGATTATACATTATATATTTATGAAAAATAAATTATAAATTAAAGATAAATATAACCTTTGGAATTTATCATTAAGGGTTTACACGTAACGACAAATCGTAACGATTTAATTGATAATTTATCGTCGTTTTTGTTGTTCCAATTAATCGAAAGAGTGAATACTGTTTACACCCTACGATTTCTTGTCCAATATTCTTTGTCGATCGCGATTCACTCAGACTTCAGTTTGCCATCAGTACAACAACCTTCTCCATGAACAGCCAATAAAACTAAATAAAATTGTAGCGATAAATGGTTGTAACATGTTACAACCGATTATAATTTAATAACTGATAATAACTGATTATAATTTATTAACTTATAATAATCGATTATAATGTATGTATCAATTACAACAGATTATAATCGAAATAATTTTCTACATATCAATTATATGGTAATAATATAATCGCGCAGTGCTAATCCCGACCGCCGCCGCTGCCTCCGGCCGGCCGACCGTTGGGGTACGATAACCAAAAAGTACCAATGTTTCTCTAATTAACAAACTGGTATACCCGGCTTCATTCTAAATATTGATAATGTAATATTTAAGTAGATTTATACCAATAAATATTCTTTGACTGAAATTTAATACTACCAGCAGGATAATCAACTGGTCCCTAGAATTTGAAGGTTAACATGAAATAATTTTCAACAATCCATGTTCCTTTAAAATACGTAATTTTTAACGCATTGTTTAAAAATATATATTTGTTATGAAATTAAATGGGAATTTATGACAACAAACAAAACAGAAAACATCGTGCACGAGACACGTCATATGCAATGTTTACACATTATTTATTACATAAAATTATATTAAACATTTTTTTTTAAAACTGGAAGAACAGCTCAACCCGTAGGAGGGGCTGCTGCCTACCCTGCTTCCCCTGTGAGAAACCTACGCAAATCGGGTATTCAGTCATGATTAAAAATATGTTTTCATGTCCCAACATATCTATTACATATTTTAATATTTTGAAAAATTAAAAACACCAATAAGATAAAAATAAATAATTAATACAATACGAATAACATTTATATTATAATTCATTTCTAATAATTTATTATACATATATATATATATATATATATATATATATCCAATTCATTTTTGATTTTAGAGTGAAACGATGATATGGTTTTATCAAATGGCTTTTTATCATTTTATCTATGTACAAGATTTCGACCAGAAGGATGTAAAATTTAGTAAATGAGTTCTAGTCGGCACTTGAAGGGAAATAGGAAAATAATACCAATTTCCAAACAGTTTTCCAAATAATTTCGTAAAACTGACGAAAAGTTATAAAAATATGATAAAGTTTACAGCATTCCAGTTTTTGACAATATCGACATTTTTTTTCAGCTTTATTCAAAATATAATAATCGTATAGAATTGAAAAGTTCACTGAATATTTATATAGTCGTCACTCGGTAATTCGAATCTCCATAATTCGAACTAATTGCTTAGTTCCTTGAAAAAAACTTCTAGTTAGAAGAGAATACATACATTTCGGTCCTTTCGATAATTCGAAATGTTTGTCAGTGAGAGTCACTTTACAATTTGAATTATTTTTGATAGTACCTCTATAATTCAAACTGTTTTATTATCAATGTTGGGAAACATCTAGATAAATGTATCTAGATAAGTTATCAAGATAAAAATTATTTATATTTTATCTTATCTAGATAAATTTATACTCAGTTATCTTTATCTTCATCTAGATAAAAATCTTGTTATCTACCAGTATCAATCTAGATAATTTATTTAAATAGAATAAAAATAAAATTAGAAAATTTAAAATGTTTCTATATTTTCATTTTTACATTTTTCTGTACATCATATACTTATGACACAGATAATAACTGACAAGATGACAATCTTCTTATGAAGTTTATTTAAAAAAAAAATTATTTCATATTTTATGTTTATTAATGTTTGAAATGAGTTTAAAAAATGATATTTATTTTAAAATGTTTTAAATTATGAATTTTTTACCTAATATCTGTAGGCTGTAGCATTGATTAATCAATGGCTGTAGTATCCTGAATATTTTCAAAATCAAACATGAAATTATCTCATATTTATCTAGATAAAAATGTACTTATTTTTATCTTTATCTAGATGAAATTTAGTATAACTATCAGGGATATCCCGAGTGCGTCCCGTTTTTAATTTTTACCTTTTTTATAGCCCGAGTGCGTCCGCAGTCTTATCGACAAATTATGATGAATAGCCCGAGTGCGTCCTCGGTTCACAGCTGCTATAGGTATCTATTTAAGATAAAATAATCGAACTTTTAAGATACCTACATGTTTGACGATCGATATGGCGGTTAAAATGTACAACTATAATACTTTCATTTGTACATTTATGACTGTAAAATACTGGAAACGGTGGGGAAATTAATTTTAGCTCCGATAATAATTTTGCTAGATTAAATTTGCAACATTCATAGGGAAGTTTTAGTATCGAAAAATCTGCCGGATAACTTGAAAATGGTGTTGAACACTTCTGTGAAAATAGTCAATTTCATTAAGACAAGGCCACTGCAATCACGATTATATGAAAAGTTGTGTGAAGAGATGGGAAGTTCTCATAAATCTCTTCTTTTGCACACTGAAGTACGTTGGCTGTCAAGAGGAAAAGTATTAGTAAGACTTGTAGAACTCCGGGAAGAAGTTGCACTATTTCTAAAGGAAAAAACTGATCTGGCAAAATCGTTGCACAATGAAGATTTTATTTTGAAGCTCACGTATTTAGCCGACATATTTTCGAAACTGAACGAACTAAATTTATATTTACAAGGAAATAAAGGAACCGATATATTTGCGGTCCATGAAAAAATTATAGGTTTTATAAAAAAACTTACTTTATGGCAAAAAAATATTGAAATGCAAAATTATGATTGTTTTGAAACATTTCAAACTTTTATAACCGAAAATAATATAAAAATTCTTGATGATATAATTAGCCAAATTACTTTGCATTTAATTTCGTTGAAAAATAACTTTTACTTTTACTTCCTTAAAGAAATGGAAAAATGTCAAAAAAATAACTGGTTTGTGAATCCGTTTCAGGACGCTATGTTAACAGGGATATCAACAAAAACTGATGAAGAACTCATTGATATATCTGAAGATACATAATTAAAACTTAAATTTAACCGCAATAATTTGATTGAGTTTTGGCTGTCAGCCCAATAGAAATATCAAACTCTTTCAACTGAAGCTTTAAAGGTATTACTACCTTTCTCATCTTCATACTTGTGCGAAGTTGGATTTTCGGCAATGGTGGGCATCAAAAACAAACACAGAAACAAGTTCCAACTATCGCACTCTTTGCGTTTGAAAATAACTAAAATTGACGTCGATGTTGGTGCTGTTATTAACAATAGCAGGAAACAAGCACATTCATCACATACGCCTAATTATTAATTAAGTATTATATTATTATTATTATAAGTATATTGTTATAATTATTAATATTATTATAAAGTTCTAAATAAGTAATAAAATAGAAAAAATTTGTTTTTTGAAATTACTTTTTTGATTCTGTAAATGTAAAACCATGGGGGTCGCGATAGATTTTTGGAAGAAAATTTGGGTCGCGGTCCCAAAAAGATTGAGAACCACTGGTCTAACCTATTT
Organism: Sipha maydis; assembly: GCA_034509805.1. NCBI lineage: Eukaryota > Metazoa > Arthropoda > Insecta > Hemiptera > Aphididae > Sipha > Sipha maydis. The sequence continues at coordinate 29,567 of JASXSY010001526.1, forward strand.
AGAGCCATTGTTGGAACCTGGTGGGGAGCGCACCTATCATCCCTATTATTAGTATTTAAAACAGTAATTCGTTCTAAAGTGGACTATGGTTCGTTTTTATTCTCCTCTGCCTGTCTTACACACCGTAACAAGCTTAATGCTTTACTATCTTCCTGTATCCGAACCGCTATTGGTAAATTATATTCTACTCCATACATATGTTTGGAGGTTGAATGCCTTTGTCCTTCCATAGAAATCAGATCTCATCAGCTTGCTGGTAAATTCTTATTAAAACTTATTTCTAATTCTTCTATGCCCATCTCTGATTCATTCCTATCTCTTTCTACATGCTGGCGTTACGTTCCCAAAACACTTCCTATTCTTGTTTCTATTGCATCTTCCATCTCTCCATTTACTTATATTTTCTTCACCCCAATAAATAGGTTACACTGTTGCGATGTTCCATACGAAGCTTTAATTAGTTCCTCACATATTCATATACTCCCAGACACTTTTAATTTTCCATGTGATAAGTCTTTATTAAATACGGTTATCCCTACTGTTAATCACTTTTTTTTAATGATTTTGTAAAATCAAATTTCCCGAACTATTGTTTGGTATTCACTGATGGCTCTGTTACGGACAATTCATCAGGTTTTTCATTTTTTATTCCCGACTTTCGGCTAAAATACGTTGACAATCTTCCTCGTTTTTCTTGCTCGTTTACTGCGAAATACCTTGCTAACCTTTCAGTTCTTAAAACAATCAAATCTCTAAATTATGACAAGTTTCTTATCATCTCAGATTCACGATCAGCCATTCTTTCAACAAATTCCAAATCCCTTCAACTCTGATATTTCACCTTTTACCTTTCTATTAAAATCAATAATTTCCTCATTAAAGTCTTCCGATCGATGTATTGAATTGTTGTGGGTTCCAAGTCATTTCGGTATATATGGTAACAAGATAGCGGATAAGCTTGAAGTCTCTTCCAAATCCATCACCAGAACACCAACCCAAAATATTCCGCCTTCTGATCTACTTCCCTTTCTATTTAAGTGCTATAAACAAGCTTGGAAAAATAAACGGTCCTTTCTCCCAACTTACTTTGCTTCCTGGTAATAGACATATCAATCCCATAATTCCTTCTCACTCCTGGTTTCATAATCTACCTCTATCTAGGTTACAAATAACTCAATTCTCGCGTCTTAGGTTTGGTCACAATCTTCTCCCGGCTCATGCATTTCACTTATCATTAAACCACTCTCCTTTCTGTACTCAGCATGATGGCGATGTTAAGTGTGACTTTTCGCATATTCTAATGACATGTCCCTCGCTTACAGACTCTCGTCTCAGTTTATTTACATTTCTCCGCCATCATAACATTTATCCTGTAGACCAGGCACCGGCAACCCACGGCCCGCGGGCCGCATGCGGCCCTCGGAACTTTTTGCTGCGGCCCTCCAATATAATTCATGGTGTTTAAAATTTTAATTTTGTAGCTTAAACTGTTACAAAATATATAAATAATATTTATTCATGACTATTGTATAACAATGCGAAATAATCTATGATCGAGAACGTAAATTAATCTCATATAATATTTATATCGTCGATTACGACAAATACGTATCTGGCCTTAGTGCAGTTCGTTTCGAAACATTCCAACGTGAAGTTTAAATTTCAACTGTTTTATAATAACCTATCAATTCAATGTCAAAAAAACGTAAGATTAGTGATGAACATTGTACATTCAACGAACCATGGACGGATTTATATTTTTTTATCGAAAATAGAGGTAAACTGTTATGTTTAATTTGCAAAAAATCATTTTAACTGTAAGAGAATATAATGTTGAACGTCACTATGAAACAGAGCATAAATTAAAATTTAACATTCTCACTGGTGATCTTAGACAGATTAAAATAAACAATTTTAAAAGTTCATTAACTAATCAACAAAATAGTTTTAAATTACAACATAATCAAAACGAATCAGGAGTACGAGCTAGTTTCATAGTTGCTGAAATGATAGCCAAGTGTAATCGTCCATTATAAAAAAATGTATGTTAGCCGTTGTAAATGAAATATGCCCTGAGAAAAAATAACAATTTAAAGACATCAGTCTCTCATCTAGGACCTGTGTTAGATGTACTGAAGAGTTAGGAACAAATTTAATGTTTAAACTGAAAGAAAAAGTTTCTAAATTTGATTGTTTGACATTCTAAATACTTAAATTTCGAAAAAATAAATATTGTTCACGATTAAGCGATGCACACTTAAATGCTGTTTTAAGGATATCAACATCCAATATAAAAGCGCATATAAATGAATTGGCGGGAAAAATGTAACCTCAAAAATCACATTAGTAACTTAATATTTGTATACTAAAATGCATTTAAGAATTAATTAATAATTGTTTTTAAACTTTTAAATTTTCTCTACTAATGTATTTAATTACAAATTAGTTAATAAGGACAACCGTCATGTTAAACTTAAAATATGTTTGTTGCTATCTGTAAATATATTAGTATTAATTGTTAAAATTATATTTTTTAATATTTTAATTTTGTATGCGGCCCTCTATAAAAAACTGAAACAAATTATGGCCCGTGTAGGTAAAAAGGTTGCCGACCCCTGCTGTAGACCCTTCAATTCTCAATTCTAATTCCATTCCAGTAATTTAAAGTTTTCTAAATTTTATAAGATCTGCTGGGTTCCTAATTTAGTTTAAAGTTTAATATTTATTATTATTTTTTTTATTTATTTATCGGTCTTTTTTTTTCTTTAACTTTATTGTTTGTTAAGTTTATTATTTCTTTTTATCTGTATATTTTTTACATATGTTTTTCATTTTTTTTTATAAATAAGTGTTATGCTGTAATAATTAAGAAATTAGAAGCTCTAAAAAAAAAAAAAAACTTTAAGATTGGTTTAAAGAGCCGCATGCGACTAACGAGCCTCGTTATGGTCACTCCTGGTATATAATAAATAATTTAATTAACTATATTTAATAAATAATAAATATCATGCATGTATGCATTTTTCACGTATTTTTAATTCAAACTATTAATTTTAATTAGAACACTCGGTAGTTCGAAAACCTCTATAAATCGAATTTTTAGCTAGGTCCCCTGAATTTCGAATTATCGAGTGACTACTGTATCACTGTTCATAATAAAAATTAAGCATATCAGTTAGTTTAATTATGAATCATCATGTAAAAAATGGCCCAACGCAATCGAATATCGCCACGACTATTCACACATAGGTTTTCAAGGGAAATTTATCAATCGCCCAAAACGATTGTATGCGTGAATCGTATTGTTACATTTGCATACGAAACAGTAGATAGAAGTAGCTGGCTGTGTATATACGAACAGAGACATTTTTGTTAGATTAGCAACGCTCGTCGTCGTAGCTTAGCTAATAACCGTTTTTATATTGTTTGACCATATTGCGTTATATTCCGATGTTTGACTATCGAGACTGATCGATTACGACTCGAGCTCTACAACTACCGGTTTACCACCCGCACTTATTACAGCAAGTATCACTAGCAGTACCCAAATGATCGTCTTCGTTCAAATGGTGTTGGTCACGTGCACCTGGACGCTGGTGGATACGGACACCACGAATCTGACACCGTGCTCGCCATCCGTGTTCAAGGATGCCTCGCGCGGCAAATTCGTTGGCGGCAACACGGACCGTAAGATGGTTGTCGATCAGTGCCACCGTTTGAAGGACGGCCGGGCACAGCGGCGCCCGAAGGCGATCATCCCTCGCCCCAACAGTTGGCCGCGATTACGGTGGCCGACGACTACTGAGAGCCGTTCGCGAGCCAGGCTTCCGTACGCCGTCCAGGTCGCCTCCAAGCCGCCCGGCAGACCGGTCGTGGCAGTGCATCCTGTCAAGGCCACGCGTACCATCACCGAACGCCGAGTGATCGTGAATTTTCCCAGCTTTGTTATTCAACTACAGCTACGGTCGCGGCCGCCTCTTGATTGTTCAAGCACCACTAGCGCCAATTGTGCTGAGACAAAATGGCATAGGCCACCGTGCACCACCACTTGCGGTGTGACTACGCATAATCCACCGCCGTCTACTACCCCGTCGATGTGCACCACCACGCACACGTCGCTGACACCGCCGTACATTACCCCGGTAACATGCACCACCGCTTACATTGAGACGCGCACGTATCCGACACCGCCGCTTACTACCACGTCGATATGCACCACTACTTGTACTGAGACACTCACATCACCGACACCACCATCCACTACCTCGTTGACGTGCACCGCCGCTCGCACCGAGACATACACTTTACCGACACCGCCGTCCACTATCACGTCGACGTGCACCACTACTTGTGCTGAGACACACCCGTCACCGACACCGCCACCCAGTACCTCGTCGACGTGCACCACTACTTGTGCTGAGACACACACGTCGCAGCCTCACACTTGTGCTCCGTCAATATGCACGACAACGTGTTCTGGTACGCGAATACCACCATCGCTACCACCAACAACTCCTACGTTACCGTACGGCTCTTTGGATTTTTCACGAATCAGACCGAACCCATGGACACGGTACACGAATTCTTATTATTCGTACGGGAAAATCTTGGACAACTCAAGGACACGGTGGGTGCAACCATGGCCAATGCAATGCACACCACCATCGCCGTCATGGACTCAGGGAAATCAACATCCTTTTCCGGTCCAATGGCCGCAAGTGCAGGTCCTTGATAAAACACGATAAGGGCCAACCGGTGTGATGGTAACTACTTGGTATGAACTATTTTCGGGTTTTTTGTTTTTTATTTAATTTAATTATGTTTTTCGTTGGAAATGTGGGATGTCACAGATGTAAAAATCTCAAGTGAAATAACATAAAACAGTACGAATTTCGGACCCTTATTCGTCGCCGTGCAATTATCGCGTCTTGTATTTTCACTCACGATTTCACATATATTCAGTGTATCCGCAGGGTATCCGCGTCAAGGTACCGTTTTCCTTGCAGCGTCCAGACTTCTTACTAGAGTGCATATTTTATACGTGATCGTTTTCGTACTTGCATCAACGTAGTGCGTCCTGACACATTATTAGTCTGGACTAGTGCTTGTCTAAATGTCCTGCGTCTATACATTAAAAATAACCAAAAAATGTATGTTTTCATTAATCGAAGATGAAATATTAATTAAATTGGTTGAACAAAATAAGGAGATTTTTGACAATGCTAACGTTTTTTTTTTTCATTATAATACTAATAAAGCTGTAAGGAATTCGGAAAACAAACGACAAAGAGCGAAAAAATTCGCCTGTAGTCATCTGAGACATAATTTAAAAAAAGTTGGTTTTAAAACATACAATTTTTTTACGTTTGTAATATGTTTATGGCTATCACAAATAATTTCATTAGTAAACTATTTTTACTCTAGTCTTCAAATATTTTTTAAATCTATAAAAATTTTAAATTTTAAAATTTAAAATTTAAATTTAATTTAAATTTAAGTATAAAATTATAAAGAATATATAAAAGTATTCTAACTATATTATTGAATGAATTTCTCTTTTTAGGAATCATTCTAAAAATATAATTCAACCCCAAACTCTTATTCTCTATTGAACATTCCATAAATAACTATATTATAAATTAAAATAATTTTCGTTGCATTCTGATGAAGATATTTGAAAAATAAATTTAAAAACTCACGTGTGCATTAGATCATCGTTAAAAGTACTATGATAGAATTTCAGTCAACAAAGTTTGATTGAAAAAATAAAAACCATTGTTTGCTGTTAACTGTTATTTACTTTGTAAATTTGGTAATTTTGGAAGATACGGGCAATGAATTCTGAAGATATATATACATGATATCTTGTGAACAAACGATCAAGGCTTATTTAATGCATTGACAATATGAATGTGGAATTTTTAACAAACGAACATGGACTTGGTGCAAACCGCTTTAAACTATTCGATGCATTTAAACAAATTGAACAAATTTGATGTGGCCATAGCTACTTTAACTAGCGTTATGATCAATGCACAAGAGGTCATCGATAATAATGGCGTTCATGAAATAATAGAAAAACAATACGTTGACAAATAATATTAAAAATGTAAAACTTGCAAAGTTTATCGAAGATTTAAAACCTGAGAATTATTTCCACAGCGCAAAAGACTTTGCTGATGTTTAAGAAGATGAATTATGGGATAAAATTGAAGAATTATGGAATTATGTTAAGAAGAGTTGTTCTATGGACTTGAATAACTACGTGATGGTGTCGAAGAAGAATCGCGTGATGTCGTTAAAGACGGTGTTTGTGATGAAAAATTTTGTCAGATAAATTTCATAGATCTGGATAATTAGCAGAAAATTATCATTATTTCTACTTCTGTTAAAAAAGAAAATATATAATTTCAATAAAACTTATTCATAAACAAAATGTTAAGCGTTTTGACTATTACACTCATAAAAACTCATTTTAAACTTTTCTACAAAAACGTTATTTTTATTTTTATGACAGAGTCTTTAAATAATCAAGTTAATTTATAAAAATAAAACTAGTACCAAATCATAGCAATGATTTTCGTTGAAAATCATTTGTATAATTTTAACAATTTTAATATGAGCAGTCAAGTGTAATGGAATTCTTATTTTTTCATAAAAAATCAATGCAATTTCATTCTGATAAAAAAGTAGGACAAAATAATTTTCACAGGACATTAAACTTGTTGCAAAATTTAATTTATAAAAATTTAATTTTCATAATTGGTTAAAAATAATCAACTTGATTTATTACTGTAATCTAATAATAATCTAGATTTATTAGTCATAGAAATACTTGATACCGATGTAAATTTTATAAAAATATTAGTATTTAGATTATAAAATTTTGCTTTATAACTTAAAAGAACTGTTAAAAACTATAATTATAATTATTTTTTAAAATTAAAGAAATAATAAAAAAAAATTTTACAAAGTTGAAAAAAAAATATTTTTCTCTACAGTTATGCTTCAAAAATCATTACTTTATAGGTACTAAGAAGTTATATTATAAAGTTATAATATTAAATATGGAACACTCAAGGGTCATGATATTACGTTTTTGATTTATTTTTGAATATAAATTATTGTTATTTATTAATATTATTTATAGACTGAACAGATTGTTATACATATGTAAAAAGAGAAAAATAACTGATTTTTCACGGATTAAGAACTAATTATTTTTTCTTATTCATATATATTTTCATAAGTTTTTTTTTTTTTTTTGGATATTAGTGGTATAACTTTTATGTACACGAAAAAGGATAAGTAATGTTTGTACTTTTTTTTTTCTATAATCAAGAACTCTAGTAACTAGGTATTACATTTTAAAACGCATGAATGAAAAATCATTATTCTACGGATAAAAGCTATTTGGCATTCCATTATGGCGCTTAGGCAAGTTTCCTTAACAGTTCATGACAATCAGTCGCGTGCTATACATTTTATATTCAGACCACACAATAGACTAGAATGACTGGTAAAATACAGACTGGACATGTTATACGTTGTGAATCATTGATGATGGCGAAAAAAAAGTTTTTATCGTTTTAAAATTGATCATTGTAGTACCGTAAATATTGGGTACATTGACTATATCGGCTTCGTACCTCTGATAATAATTCATATATTTTATACTTTTATGATATCTATTAAAATTGTTGTCTCTTTTTTTTACGTTTACTTGAGTTGAAATGTTAACGCAGTATGGAAATAATTCTCGTGTTAGAAGCTTGTTCCATTCAACTATTTTTGTCTATATGGTTAGGTAGATACTTCGATTAAATTATGTTATTGGTAAGTACAACTGTATCATCGTTGGCGGATGTGATAAATAGAGTTAAGTTTTTATTAATTATATGCACAAATAGTAGTTAACCGTCGTGTAAGTAAAATAATTGTACTAAAACCAAACTAATACTTTTAAACATTTCATAGAAGAAGAAGAAGAAGAAGAGAGTAAGTTTTGATTTATAATTGATAATTAAAATGCATTCATGAATTTAATAAAATTATATTCTATAAATAATTGAATAGTTCCTTAAAATTAATATTAAGGAAAAATTATTTGGAATTAAGATTTCGGTTTGAGAATTTTTTTATTTTCGCAAGAAGATCGAATGTGTTAGACAGGTAAGGGATTATACACATGTATAAAATACTATGTTTTATGATATTATTCAATCAATAATCTGAAGAAAAAAAATTATTATTGATTTATATATAATCTCCAATAGTAGAATAGGAAATCCTTTGGATTATACTCTTAATATAAAATGTAATAAACTATTTTAAAAAGTTATAAAAAAATGTATTAATATTTAATCGAATGTAACAATGAGATTAGTTAGTTCTGAATTATACATAGTATTCAGTATACGATATTGCATTACATTTTAATTATAATTACTACTTATATTTAAGCTATGGAGTATATAATATGTATTTATTCTATTAAAAAGAACAACATTGTAGCTATGTAGTTACGAATTATTAATTCTGCTAGTTTTAAATAAAGTTTATTTTTTATATTTACACATGGGTAGACGAGAGTGTTTGACCTTAGCTTCTTTTCTCACCAACATGCCACTAAATACAGCGCTATAAAATAGTTGGCAGAATAGTGGGTTCGTTCCGAAGAATATATGGATGTGATGAATTATATGGATTTGGAGCAATGATTTTGAAATAACGAAATGTTCAACATGAGATATTTTTAATAGTTTTTAGATAGGTAGTTGTATTAAATATTTAATTTTTTAATTTAATTAATATGTAATAAATATATATAATTTTTAAGATGTGAACAATTATATCTCGATTATGTTTTTCAGGTTATTATAGAATATTTTAAAATCGTTGTTCATTGTCAAATTTTATTAGAGATTAAATTTTAAATGTTGGCATGTTCAATATCATTATAAGGATAATTATGCACTAAATTGAATGTTGTTTTAAATGTATCTCACTAAAAAAAAATTATAAATTTAAATTATACTTAAAAAGTTTCCGACGATATAAATTAAGGTTTTTTTTATAATTTTTACCAATTACATAAACATATATATAGTTTTTAATTGTTTGGTTTATTGCTAATATTGTAATAATTAAATATTAATATTATTTTACGTTTAAATGAACGTACTTTGATTATTAATAAACGTGTCGTTGTGTGTAGATTGATTTTAAATCAACTTTCTAGCAAATCGACCATTTAAAATTGTATATTTTAATTACTGAAAATTCCATAACGTGTAAAGGCAACACCATGTATATCAGAGTAAAATGAAAAATCGCTAACTCCATGGTTTTACGTACGTTAAAGATACTAGTTTGACGTCTCTATCTCTACCGATGATCAAACAAACTACCTGGTTATTACAGTCTGACAAACTGGTCATGAATACGGTTTTTTGATACGTAATAATGGTCGGTTAGCGACGACGTTAGCGTATGTGACTAGAACACGAGATAGCCAAACAGTGTATAGTACGTTATCTTGTAGGTGGCATTGCCCGAGTATGGGCAAACTGTTATTACATTATATTTCCCGGTATTATTATGGCTGTATCCGCGGTATTTATGATGAATCCCATCAGAGACAACACAAATAATAGATATCTGACCATAAACAGGTGAACATATTACTTTGTTGCATACTATATTTTACAGCAGATAAAAACATGTTTTATTTTTTAAATTTATAGTTCCAGAAGTATTACGCCTTGAAAGTATGGTTAACTCGGGAAATATTTTCTGAAGATGTTAATTTTAAAAATTTACATGAATTAATTTTCAGTATATACCTAAACCTAATATCTACACATTTTTTTTATAAGCCCTTAAAGCTCAAATTTGTATAAAATTTGTAAAAATCACGATAATTTGCAAGTTACATTGTAGATAAAAATTCATAAAATTTTTTCTGTTCATACTTAAGGTTCAAAATTTTAACACTAGGTTATCTATAAGCTACTCTTCAAAAATCTTTGAAAAAATTTAAACCGTACTTAGAGGAAAACATTTTATGACTGTTTGAAATTTAAATATTTACGAATTTGCATAAAATAGCGATTTATTCTCGAACGATTTTTAATATTTGTTATAATTCAAAAAGTATAAGTCGCAGATTTTTGAAATTTCTACCAGCTGTTAAGATTAGTATTTCTTTTACGTAATATTTTTTTCAAAATATTATATTGATTTTTAAGCCACTTATAGGCATTTAAAATATTCGATTTTTTTACATTTTTTTTTTTTTTTTATAATCGTAATGTAAAATATAATATAATTTATAATATTCTAGACTGACAAACTATGTCGCTGTATGCAACTGCCAACCCATCCTAATTAAAAAATATATTTATCGTTTCAAAATAAAATATACTTTTTACAATATTTATAAATAACAATGTATTATATCCTAGACAAACATATTAACTCCGTTCAGAATCGTTATTCGTATACAATTATATCTATCATTGCATTCAAATTTAACAAATCCATTGTAATAATGACCTATCCTATAAACGAGGTGCACTCCACCCCCAACTGTACAGCAGAGCGAGGCCCATCCGGTTCTTTTTAGATTTTCCATTGTATCGAAAAAACTTTTGATGCATTCAAACAGTTATCTCTCTTCAACTTTACAGTACTTTCTAAGTATAAATTTTAGTTGAAGAATATGGTGCAATCTATATAACTACAAAGTTTATTAAATGATTCATATTTTAAAATTTTTTTAGTTATAAGTTTTATATTTAATGTTGGACAATGAAATACTTATTTTAGATAGATTTATTTTTGATAAAATTTCCTTAATATTGAGCCGAATATTTTATTTATTTTCGTTTCAATAAAATAATTTTAAAATAAATAATTCTAAAATATATAGAAAGTTACTGATCAAGTAATCGAAAATCACAGGTAGTTCTTTAGCAAGTAAAAAATATCTCAAAAATATTTTTATTCATTTTTGTTAATTTATTCGTGATAAAATTTGTGTTTCACAATTATTTTATTTTAAAATATTTTTCGATATAAATCATATACTTGACATTTAAACGTATAAAAGTAAGATTCTTAGAATTTTTTTATTATTATTAATAATTTTTTATTATATATTAATTTTGAAAATATTTAGTAACACATTTGCACTTAAAATTATTAATCTAGTTTAAATTAAAATTGTTTTGGAGATTAGATAATTTATTATTTATATTATGCATAAAATACAACGTACACAGTATTTTGTGTATGATAATTAAATTACAAGCTTTCTGATATATAATATTAATAAATAAAACACAACACTGGTTTTTATGGAGGTGAATTGAATTTCTGTATCTGGTCAGTACTCTTTGAGAATTAATTTTAAACAAGGCCTGTTCTTTCTAATTACAATTTTTAACTATGATATTATATACAGGCACGAGCTGGTAAAAAAAAGGGTAAGGGTTACCTGGAAAATTTAAAAGGTAAATAAGAAAAAAATGCTGTAGCAAATTCTAAATATGTAGATTAGTTATTCTTTAAAAAAAAAATCTATCTACAATTTTGTTAGAAAATTGCAACTTTGGTAAAATTGCCTTAAAAACTCAAATTAAATGTGTATAATAAATTGTTGGTTAATATTAATGTTTCAATTTTAATATTAGTGATATAGTAGCACTTCATTAGGTACATTTTTTTCTTAGATCAGTAACTACTCGCATAATAATTTTTTCAATATTCATCTGCATCTCTCTAATTCAGAAAGACTTAATTCTAAATTACATCATGAATGCCATCTGATTAATACGAATACCAATGGAGGTAAAGTAAATGTGTCTACTTATATCGAGCTCTGTAGCATACGTCTTGTTAGATAATCTATCTTCAAAGACATGTCTCTAGGTCATAGTATACTTGAAAATCAATAACTTTTGAATGTAACTAAATATCTCCTCGTTTTCGTGTCTGTCAGTGTCTCATTTTTTATCCACCCTAAGTATGTCAGTATCACTTCCACCCTTAAATATTTAATACACCCTACCCCGCTGTATTAATCAAACCTTCTATTATTATTATCATCTTTCCTAATTTTTTGGACACACGCCTACATTATAAGATCCAACCCAAAACGCTGTTATAATATAGTTAATATAGATAATATAGCGATAAATATTAGTAGCTTAATAATTTCTCTTTTTTATGATTTAATACTTTATTTTTCTCCAATTTGTTTTTTATGAGTGAAACGGCAAATTATTTTTGCTGTTTTCAATTATTTTACCTTTACAGTCGTTATTTCAGTTAAATGTGTAACTCTATTGATTTACGTTTATGTATAAATTGCACTTTTTGTTTTACAAAAAAAAGTTAGATATAATTACAATAGGCTAATCCAGTTGAACATCTGGCTAAAGTTAAAATAGTTAGAAATTATTTTTAATTTTATGCTTATCCTTTATTTAAGTGGTATTGATAATCTGCATGTTACTCGGATAGTATGCTCATTAAAAAATTTCGAACTTTAACCAAACAATATATAGTATACAAACATACACTAAATTTATAATTGTTATTTTTGTTGCTTACTTTTTAATTCTTAATTTTTATTTCTACTTAGTCTTAAAATTATTATAAAC
>JASXSY010001527.1:0-174462 GCA_034509805.1 Sipha maydis
CTTCTTACGACATTTAAATTACATGCATTAAATTATTAATCATTACATTTTTATTTTTTTTTTTCAAGACATGATATTTTAGGGTCGTATTTTAAAAAATAAAAATGTATTTATTTTAAAAATTGAGAAACTATGGCCAACCGCAACATCAATAATAAACTAATTTATGCTTTAAGAGCCAATTTTTAAACTTGTGTTGATGTACTGCAGCACTTCCATAATTATATTTTAATTATATAAAATGAAACAAAAATTTAGTAACTGGATAAAACGCGTAAATGAATAGATAAATAAATAAATAGTTTATATTTAGAAATTAATTAATTTATGAGTAGCCTAGGGTGTTATTATATGTGTAATGTATGACCAGTCTCGGATTAAAAATTTATCATCAGGTATATACAAAATTAATAAAATTGAGACTGAATAAAAGGAAGGAATACATTAGGAAAAATTTGACGTTTTACGTAAAGATAATATATTTTTATGAGAAAGATTATTTAAAAAGAGTTCTTATTATACATAATTTATTATATTTGCTTGAGACTATGAACACTTAGGATATTATTTAATTGTACTCAAATTTAGAATAAAATAAAACTGTGTTCTGTGATTATGAGTGAAGGGAGGGTGGCGTAAGTCCTAGTAAGTTTGTTTGCCCTACAAACCGTCTGTAACCTTACACATTTAGCCCAGTTCACGCCACTGACAACATACATATTTTTGGTTTCTGGCGAGCGAATAAAATACCGATTACCGATCACGTAAATTCAATACGAATAAAATAGTATTATTTTATAAATGGAAGTACGTCATTTCTATCAAGAGAATTCTTATAATTTACATCATTAAAATTGTTCATTAAAAAAAGAAAAAAATCGTAATTTTGAGTTATATAAAACTGTAATCCGATTCAATGCACCAAATCAATCGGATATTAAAAATATAGTGCACAATAATAATACAATATATTTATGTACACATTTCATAAATCCATTCCACTATCAGTCGCCTCTTCGGTCGTAATATACGGGGAGGATCTTCCAAACCTTTAGCGCCGTATTAAATAATTTCCAGAAGACGAAACTATGAAGGCGAAAATTCGATTATAAAATCGTGATTACGCACTGCCATACCGTTTGGAGACTTGGTCTCTGTTAAATACGCCACTGATCCGAGCTCGAGTCGAGGAAATCCGAAATAGACGTTCAATTCGACGTTCTGTGAACACCAGAAGTGAAACGGGAGTGGATAAACATCTGTCTGTCCCAAGTCTCCAAAGTGAATGTGTAAAATAAGATAACCAAATTATTATATGTTGTCCCAGGATGGAACACCGAGGATCGTATTAAGACAAACAGGAACGATCGACAACGGTCCAAAATTGTCGGTCCAACTTCAGTAGCCAATACGTAGCTCAAAAATGAATCATTTTTAATAATAACATACTAACTTAGCTGTCCATGTCAAATGTTTTAGGAATTTCGCAATTCAAACATTTTTCGCACCAATAGTTAATGGTTTAATTGTACGTTATTTCCGTGGTTTTTCAGTTTTCAATAACTTCGTTCACGAAAATAACTGCAATGAGAACCAAAACATAAACTAAATATTATCTGAATCCTTGTGTACAATTCGCGGCCAAAAAGTGACCACGAGAAAAAGGTTCAGTGGTCCCGATCTACCGCTTGACAGTTTTGTCGAAAGCAACCCTTCGTTGTATAACCAATACGTTTTATTTTTCTCGCTTCGCTTCGTGGAGTATTTCAAATATCGATACTACGAGGACAACGATTATAAGTTGTTATTTTTTTGGAGCGCACACTAGCAAAAATCGCATCAAACAGTGTATTTAAACATTGCATAATACGAGACTGGTATGATTACAAAAATGAATACAATTGTGAAGAAAATGTATTGAAAAAAAAAAAAAAATTAATTCAATTTTCTTGTACATTAAAAAAAAAAAATCTTAACGATAAAAGTTGCTCAAGTAATTATGTGGACAATGCAAGTATACGAGTGAAAAAAAAAAAGTACAATTTTAATCCAAAATACGGTCGCTACTCGCTAATCAAATTCATCATACGCGCGAGAGGACGATTTGGCGTACAACAGGTACGGAATAAAAAGGGACAAAGAAAGGATGTGCTGTGTGAGAATTGAAACTAAGGATAGAAAAGTTTACGGTCCGCAGCAATTCAGGCGAACTCGTGTAAGACATGTCCATCATTCGTGCTCTAAAACACAACGTTTCGGATTAACCCGATCGGAACGGCGCTAAGTGTTTTTGAAATAAAAATGGACAAACTCGAGTTGGGTCCCAGATTTCAAAAACAGCATGAGTTGGGTCCCGGTATACTTTATGTAATACACGAGTTGGGTCCTGGTATATTTTATAGAGTACACGAGTTGGGTCCCGGTATATTTTATAAAGTACATGAGTTGGGACTAGCCTATTTGCGTTACCCAGGAGACAGGAAAATTAATCTAATTACTTAATAATAATTAATATTATTATTAAGTAATTAGATTAATTTTAGAAAATAAAAAATATTATATATTATTTAGTAAAAAATATTTGTATTAAAATAAAAAATAAGTAATAAATATTTGTACTAAAATAAATATAAGCTAGGGAATAAATTTAAATGACACTTCTTTTACAAAATTTAACCGCGTCAATTCTCCACTAGTAAAAGAAAGCATCTTTTCTCTTAAAAAATGTTCTTTTTCTAAGGGATTTTTTGATTGGCTGTGTGGCTGAGCCAGTGGCGTATTTTGGGTGATTTCTCGGGGAGTGTCTATCATATATTAAACTTCACAAACAGTATTTAACTATAATTTTACATAATTTACTATGTTAGGAATTGATAAAAGGTTTTACATTTGAAACTCATGTAAATAGTATAATAAAAAAGTTGTAGGTTATAATGAAACACCAATGTCCAATATATTAGGACTTTTAAAGGCGGGGGGTGTCCAGACATGGAAGACACCCCCACAAAATACGCCACTGGGCTGAGCTCCGAAGTTATACATAGATTTCACTCTGAATTCCAAGTAACATTTCTATTAAAACAAAAATGTTAAGGTGAGCTGCATTGATACTAGCATTTAATTTTGCATGATAACTTTCACAACTATTTGTGGTTGCTGCAAACTCGGCCCAAATATTATATCACGTCAAATTATACGTCTTACTTTCTAATTAAAATAATATAATAATAATAATATATATATATATATATATATATATATATATATATATTACCGCGGACCCAATTCGAGTATTTTAAAACAATACCGCGGACCCAACTCGTGTTTTTTTTTTAAGGGATCAAATATCTCGGGACCCAACTCGCGTTTTCGCATAAAAATTACAACATTGAACCCGAACAAATACGTCGCGACGTCTTCCGTCCACGTGTACACCACGCCGATAATTATTTATTTCGGTACGGCGATACGACGAACCGTACGTCGAGGACACGTGTTTTGAATCCGACGAGTGCAGGTCAAGACGCCGTCGGTGCACCGCGTGTGACCGAGACGAAACAATCGTAACAACAGCGACAGAGTGCTAACTAACTCGACGTTTTTTCGCGACCGCAAATGTTCGGCCGTTTTCACGGCGCTAAACTCTGCCGCCACGTACGCGGGGTGGCGTACTTACAAGGATTTGTTCGTCACGCCGGATACTTGGGTCGCAACGGATCCCCGGGGAAGTGCCCTGTGGAGATTGCCGACCGGGGCGGGGCGCGTAGATGTGAGTGCGTCACCGCGCGTACAGTGTTTTCGAACGGTGCGGCGAACGTTACCCTCGCGACCTTGTTATACGCACGACCGCGACAGGGTGTATTGTTTATCTGCTGTCGAATATTGCTCGTTAGTTCGAATGCTCCCGACCGTCGTTGCCGTGCGTGCAGTGTTGTATTGCAGCTGTAAAAAAAAAAAAAACACACACAAAGCTCATCAACGCGTGTCGATAAACGAAAATAGTGAGGAGGGTGTCGTGGGCGTAGCATATTCCGTCTCCGTACGACGTCCGAAACACGTAACTCGCCGACCGTTAGAAAAGCCTCCTACGAGCGTTTCTTTATTTCGCGACCGGTCACACGGAGTACGGAATTGTAGCTAAAAATAAACACGTTTGCGATTGGAAATCATCTAGAAAGCAATGTTTTTTGATAAACGAAATTAATTGAAATGGTCAAAATCAATATCGAGCGCTTGTTTTTTTTCGATACTTAATTCTCATATACTAATTTCTACTTCTGTACCATATATATATATTTATACTAACCGAATTCGGTTAGACCGTCTTCGGCCGACCGGTATTTTATTATTTCAAACTAGAGCAATTACTACATGGATCAAAAAAAAAAAAAAAATTGTGTCTAAATAAGAGCACAATCTTTGAACCTATTATGTGATGATATTTATTTATTTTTATTTGTACAATAATAATTTACATTAAACTCATTGATAATTGTTAAAATCAACATAATAAACAAAATATTATGTTTCCTAGGAAAAAAAAGTAGTATTTGAATTATTTATATATAATATTCTTTATTATTATGGAATTAAATTACAATTAGAAATTAAAAATGTTCTTGATACATAGTGATTGCATATATCTACATATAGTATTTACGTGTTATTTTTAAAACTATTTGATGAATAGTATTGTAAGGTCGCCAAGTATATATTAAAAAATATATTTAACTCGACGATTTATGGTGGACTGTATATATAAAAATTAAGATAATTGATACTTTGTTGTGAAATATATATTATAATAAAAACAACACTTTAATAATACAATGTAATAAAAAACATGGTAACTACGTCCAACAATACCCCTCGCGGTATGTATTTACGTCCCGTGCGACGCAATTAAAACTATGTTTGTTCCCAAACGGTACGTGAGTCTGCCCGGGTGGGTCTCACTATACCCTTGGTACAAATATTTCCTCTCTTAGACACTGCGTAAGTCAGCCCGGGTGGGTCTTACTACAGTGCTAAAAGAAGAGTGGACGACTGTGCACTAAGGCAGCTTGCTTAAATACCCCGTTAACAGACCAAAATAATAAAAATACGATACATTGCGCAATAAGATTTTCCAAAGACAGTTCCTCAAAATTCAATTTTGTATTGGCAATGGTGCGAAATAAATGATGCTTAAAGGATTTTACCGCTGCCTCCCACAACCCACCGAAATGCGGAGCTCCTGGCGGCATGAACATCCATTGTATTTCTTCGGAAACGAGGTCCTCAAGGACAGTGCGGCCAGTGCTTTGAGGTTGAAAATAATTTCGTAACTCGCGTCGAACTCCAATGAAGTTTGTACCGTTGTCAGACCAAATATGAGATGGCATTCCCCTTCTTGACATGAATCTGCGTAAACAAGCCATAAAGGCATCAGAACTGAGACTACTTACAGGTTCAAGATGGATAGCTTTAGTGGCTAAACAGACAAATACTGCAACGTAGGCTTTGATTGGAGTTGCACGGCGTAAACCAACGCGAATCCACAATGGACCGGCAAAATCCACACCAGTATGCGTAAAGGGCCTATTGACGCATACACGGGCAGCTGGTAATTGTCCCATAATAGGTTGCAGTGGAATAGGTTTAGCTCGAAAACATTTTTGGCACTGTTTAACGATCCGACGCGTCACATCACGACCTCGTAGTGGCCAAAAGTTCATACGAATATTGGCAAGCAATCCTTGTGGCCCGATATGTAAGAAACGCAAATGATAAGCAAGGCATATTAACTCAGTAACCCGATGATTACGAGGTAACAACGCGGGATGTTTTTTAGCAAATGGCTCGTTGGATTGTTCTAAACGGCCACCAACACGAAGAATATCTTCATCCATGTATGGTGATAATCCCTTCAACGGACCCTTAGTAATAATTCCACCTTCAGATAATACCTTGATTTCGCTGTTAAATGATTGACGTTGTGCGTAACGTACCCACACATTCTGTGCCTGCTGAATCTCTATCACCTGTAGTGGCCCGATTAAATTTGAGGTGATATCTCGATTGTTACGATAACGCAGCCATTTTATAAAACGTAACCATATGGCCGTAATACGCAGAAGTTTATTCCAATTAGATAAGGCATATAATAAACTGTTTTTACTAGTGCTGATGGCGAGAGTGTACTTGATTGGCCGTTGTTCGAGGACGATTTGCTCCGATGATTGAACCCTTTCAGCGAAAGACGGCCATGTAGACTCAGCAGATCTTAAGAAAACAGGTCCTGACCACCAAATGTCTAAATTAGTCAAAACATCAGTAGTTATACCACGGGATAAGGGATCAGCTGGGTTTTGATTAGTGTCAATATGACGCCAGCATCGAGCACCCACTGAATCGATAATCTGTGTCACACGATTACCAACAAACATTTTCCATTGAGCAGGAACACCACGAATCCAGGACAATACAACTGTAGAATCGCACCAACAAATTAAATTATCAAATGTGATATTTGTTACCTTAGACACCCGATGCATCAACTCGGCTAACAAGACTGCACCAGATAGTTCTAAGCGTGGGATTGTTAATGTTTTTGTTGGTGCTACACGAGATTTTGCACACAATAGTTGTACTTGCCACGTATCTACGTCTATCAGCTGACGCAAGTATACACACGCGCCGTAAGCTATTTGAGATGCATCGCAAAACCCATGAAGCTCAACTCGACCTGGATAGCTTGTCTTTACACCACGTGGAATTTTAAGTTTGTCCAACTGCTCCAGATCTTTAATCAACAATTGCCATCGGTTTTGGATATGAACTGGAAGTTTGTCATCCCAACCAAGCTGTGACTGCCAAAGCTCTTGGAGGAATACTTTACCACGAATAAGTACGGGCCCTAAAAATCCCAAGGGATCGAAAACGCTGTTAAGCGTTGACAACAGTTCCCGTTTCGTATCGGACAGTTTTGAAATACGTAATTTATTTAAAAATAACAATTTATCACTAATTGGACACCAATTTAAACCTAAAGAAGTAGTTGTTTCCTCTGGTCCCAAATCTAGCGAATAGTGTTTTTCGTTAGACGCGTTGGCGAATGTTTTACGCATTTGTTCGTTGTTTGAACACCATTTACGAAGCTGCATACCTCCAGATTTCAAAATTCTTGACACGTTTTGGTATAACAGCTCAGCTTCTTTAACGTCATTGGCACCACTAATAAAGTCGTCCATATAAAAATCTTTCAGGATTGCGTTACTTGTTTCCGCATCCTGTGATGCATTTAAAATTGCCAGCTCCTTAAGTACACGTGTTGCTAAAAACGATGCCGGTACTGTACCGTAAGTAACGGTGTTGAGTCGAAAATGCCCGACGGGTTTATCTGGAGAATCTCGCCAAAGAATTCTTTGATAATCTCGATCATTTTCATTTATTAATACTTGCCGATACATTTTAGCAACATCGGCAGTAATTACGACAACATACAACCGAAAACGTAAGAGTATATCAAATAAATCTGGCTGAATTGCCGGACCGCGTAACAATACATCGTTGAGTGATAGATTTGTAGACGTTTTCATAGAAGCATCAAATACTACCCGTAACCTTGTTGTCGTACTAGAGGATTTGAAAACTGCATGGTGCGGAAGATAATAATAATCACCAGTATGTAACACCGGATCAGCTATCGTTGACATATGACCTAATGATAAGTAATCATTCATAAACTCACAATACTCCTTATGTAATCCCGGCAATCGTTGAAACTTGCGTTCTAAACTTAGAAACCGATTTAATGCTAATTCCATTGATTGACCAAGCTGTCCAGTATCGTCCCTAAATGGCAAGGATACAATAAATCGACCATCGTCATGACGCTGATGAGTTGTTTTAAAATGATGTTCACATTTGGCTTCATCTTCAACTCTTGACTGCCTCGTCATTGATTCATTGAACCAAGTTGAACTTGTTAAAAAACATGACATGGACCTAGTTTCGTTATAATTTTGTTCTGTAGGTACAGGGCCAGAGATTATCCAACCGAGAGTGGTATTGTACAACCAAGGCAAACCTCCTGGCATCACCATTGGTTGGGAACAAATCACCTCGAAGAAAATCTCAGCACCCAATAATAAGTCCACACTTGATGACTTATGGAAATTTGGATCCGCCAAACGGTTCTGTGCAGCAGCAGGAAATTTCCAATCGTCAATGTTGATAGACTCCGCAGGTAATGGGCAAGTCACTGTGGGAAGTATATGACAGCCAATAACCTTTCTATAGTTAGAATGGACAGATGAAATAACTAAATTCTCCCATTTCGACGCGTTGATATTCGCGCCGTTCACCGCACTAATAGGCAAACTGGCTTTAGCAGACTCTAAATTTAATCGTTTCAACATTTTCTGTGTTAGTATATTAATTTGCGAGCCGTTGTCTAAAACAGCACGACAAGAGTGCTTACGACCAAATTTATCTTCGACCATAACCAACGCAGTTGATAATAATACTTGGTTGCCGCTTGCCGTACTATGTAATGCAGTGGCCGTTGAAACGACCTCTTCCGCTATGTTGGTTTGTGTTGGCTCCGCCGTTAATTGAGAATTTGCCGTGTCGTCGGGTGTGGACCTCCGTGTCTGAAATGGTAAACCATGCAGCATGCTATGATGTCGTTTCTTACAATGTCGACAAGGGACCAATCTACAATCACGAACACTATGGGATCCAAAGAGACAATTAAAACAAAGTTTATTATTTTTAACAACATCATATCGTTCTTGTAACTTCATTGCCTTGAAGCGAGGACAGTAATCTAAGCGATGCGAATGTGAACAAATAATACAGGAGGACCGATTATGCGCGGTCAATAATGTTTGTTTTTTCTGTGTACTAGATTTTTTGTTTGGCGCGTTTAAACCTGCTTGCCTCTCATATGACTCCAATGAACTAGCACGAGATTCTACAAAGTCGTATAATTGTTTAAAAGTGATTTCATCTGATACCTTTATTGATAAATCCCATTGTTCAAGAGTTCGTAAATCAATTTTCGACTTCATTAAACCCACAAGTAAATCGTCCCAATATTCCACCGGCCGCTTTAATGAACGTAGTGCTTCAATGTGCCGTGTAAATATTGTGAGAAGCTCACGCAAATCTCTAGACGTTGATCCGATTATTTTTGGCGTTTCTAATAATGATTGCACGTGCGCTTCCGTTATCAGCCTTTTTCGTTCAAACCGGCCTTGGAGTACACGAAGGGCATTATCATATGCGGCCTCATTAACTTCAAGTGCATCGACCAGGTCTAACGGTGTGCCTTGTAAACATGAACGGAGATAGTGAAATTTGTCGGACTTCGGTAAAGATAAATCATTATCGACCCGGGACATAAAACAATTATAAAATCGTTGCCAATTAGCAGGATCGCCGCAAAATGACTCTAATGGCAATGTAGGTAAATTTGAACGTGTGTATGAAACCGGCTTACCTTGAGCTAGAAGTGCTTCAATTTGCTTCATCGATGTGGTTGGAGCATCGTTAATAACCTTGACCGTAGATGATGACGTTTCTATAAGTTTGGACAACTCACCAGCGATACGGTGATAACGAGTTTCAAACTCGTCACGATTGTTTAAATGGTCACTATCGTGGTCTGGATCCAATTCTTCTATACGAGTCTGCACATCATCAAAATTAGCCATGATACTTGGTAAGGTAGCTAGCCTGGAAGATGCCTCAGCTGCATAATCTGGTGATGATTTAAATCTTTCTATGAAAGTGTTCACTCTTGTCAGAGATGCCTTGATTTGTCCACGACGTCGCACTAAAGTGGCTAACATATGATCGTCGGACACCTCTAAATCAACTAAACTACTAGACGACATAATTGTAATTGCTAATAAAACTAATACTAAAATCCGGCTCGAAGGACCAAAATGTAAGGTCGCCAAGTATATATTAAAAAATATATTTAACTCGACGATTTATGGTGGACTGTATATATAAAAATTAAGATAATTGATACTTTGTTGTGAAATATATATTATAATAAAAACAACACTTTAATAATACAATGTAATAAAAAACATGGTAACTACGTCCAACAATACCCCTCGCGGTATGTATTTACGTCCCGTGCGACGCAATTAAAACTATGTTTGTTCCCAAACGGTACGTGAGTCTGCCCGGGTGGGTCTCACTATACCCTTGGTACAAATATTTCCTCTCTTAGACACTGCGTAAGTCAGCCCGGGTGGGTCTTACTACAGTGCTAAAAGAAGAGTGGACGACTGTGCACTAAGGCAGCTTGCTTAAATACCCCGTTAACAGACCAAAATAATAAAAATACAATATTAAAAATACGATACATTGCGCAATAAGATTTTCCAAAGACAATTGGGCTGAAATATTAAATAATTAGATGATAATGATGGAAACATTAACTAATATAAATATAAATCATAAGACAGATAATTAAAATAATAAAACCCATAATTGCAATAATAAGAGGTACAGATAACTGTCTTGAAACATAATACAAAAATATAATTATAATTAATAAATTATTCAAACAGTATAATATTAAGTTATATATTAAAAAGTAATTTAAAAATAATAATAATAATAATAAAAAAACATAAAATTTGATAAAAATAATAATTATTTAACTAAATATTAAAAAAAAAAAATTAATCAATAGTGAAAAATGTATAATAGTATTATCTGCAGGCATTATAATGTTAGCCTATAACATATATTTAGAATTGATATTTGATAGATAAAATATTGGTTTGTTTGTTTAGAATTTATTTTCTTAAGTTTAATTGTTCAAGCAATCCAATACCAATCAATCATATAATGCAATAATTTAAATATTATTTTTATTTTGAATGAAAAATATTTGTATTTTAAAGAAATTTTCAATCATGAAGAAATAACCAATTGTATCATGACATATATAGGCTGAAGTAAGGTAATTTCGTGGCATAGGCAATTTTGTGATATTATTTGTTGAATATATAATGTAATTTCTTGTTACACGATTGGCTTGAAAAATTACATAAATCCTTTAAAACACGGTCATTTTAAGGATCAATAGGGAATTACATAGTAACATACATAACGTACTATTACATAAATAGTACGTTCAAACATATAATATCACGAATTTCCTATGTTATAAAAAATACCTTACTTCACCTTACACTATAAGTGTAAAAGGTATTCTTACACTCTACTTTTTTAAATAAATATACACTTTTCTCAATAATATTATATTTTTATTGATAAACCAACACTCGCATATTATTCCTTAATGATTTTTAAATATACTCGTATTTAAAAAAAAAAAAATTTAATAATAATAACAATGATAATAAATATTCGTACACTTAAATTTTAGTGATGAAAAAGCCTATTTACTTACAATTTTATTAAAAAGCGACGGCCTCCTCGGTCGAAAAATCTTACAAACCATAAAAACGTATACTCATACAAGAAGCCAAAATGGATCCGAAAATTAGCGCTCCTAATAAAGCGCAAGATCTTGCAAATTTGTATTACCCTACAAAGTACTTAACAGTTAACTTAACTTAACAGGGATATGTAATGAATTATAGTTATTTATTTTGATAAAACTCTTAGACCTACGTGTATTTATTGTTGTCATATTTATTATTATTATCATTATAACAGTTATAAATAATTACTATTGTAGTTTTATTTTTTGTAATATATTTAATAATCACCAGGGAATAATTTGCAAATGCTAGTTTATCGATAATAATAAAATATAACTGAGAAAAATGTATATCTATTTAAAAACATAAAGTATACAAATACTTTTTACAATTACTGCACATATATATATATATATATATCCAATATAATTTAATATGAAAACTTGAAATCTTTTCTTACAATTTGATTTTTTTGTTAAGCTATATAATTCATCACTAATCTTCAGTATTAACCCTCGTGAAAAATACAAAAACAATAATAATACTTTGGTCGAAAAGCAATTTATCATATAGAACTGCCGGAGCGTACAAGATAAGCCTTGACAAGTTGATCTGGTAAATAAAATAATTTGAAATATTTTTTTTTTTCAAAAAAATTATTTCATTATCGTAATGGTAAATTAATCACATAATTATTGAACTTATGGTGTAAATCATTTGATTTAATGTTACAGTTATTTTATCTACACATTTCGACATATTATTATATTACGTTTCTTTCTATTCCTTCTGTGTGACAGAATGTCGTTCACTACATGCGCACACTACGGTCTTCTAAGATTTACTATACACATTTGCTTCTAAAATGTTTCGTCTTCAATTGGGTTAAGTGCTTTTCAGACAAGTAAATTATTATTTATGTTGAATTAATTTAAATAAAAAAAAAAAAAAACAAACGTATAAATTAAGATTCGTATTACATATTGATTATGTACTTCTTTCCTTTATTATTTTTGTAATCCCGAGATGAGAAACATTTTGTGTGTTACGGGTCGCGAATTAAACTTAAGTGTTATATTCTTAATGAAACTTTGAGTGAGCTAAAACCACTAATGTTACCGAGCTTTGGGTCATTGCAAAGCAGGTACAATCATACGCCGATGTGAGGACCTGGAATTTTGACTTCATTATTGAATTCACTTACTAACGAACATGCTATATTACAATACTTTCCTACGTCTGTCTATCAGAGGAACATTTTGGGAAACGCCAACGATACACGCAGTATTATACAATCAAACTTCGTTCGAAACATTTAAAACTGCACCCCAAAGTAACTTTATCCGAGTGCATCACTGCAACTAGTAACTATGATGTAATATAAGTATTGTTTATGCGTAATGGAATCTTTTTGGGAGAGTTCGATCGTAAATAATCGATAATAATAATAATTCCCCTTTAAATAATGACTACCCAAATATATATTTCAAGGGACCGACGCGGAGACGATGTAATGCATATGTTTTTCATCTCCCCTTTGCGATTGTAATCGGAGAAAACATTGTCGCGTTACATACGATACACTTACCAAAATAATGATCTAAGTGTAGCAAACCGGACGTTGGCGAAAACTAGCCCTGCACTGTTCCCAAGGTTACGTCGAGCGTGTGCCACATAATATTATTTTTAAAATTATAAATTATGCACGCAAATAATGTCTATTGCGACGGAAATATGTTCCACGATTTCGAATCACAATAACAGCGTTGTATCGCGAAGAAAATAATTGTCATTGATTTATTGAGACCACTACTCGCACGTGCATAATGAGCCCTCGTGGACGTGATAAGGTACCGATAAACGGCATCCCTTCGAAAGCTATCCAAAGACCCATCCCTCGTTCATCTCAGTGTTTTTGCCGTCATCAGATAGAATTAAGCTATCTCACCGATGACGTCTAGAAACCTACGTAGTAATATAACTGGCGTCGTATTCGATTTAACTTTTTAAACCCCGAAACTGCATTAACATAACAAGCATGTAAACACGAAACGGGAAAAATACAAACTACTGGTGCACTTGGAAAAAATGTAATTAAATAAATAATTTACAACAAATGGTTCGTGAATAAGTTAAGCACTCGCGCGTGTAAGCTATTGTTTTTCTGTTCAGCTCATTATCACATTTTCTATCCCGAAGACGGTTTAGTGTCGTTTTTATTGTGATCATTAAGTGTTAGTTATTTTATTTTTTATTTTTTCATTCAAAAAGTAAAATAAAAAAAATATCCTAATGTCCCAGAGTTTATAATTATTTTATGCTAATTTATCACAAAAAATTCCTAATCATTTAAAGTAGGCTCGACAAATATTTGTGAATTTTTAACGACCGATATCTCTTGTTAATGTTTGATAAAAACAAAAATCGGGAAAGTTAATTTTTGAAAATAAAATTTCTATAATATGTAAATTAATATACTTTTTTTTGAAGATTTCGTCACTCGAAAAGAGGAATTTTTATTTTAAAACCCGTGGTAGATATGTATGGTGATATAATATTTGAGTGATTATCACTTACTCATATTTACCCACTGGTCCACGAAAAGCTTTTTCTTGTACCTATACATAAACAAATTCTTTATGTAATACCTACTACTCTTATATGTGTTTACTTTAACGATGTGATAGCGTTAATATAATTGTTATAAACATTCAACGCAAGTCAACATTAAACAACAAATAACAAGCGTTCATTATGAGTTTCAAGGAAAAAGCTTTAATTTTAGAAACAATTTTTTTCATCAAAACCTCGTCCCAATCCATGTTATTGTATAATTTAATCTTGAATCTATAGATCAATAACCTAAGTTTCATTATTTTCAGTTATTAGTTAGTAGGCTGATATAGGTCAATAATCAAAATGTCATAAAATAATAATGTTTTTCTATGGTAAATCTATAACACATTAATATTACGATTTAAACTACGTTTAAGACATTTCAGCCTACTTTTTTTATATTTATTGAATTTTTTAGTAGATAACCGTACTTAATCATAAATTATCATAACATAGTCATCGTGTGACACTCTCTTCAGAGTTTGAAAGGTTAAAACTGTTATAAAAGTCGTCCAGGCTGAATTACGCCAAATATGACGAACAATTATAAATATATATATATATATATATATATATGTAATGTATATGTATATGTATTCACATATATATGTGTGAGTGTGTGTGTGTATATATTTATTTAGAGCCCAAGACCACGATATACCATGGTTATCTGATACTTGTAGACTCGGACTTGGATTCGACACCGAAATTTGGTGGGTAGGAAACTTTCAATCGTAAGCCCTATCGCATCAGAGGCCAAAGTAAGAGTCAACAACCGTATTGTTAATATTGTCCTGTCACATCGTTTTCGAAATTAAAAACCATAATATAAAATATTTGAAATTTTAATCTCAATAAATTGAGATTAAATATAAGTATATAGAGAATATTATTAAGAATGATTATTTTTTTTTTGTAATTGCTCTCCTCCACTGAACAAGTGTTCAGTTATCCAACATACGAATAATATTATATTATTTCGTGATCGAAAAACTGCTGTAACCACGCATTTGTTTTAATGCTGAGTAAAGATTTTCACGTCATTTTTACACACAAAACAGTAAATAAATAAATATCCATATACTTATAACATAAATTAATTTTCGTTTGTATTTTAACCCGGGTATTGAACTAATATAATTTTCCTTGACTTTCTAATAGTTTCCATGAAAAAAGTAAACGTAATTTAAATCAATTTTCTATTATATAATTTTTAAAAATAATAATTTATAATAAATAATAATTTACTCATATGTTATATTTATATGAAAATAGCCAATATTTGTGTGCGTATTTCTTCATTCTGAAATTCGCTATCCCAAGACCAGACCATGGCTGACGTTTCGCATTTGATAAGGTATGTAATTCAGTGGCGTATTTATGAGGGGGGGGCTGGGGGTTCCCCCCCCAAAGAATTATTGAATGCATCTGGAGACCATAAATTTTAAATATTTAAATATTATAATAATAATTATAGTAGGATTATTTTGTAAATTATAATAATAAAGAGAAAAAAATGTAACATTTAATTGAGTATTATTTATTTATTTTTATATTAAACTATTTAGTTTAAAACTTTTAATAAAACCAGTGTACGATAGTATTATGATATGACACCCCCTAATCAAAAATTTTAAATACGCCACTGATGTAACTCATAATGTTATGTATCTTTAGTATTCGTTTATGCATCAAAATGTGACTTCAGTAGTATAGGCGCACTTAAGTGATGATTAAGCGGGGGCTTAGTTACAGATACAAATAAAAAATTAAGTCATTTACATTAGCGCTTGTAAAAATAAAACCTTAGTTTCGCCCATGTTCAGTAGTACAATAGATACCGGACGCATAAGTGAACAATATACGTGTACAAGACGTGGAACGGGTCTATCATGTTTGTAGATATACGTCTTAGTAGTTACACAAGTAAATCCAAATCTCATTACATTATCACATAAACGTGACTTTTTATAATCACATTTCGCCGTATGTTTGAATGGCACAATCAAAAGGTTATTGTGAAACAATACAAATAAAAATACCTTTGACTTCTGCTGCATTCATCTCTGAACGGCCCGATAAAAATATAACCCGCGACTATAGCAAAAACGTACCAACTACGAACGTATTATGGTAAAAATATTGGAAAAACACCGAAGACGATAATACATTTGACACGAATTCGACAAGGAACGAACGCAGAAGCGCATATTTTACACGTGCACATGTTTATAATGTTAAACGTCCGTTACAGGAACAGATCACGACGTCCTATGGTAATTCGACTGCGGGATACGTCCAACAACCAGCCAGTCTGGACGCGAACGCGGTCGAGCGAGGTGTTTGAAATCCCTCCCGGTTTGGAATGTTACTCCGGTAAATGCATAAATCAGATATATCTATTTGATGTACACATATTATGTACCGCACCTCGGCTGTTCTTAATGGATGTCGCAATATCGTAATACGATTACTTGTGTACAGCCACTACGGTTCGTTTCATCGCATTTCGAACAACAACACAGTGTTGTCATGTTATAAGCCTATCCATCTTATTCCGATTCTCTTTGATGTTTTATGGACGCGTAGGTTCGATTATTTCTCTAACAATTCAAATCCCTAAACCTTTGGGCCAGATACGATCTCGGTGGGGACGCCAAACAGAGATCCGTTCCGCCGCCACAACGCCGTTGTGTGCAATAGCTTGTTTCACGACTGGTTGACGACACTTGCGGGTACGGATGGGGTTGGGAAAAATGATGGAATCAGACGGCGTCGCGACGATAACGGTTTTAAGACGATAAACACTAAATGTTCAACACAGGTACGACACAAAAGCAACGTGTCACCACCATATTTTCGGTCGGCTCGAACTCGACCAAACGAAGTAGCGTGCATCTTATCCTGATGGTTTTCAAACTTGGTTGAAAAAATAAAAAAACGCTTTAAAACCACCGCTATAAATCTACCTCTGATTCATTTTACCGAGTAAATGATAAAACATATGAAGTAACTATATAATATATCCGAACTTGAATCACATATCACTGCGAATAATTAGTAGTCTCAACGTATAAGTTCATGAGTTAGACACGTTCTTGGGATGACGTTAAACCACCCAGTATTGGTGACTAACGGTGATAACCCATACACTTTCGTCAAGCAGTGGCGTCATTTCAGTTTTTACCTAGAATATGACAGTCTTATTTTGGTCTTATTAAGCCAAACCACTAAATTATGTCAAACCAATCCAAAAATATAATAAATTATACTTTGTACATAAGTACTCTAATTAAGTATTTATTACTCTAAGTACTTTTGGTATTAAAACTATTTACATTGATGTCGTGCGTATGTTCGCCTACGGTAGCCACGATCACACGTCGTATACGGTAAAATCGGTGATCCAGAAGACGAATCGACGTAGTGCGAAAAAAGTACAAAACAACGTATGAATTTCGTCACAATTTCTCGCGTTGGTCGCTACGGGATTTTACAGGCGACCCATCAGCTCACTCAGTTGAAAATCTACAACCTACGAAACCAAAGGTGTTCGTTTCACGAATATTAACGAATAACTATTTTTTATTTTTATTTTTTTTTCATATATAACACTGCGACAACTATATCATCATCGCTGGACTCCATTGCGAACCAATACTAAATTAACACTAAAATGTACTTAAAACGTTTTCTATAGTTTTATTTTTATTATCTATATCATAATATCGTAAGAGTTGCGTATTATAAGTGTGAGTCGCAATACAATAGTTATCGTAAATTTCACATCACATATCGCATTATATATTTATATGCAATAAATTATATCATATCGTGTTGGTGTGCGTCCCGCCTAAAGCGAAAATTCCACGTGATCCGGTGAGATTGGCGCCGCATACATCATTACTTGCAATATCAGTGTATCAAAATGACGATACGCTGCCCCGCAAATGAGCGATGACGAAGTTCGCGCATATAAGTCTTTGTGACACGTACACTCAGAAACGAATTTAGGGGGGGCCTTAGGAGGGCTCGGGCTCCGGTTGGTACATTTTGGAGAGCTTTTGAAGTAATACAATACCTAAGTCATTTTATACATTAAGAGAATTTTTTTTTTTTTAATGTCACTTAACCTATTACATTGTGGTTTTTTGCATAAATAATAATAAATATACCGACTATAATTGTATAATATGTGATTCAATAAATGTATTTTTTTCATACACCAAGTATGTATGGTATATCTTTTAGATTATAGGTGTAGCGAGGAATGCATTGGTTTCACTACCATGTGTTTTTTTTTTTTACAAATTCATCTATTACCAGAGAAATTTAAGTTGAAAAGGGGGCGTTTTCTTACTTGGGGCTCAAAATTCCAAAAAACGTCCTTGCGTACACGTTAGTTACGACTTGTACCGTAACAACACAACAACGCACAGACGTCGCGGAGGTAAATATTGTAATGCGATGTAATAACGCTGCGTGTGCGTCGTGACGCCGATGTCGCGAGAAAGCCACGGGTGGGCGCATTGCGAACACGGTACGCATTCACTATGCACATACGTTCGCACAAATTGTTACTCCCTCCGTCACTCATCCCTAATAAAGTTTATCACCGTCGTGAGCGTACGCAGTCGTCAACGTTAAACGGTCACGGTTTATCGCGACGCATTATTATAAAATTATTATTATACTTATTTCATTTTATACAGATTCGTCCCAGATCGAATTACAAAAGAACTCTGCAGCTGCTTGCGCGGAGCGGGGCTGTACATGACAGTAATACCCGCCGGTGTTGAGCTTATACATAGGAATATGTGTGTGTGTGCGTGTGTGTGTATCTGTGAAGAATTTATGCACATTCGTCTATGTATACGTATATGACTACGTGAGTATAAATTATTCGGATTTTTCGATTTTTCCGATGTGCACACGCGTGACGAGAGATCGAATATTATTATATTATACGTGCCGGTGAAAATTTAAATACAGAAAAAATAAACACCACTTATCGATCTTCATCCTCTTCAGCCGGCTTCTCCCACCCTACTATCGCGTACTCATATCTTTCTTTCCCTCTCTTACACACACGTAATCCCGCGTTCATTCGACACGGCGTACGTAATATTTTACTTAAATTATTCCACGTACAATGCGATGTGGTTTTTAAAATATAACGTTTACTACTCATATGATTTCATGCCATATTTCGTTTTTATATGAAAAAACAAAAATCAATAATTTAATAACCATGAAAACGCTATCGTATATCTAACTACCCCGCACCGTGTTATATACTGGAATTAAAACAACCGTGCGGTGTGAAGCACAATGTCAAATAACGGTGCATGTGTTTAGTATATATTATTGCAATGACACATCGTGAACACCTTATAACACTTTGTGACTTACTTTTCGAACACTTAAGATACTGCAATTTTCGAGCATTTACCGTCACGCTAACTTTACTCTTTATCGCTGTGGTCTGAAACAAGTAGTTAGACAAGACATCTTGTAATTCGATCAAAAATAAACGTGACTGTATAGAACGACTAAATATAACTGCAGTGCTTGCGATAATTTCAAAGTGAAAAAAAATTTAGGCACACGGCCTTGAGAACAGCGTGAGCGCGATTTAGTTTCTCGAGGGACGTGCGTACATGATCATGTTGTAATGCAGCTTAAAATTCACAGCGCTACGTGTACGTGAGCGGTGAGGGGAACACCAAAGGCTTGAACTTTTCGCGGAGGTGCAAGTCTCGAAGAACCGTTATTAAAACTGAGAAAAACAATAACCGCGTTGACGTCCGACCTGAAAGTTTTCCGATACTTCGAGCACGTGTCCCCAGTTATTGCGTTTTCGGGTAATTTTCAAATCAAAGTTTCCTTCCTTCCCTCCACCCCTCCCTCCTTCACCGGATTATTCCGGTGAGAGATTTGATCGAGCACGTGCCCACGGACCACACGCGGATTTCGCCGCTACGACATGTACAACAAAAAGTATTCACTTCCCACGACGCAGCCGAACCGCCGCCGTCGTGAAAAACAATAATGAACGCGATATACCCACGACCAGTAGGTAAGAAGACCGTGCCCTTCAACCCCGGTCGAGTGTGATGTCAGGACGTACGGCACGAGAGTTGCAACCGTATCGACAATGAAATAACGTCTCGTCCGTGTCAGCGAAACGAAAGAGAAATAATGCTTTCCTTAGACGTTTCAAAACTTGCAGTAACGTAGTTGAAGCTCGGCTGGCGGGAAAGGGGTTGGGACGATTGAAATATTTTAATGTGCCATAAAATATTTCTCTTCGCGAAAAAAGATCACCTGTTGCAATCAGAGGCACCATCAGAGGTTGGAATTTACCCCTGTCTGATATTAAAAGCAGTCCGATGGGCTGGTGCCGGGTTGTTGGTGTTTAATCATTATTATATTTTATTAGTGCAAAAACATGACTATTTTTACATTTTCAGAAAATATTATACCGTGTACCTATTAAGAAATTACTGTCACAATGATACATTTTTAATTTATTTTAATTTAAAAAGTCCCCACTAAGTTACATTTATTAACCATTATAGACATTTTAAAATTAATTAACTATGAAAATCTTCAAAGTGAATTTCCATCCGCGAAAAATTTAATAAGTCATGCAGTTATATAAAAACCGAGATGATGGAATTCATAACCTTTGTTCTATTTCCAAAATTTTAAATCAACTTCCAAATTCTCTTCAAGAAACTCTTAAAATTATAAATACTCTTATGACTTTGTTACTACTACTACCAATGAACGATTTTTTTCTTCTCTAAAATTAGTTAAAACCCATTTACGGCTAACAATGGGAAATTAACGGCTGAGTGATTTACTGGTCATTGCAGTGGGAAATGATGTATCAGATAAAATTAATTTCGATGATGTAATTAATATATTTTTAAAAGTGAAAAAAGGTAGATATTCTTTAATAAACTAATAATATTTGTGTTATTCGATAAAAATTGTCATAATAGCTTACAGAGCTTCAATTGGTATAAATATACATAAGGCCGTTCAGAGGGGGTGGGGTAACGGGACCATTTTGCCCAGTCTCCATTGCCCTATTTTTAGGGGGGCCCATAAAGTCTTAATGTATAATAATTAACAATAAAAAACTGTCACCGACCACCGTTATTGAGACAAAAATTATCTTCTTTGCGTCATCCACATATTAAAAGTACATGCATTTAAATGAGCTTGATTGGTTAAGGTTTGGAAAAATACGTTTGCAAGAAATTTGTTATTCTCAGTGAGTATTTTGTTTATCATATCTTATTATAATGGTCGAAGGAGGCCCCCAAATTAATTTACCCCTGGCCCCAAAAAACCTTGAAACGACCCTGGATATACAACTATTTTTATAAAATACTGCTACCTTATATAGTGTAATCACGATAAGTGGAAACACTCAATAACTATGTATAGGCTTCATAAAATTTAATTCTGATTTTTTGGCTAACTAATAAACATAATTATACACGTTTTCAAGTAATTAGACTATTTTTGTGACAGTTAATTTCGAGCATGCGCACAATAACTTTTTTTTTTTAAATGACATGACCTATTTTTGACCACAAATTATTTTTCTTTGTATTTTTTAATGAATTTTGGTGGTTGAATTTCCTTTCTAAGTTAAAAAATGGCCGAGTAATAGCAATTTGAATTTATATTATTTGCACGGGTATGACAGATTACAGAATACGTAGTTAATAGTAATAAATAGGTACTTACGTAAAATTAAATATAACTAATCCAATTTTTGAAACACCTGTTTACCTATTGTATTTATCTTTATTAAACTTATCTCAGTAATTGTATTGTAGTTATAATGTATAAATAATATCATACGGAAATAAGTACCAGCATTGATTATAAATAGTATTTATAATCAATGGTACCAGTTATAATTCAAAAATTGTTCTCGGTTGATATTAATCTGCAGGGTGCCTACACACGTAGAGTTTTGACCGCGCGATTGAATGGCGTGAGGGCTATCACGCGGGAAAGAATTTCCGTCTAAACGATTGTACGAACTTAACGTCTTGCAGGATTGATCGTGTTCAAACCGGTACGGTTGTTGCCCGTTCTTGAGCGTGGTTAATCATTTTATCGTTTTTATTTTCATTTTTGTGACGACGCGCCGTTCAATCACTGCCACCTGGTAATACCCCCGCTTCCACGCGACTGCAAAACTGTTGGAATTTCGAACACTCCACGCGCCACGCTTTCACGCGTTCAAAACGTCGGGAATACTCTTTAGACGAACGTTTTTGAGCGAATGACGAATGGAAAGAAGGAAAGCGTGCGGGAAAGAATTTACAACTAAAATAGTACAATTTGACTAGAGAGGATTGCGCGCCACAGTATTACGCGCAGTCAAGTCCTCGCTCAAACCCGTACGTTCCAGGAGTGAAGGAAAGATTCTACGTGTAAAGGCAGCTTAAGTGCCAGTAACTAATAAGAATTTGCGTCGTCTGTCTACCTGTCCCAAAATATTGTACGCCATTTGCGCTTTAACATTCTGAACAATATAAGGATGTAAAATGATATGTAGACAGTGGCGTCGGATAAGGATGGGCAGAGATATCAGATATAATCCAAGGGGGCCAAACATATACTTTTGCCCCTACCACATTAAAATTAAAAGGTATTCAATCGTAAATTACGTTTAATTTATACGTTTACGTATTTAAAATTGGTTTCATCTAATGAATGTACTTATTATTATTATAACATTATTATGTAATACATATTGTTATTTATAAGTATAGTATATATAGGTATATACTATACAGTAAATTTATCTCTTTTATATTAAATTTATTATATTAATTTATACATTGTTACTTTTAAATATGACTTTAAGTATAAAATAAATATGGTTTTTATTTTGTTTCAATATATAAATATAATATATTTATATTTATATTACACTATAATTTATATAATTCTTATATTATAATATACTATCTATATCAACATTAAAAGAATAACATATTAAAATAGGTTTTCTGTCATCTATCACAAATAAATATGTAACAGTTGTTAGGTTTTTTATGTTTTGCCCCCTCCCCCTCGTGAAAAATAGTTCCTGCGCCACTGTATGTAGACACACGTTTTTGTTAAATAATCTTTTAGAAATCATTCAATAGTATTCTTCGCCAGTGAACGTTTTAACCAAAGAGTAATTTATGTTGTTAGTAGTACATGCATACAATTTTTTTCTGATTACGTTTATTAATTATTTACTGATTGGAAGTTTTAAACGGGAAGGGGAGGGGGGTCGAACCCTACAAACATACCTTTTACATATGCCTTTGCATAGTACATACACAATTTCAGTTCTACTGTTAAATAATATTGATGCGCAAATGATGTATGATCTTTTAACCGGTAAATGCGCAAACGATATATAACCCAAAAATTGAACGATGCATCGCGATGCCCAAATGTCCTACGAAAAAGGTCAAAATTAACAATAGTAATGCACAAACGAAAACTGACGGGATTAAGCTAACCCGTTATAGCCGGTTATTAATCATTTTTTTCGAAAACGTTTCCATACATATAATATAGCGACCAAGGACGTTTATCATCAAAGATTCAGGGCAAACACGTGTGATCGGCACCTCTCTACTGCAATCGTTATCGATAGTTTCATAATTGATGTCCATAGATTCTCGAAATTCATTCTTCCGTGGTAAAATTTTGTCCACGAGGGATAAGATTAGCTAAAAAAATCAATTTTATGTATATTAAGCTTAATATAAATTAATAATTATAATATTTTATATGTAAATGAAAAATAATAGATACCAAAAAGCCAGGGAGGACAATTCCCCAATTGCCCTTCCCCCTCAATGGATGCCTTTGATGAGGGACCAGTAGTGCCGAAATTTCACAACATTTAGTTGGGCGAAAAAACTTTTAAAAGTTCCCAGATTTAGGACGGCCCAATTTCGTTTTGTCTAAGAACACGATTCTACCGGTAACCTAAACTTAATGGCAAATTTGGAATTCTTTTGTTATCGAACGATTAATACTTTAAAACGGTACGATAATAATTAAAATAATTTCCGAAATTGCACTAAATTAATGTTTGCTGATAATTTAAAAATAATCTGGTTGATTAGCAATCAAGTTGAAACTGACTTACTTTAAGTCGACACTTTGTCGCAACACTCTCTATGAACGAGGTATAAACAATAATGTCCCTCATTAATAAGTGCCAGATAATGACATTTTCCAGAGCTCGAGTGATTTCAATATTTGCTTATTATCTCAACGGTGAAACACTACATCGGACTATGGAGCCTAATAAAGACCTTGGTATTTTCTAATATTTTTATCGTAAAATCAAATTTGACTGTCACATTAACAACATTGTTAACAGATCAAACAACACCCTAGGTTTTATTCGTCGAAATCCTGTTGATTTTAACAATACATTAATTAGCTTTGAAGTCCATAAATTGCTGTTCGTTACGTTCTGCATACGAATATGATTCAACTATATGGTCTCCTTCACACCAACACATAAGTACGGAACTATAAAAGTTTTGTAAAAATTCTTATGGCTCCTCTCATTCAAATGTTCCATAACCAGAGAGCCATTTTCGTAAATCCTATTTCTAACACCCCTTAACCTTGTAACACTCGAAAAATTTCACTTGCCATTAAAGGTCCATTTCCACATTGGTCCGGACACCTGGATCGTGGCGACAGGAAATAGCCCGTCCGAGTCGACCCTGAAGAGGCGTTCACATTCTCCGGACCACATAAAAATTTATAATATTTTAAGTATTTAGTTTACAACATACGACGATTCAGTCGTTTACACTTATCACGACATTATTTGACAAACCCGGAGAGCTAATCGGTTACAATATTTTTTCGGCCCGCATTTGACACGGACGCCCGGTGAATCGTTGGATACAAAATCAATAATATTTTTCTAAGACCCGGGCGGGCTCTGGTCCGGACCAATAAGAATTGACGATTTTCTTGTAAGCTCTTTGTGGCAAAATTTGACTGTTCTGAGTTCTTAAGTTATTTCTCTTTCCACGCCTTTACTCGTGACGCCCAGTCTAAAAACACATTTTATCTAATCACAAAAATAACTAATCATTCAAGCAACACCACTTTCAAAAGAATTATGAAAAGTATAAATAAGTTAAATATAGTTCATAACTTCAATTCATTTAAATACATTGTAACTCAGTACTCGTAAATTAAAAGCTATAAGTATGTTATTAATTATACATTCTTTTTTCTTTTTCTTTTCATTTTAATTATTATTAACGAACGACTGTGATTATTATCTAAAATGTATGTAATTGAACGTTCCCTGTTTAAGACTTAAATAAATAACTAAATAAATAATACCAATAATCGTGGTAAAAGATTGATACATAGAAAATCGGAAACTTATGTGCTCTAATATAGGTAATGTTTTATTGTTATAATAAACGAACTCTTACAAATAATATGATAACAAACAAATAACTTCAAATTCCTATAACATATTGTTGTAGTATATTAGATATAGTTGTTAATTAATGTGTTTCGTAATACATACACATACACACACACACACACACACACACATGTATATTTTAATGAATAAATTAAATAAATAATCAAGTATCCACATATTTATAAGAATATTATAATAATATGTAGATAGTGGATATCGTGTACATAGATTAAATAAATATCATATATTATACAAACGTTTCAACCGCCTCTCTCCTCCCACGAAATTCAGGAAAATTATAGAATATATTTTTATAGAGTGGAAGTAGTTGGTATATAACTATAGAAATGTATAACCATAATCTTGCCCAAAAAAGTATTTATTTTTTTTGTACGCGCCAGTTATTATCTATATATTATAGTTCTCAAGCAGGTATCAACTACTTGCAGTAAATCGATTTGTGAATTTCAAAACAAAAACTTAATGTACACAATTTTACTTTTTCGATTTTTAACAAAAAGTGTTTTACAATTCAATAAGTACATGCAACAAGTACAAAAAAAACTGTTTTGAACCGTTGAAAAGGTCTGTACACTTTTGTATTTATATTAAGGAGATATTATCACGTACGTTTATGGAAAGTCAAAGTAAACAATCGATAAAAAATAAAAATAAATGATTTTTTCCCCATTGAATGCTCAAAAGTTAACAGAAGCACAGCTCGTGTCACTCGTAGGCAATGTCACAACTAGTGGGGGTGGGACCGGGGATGATTAGTACCGCCGAGGGGCTCCGACTTAGAAAAATTGGAGCCCCAAAATTTATAAAATTGCAGTGTACATTTGAGAGTAGGCAGTAAACAACAAAAATTATAAAACCCAAGATAAAATAAACATTTTTTTCGCACCAGGGCTCCACAAAACCTAATTGCGGCACTGCCCGTAGCTAATTATCACGCGCAATAATATTAAACCGATTTCAATCACGTTCAAGATCTCTCTAAAACGAATATCGATTTCCAGTCACTCAACGACAGACACAATAATATGTTCGTATCTCATCTGTACACCGATGTTTTTCAGAAGTTATATTCCGCATATTTTTTTCCCCCCGCGTGGCCGTAATGTGAAATTACGCGTTCGTTCGTTTTGCACTATGCGGTCGCCTGGGAAAACGACCAACAAAAGTAAATGCGCTAGTCGGCGGCAAGCACGCGCGAAAGACATTGGATACAGAACAGTGGCATGCAACACAATTAACAACTATTACGTTTAGGAACCAAATACCTAATAACGATCTTTCGTTGGCCATCAAACGTGAGATCAGAGCAGAACATTGAAAACACGTGCATCAATGTACAACACGCTTATACAAAACAACGAATGTGTATAGTATGTTATGTGTATAGTATGTCTACAGCTTGTATTTTAGGTCAGGTTGAAAAATTAAAGATAAAACTAACACGGAAAAAAAAGATAGTAAAACCGTTGATTTTCGGAGTCAACTCCTAAGCGCAGATAACAGGTAACAAATAAGTTTAAAAATAAAACAAAAATAATAATAGTTTATACTACATAAAAAAAAAAGGAAAATAATATAATAATAATAATAATAATAATAATAATAATAATAATAATAATAATAATAATAATAATAGTGATACAATAAATAAACAGTATTTATAATAAAAAATAATAATAATCAATAATAGTCGTAGACGAGCAGATTATATTTTGTTGCTTGGTGTGTCCATCACCCCATCGCAAAATGTAATCATTTTCATAACCGGTTCGTAGTCACCGGCCAAATAAAACAAATCGTTGTTATCGTAAATGGTATCCAACCGTTCCGGATCCTTTTCCACGACCGTTTTGAACTCTTCGAAAGACACCACTTGACATCCATTCATAATGCTTTGCACGTCGTTGATGTCATTGTGGGGAGATTTGAACAAAGCGCCCTGCGACACATTGATTATACACACGTAATGTAGCAACGTCATATAAACAGGACAACAACATAAGTGTCGTCTGTATACTCACGGGATAAGGTAGATCGTCGGTGAAGTCGCTGGCCGTCTCTTCGGGATGATAGAACCAGAACACTTTTACTTGCATCTTGTCCATGTTGGTTTCCCACATGCAATCGACTTTGCCGATGAACGGACGATCCGGCCGGCCGGACGACAAAAACACAGCACAGTCACCGATCTGTTGGGATCAAGAACGGTAGGTACACGATATGTAACTAGTAACGCGTCCATATGCATAGAACGAACAAGAATAGTAATTGTACAACGTACGCTTATGGTCTCATCTCCTCGGCTGATGGACTTATAAAAGGTTTTCTTATTGCCACCACGACCCGGTCTCTTATAACTGTCACCTGACCACTTCCATATCTGATGGTCAGACAAGAATGCCGGCACATCATTGCTGTCCACTTCACTGGAATCGTTCTATACAATAGTGCGAGTATGTAGAATTTTTACATTTTCATTTTTACATTTATTGTTAAAAATTCAAAACAGAAAACAGTTACAAACTACAGCTGTATAATAAAACCATTTAAATAATTTAACGTGCTGATTATTATTTACTAAATACCAACAACCTTATACTTGTAAACGATAAGCATGTGCAAAATATGTACCGATTGTTTAACAACATAATATGTAATCAAGTCAAATAATCGTTTAGTATTAAAAATCAAACCACTTTTTATTACGCAAAATAATATCCAAAAATATATACGCAACACGTAAATTTATTCGTCAACATTCAAATTGAATAAAAATAAAAATAAAAAACAAAAAACAAAAACTTTATACAAGAATTATTTAAACGCATTTCATTTTTATTACCTCTCTTGATTTGTCGTCGTCGTCATCGTCGTCGTCGTCGTCGTCGTCAATTCCCACTTCTTCGACTAATGTTTGAGGAGACAGTGTCGGTGGTTCAGATACAGAGAGCTCCGGATCGGAATCTTTACGTCTCTTATGCTTTTTGTGATGTTTTTTATGATGTTTATGTTTGTGTTTGGTTCTCGGCTCATCGTGACCATGCTTGTGTTTTCTATGTTTGTGTTTTTTCTTCAGTCTTTTTCTTTCGTGATCGTCGTTCTACAATAACACAGAACGGTCGACAATACTACTAGAGTAAGCACATAGAACGGTAG
Source organism: Sipha maydis (assembly GCA_034509805.1). Taxonomy (NCBI): domain Eukaryota; kingdom Metazoa; phylum Arthropoda; class Insecta; order Hemiptera; family Aphididae; genus Sipha; species Sipha maydis. The sequence continues at coordinate 28,765 of JASXSY010001527.1, forward strand.
TAATGGGAAACACTCACATCGCAGGTAGTTATTAATTCTACGCTCGGTCGACTCGGGATGACGGGCGTGCACTGTCGTTCAACGAGTTCGACCGTAGTAGAACTACTATCCCGTTCTGAAACGACCATAATAAATAAAACATATATTTGAATTCGATATAAAAAAAAAAAAACAAAACATAACAAAAACATCACCGTTCAAACTTAATCCCAACGTATCAAACACTAACCTTCGGTAGTTTGTTCCAGAGAGATTTCGGACTCCGAAGTTTGACTTCTATTCATCGGAACCAATCTAACTGGATACGTTTCCCTCGGTGGAAACGATACATTGTCATCTAATAAGCTGTCTACACTGTCTAATGAAACATTTGAGAACTTTCTCTTCTTAGGAATCACCGCCGGCTTGTTGACAGAACAAGAAGACTACAAGTAATAGATATATTATATCATTAAAGAATACTCGATTGTTTTTGGAAAAATATTTAAAAAAGCAGTTATATAAGCTAAATGTTTAAAAATATATTATTGTTGATTATTACCTCAAGTTACAGTACGAAATAGTGCAAAACTAAATATAAATGTACATCACTAGTGTACTCAACATTGGAAATATATTAACTACTCATTCATTTGGTTCTCAATGGTTATTACACCAAAAACAAAATGGAAATAAAAATAAATATGATCATATAAACAGCATAAATTGATCTGTATAACTCTCTAATAGTTATAATATGTTATAATCTAATGCATAACGTTTTAAAATTAAAAAAAAAATATATATATAAATATAACTAAATTGAATTGTACAAGAATCAAATAATTATTACTAAATTTAATTTATATTTGAAGAAGCCAGTAAGACATAAGGTTCAAGCGTTTATTCCTTTATTGTTTTAGTTATACTATTGGTACATACATTTGAAAACAATAATAAATCATAGTATTAAAAAAACAAGTACTTTGATGCAAGGTCAGTGTTAAGTATTGTATGTATTACATGGATCTTACAAAAATAAAAAATAAAATTTCAAATGTAGTCTTAACATATAGACATCATTAGAATTTAATCTGAAAATGTTTAAGCAAAATCAGTAAGGTTTATACAAAGCATTCAAATATTTAGTTATTTTATTTGATTTATTAAATTATATAATAGTTATATAGTAAAAGAATTTAATATTTTATTATTAACAATAGTTGTACATTTTTACTCCACAAAAATTAACATTAATTTCAAAGAATTTCTCAATATTTCTTTCATATTAGAAAAACTATCAAAAAAATTGAAATAAGATACATTCCAAATTGTTGATGTTATGATATACTAAGCAAGACTCTTAACGCAGATTTGCAACAAGTTAAAATAATTAAGTTTAATTTCAAAGACATTCCATGACAAAATTAAATTGTTTTTTGTTTCATTTAAAATCTAAAAACAAAATATACAATAACATTCTGACAACTAATATGGATAAAAATTTAAAAATAGTATTGCTTTATAACATTCAATAAATATTAAATGTAAATTCAATCCACATATGGGTATTGAGTTAGTAATCCTAAATTCCAATATTATTTATTTTCTAGAACTGAAAACTTATTTATTTTTTTTTTTTTCAAACAAATTTTGAAACATTTTCACTTTCTAAATTTTCAAATGGAAAATGATAACAATAGTATTACAAAACTTATAATAATGCTTTTATATAAACTAAATAAAACATAATATATTAACCAATATATTATGATTCAAGTACAGTTCATTTTTACTACAGAAAAAGAGATGGATTAAAGTTCTTCAGCAACAATATTCCTGGTAAAGTTTAATATCTTTTAATTCAGCAAAATTAACAATTTCATTTTTGACTTCTTTAAATTTTAATTTTGTACTTTTTAAAATGTATTTATAGATTTTTTGACAGTATAACCTGATCTAACTATTGTATATTATTAGTTTCCTAACAGTTAAATCAACCAAATATTAATAATTTTCAAAAATGTAATTAATTTTTTAAATTTATATTTTACACCAATCTACTTTAGTACTAAACAAAAAATTATCAAAATTTAATCACTAACATTTTTAATTTTATCAAAATGATCACAATAATAATAAACACTTTGAAATCATGGATATCTTCTTTCTTATACTTTGTTAAGTTTTATACTGTCTTATTTAATAAGATTTTTAATAGATATGTTCATTTTTGAAATATGATAAAATGATAAAAAAAATCACTTTATTCAATTTCACACAGTCCATAATGTCCATCAAATAAAAATAATATGTCATTAATAGTACAAAATGCACTTGTCAAAACACTACTTGTCAATCTATTTCATTGGTGGAGTGTCTGTCAATAATAAAACAAATTATAACAATCAGCGTGTGACAAAAATTAATTGTATGAACTATTGAAAAATAACATAATTTTGGTTTTACATTAACCTAATTTTTCATAGTCAAAATAATAAAAACAATTAACTAGATTCAAAGCGCAACAATAAACTATTGATCATTGCCTACAGTCTGTATAAGTTTTTTTTTTACAAAATAACAATATTTAAAATTCATATTTGATCCTTCTGAATGGTTTTATCAATGTTAGTCTCTGTAAACATTATACTTAGATAGTTTTATTATAATTTTAACATTTAGTGTTCATAGACTTATTTCTCCACCCAGTCAACAAATTCTGATTATTTAAGTGTCAAATTTAGAACAAACAACAATACAGAACAAAATCAGTGTTAAAAGTTGAAAATGAACTTAACTTAGTTGCTTATATTAGAAAATGTTGCTTTGCTTACATTTATTTAATGTTTCTACATTTATATATTGTCTAGTTTGTGTATAAAAATACAGTGGGTCATAGAATACGCATTTTTCATATTTTACTAATCTGGCTTTTCACTAAGTATACAACTTATTTTGAAATTTTTATAGTATGCAGCTTATATTAATTTTAAAGAATTCACATTAATCTACTAATGTACAAAATATCACAAAACACCACAAAATACAAGTAATATTACATTACAAAACATAACATGACAAACAACACTGATTCATCATGCACTAGGATACTTGTTATATTTGCAAAATGTATGGTAAAAGTTCAATCATTTTCACAATAACTCATTGATTAAAAAAAGTAAGTATAATAAAAATTAATTAATAAGCCAGTTAAAATATTAATCACTACATATATATATTTATTTGATTGAAGTGTAAAATAAAATTAGCACCAATTCGTTAATATCATTTAGTTACAATAAAATTATTCCCTATTTACCATTCTATGTAGTGCATCAGCAATTTGACGTTTTTTGCACACATATATTGGAGAAGCTAATAAATCATCTTCATCTCTAATCTCATCATCTTCATCTTCTACATCCCAATGTTTCATCTAAAAGTATACCAATGAATTAAATTAATTAATAATTACAATTAAATATGGCCATAACATTAATTTGCAAAATATATAATTTGCGTATTAAAATGTAGTAATATAATTAGAATGTTAGTACTTTTCTAGTTTAATGATGTTGTTATCAACCACTTAATTAGTATAATCGAGACATATCTCTAAAGTTCTGATTAAAATATCTTAATTCATAACTTACTTTAACTTCAGCTTTTAACTTAGGTTTAATTTTATACTGGCCACTGGAAGACGTTTCTATTTTGTTGACTTTAATCGCTTCTACACTACTTATAAAACTTGAAGACAAAGGAGCTTGTTTTTCTTTTTTATGATTTTGAGGAAAAGGTTTCTTTGTGTTTTCATCAAATGGGTTTATTTGCTTCCTAGGTCGTCCAACTTTACGTTTTTTCAATGGTGATCTAAATTCGTCATCGCTAGTCTGAAAAACAGTAAAATTATTAATTAATTTACAAAAATAAATAAATATATAAGTTTCATACGACAGTTGATGATGTAGTGGAGCGTTTCTTTGCTATCTTCTTTTCAGGCAACTTTTCATCATCAGATGATTTTTGTACTTCTGACAATTTAGCCATTGATGATACCGGCGATAAGGTTGGTGGAGTATGTGTAGAAGTTTTCCTAGGTGAAAAAGGACTCCATGGTTCCAATACAGGAGGCGAAAGATCTGAAGATGAGGAATTTGAAGTTTTATGCTTCATTTTAGTGCTACAATCCAATTTCAGCTGGTTTTCTTTAATGCCATGCCAGTCATTACTATTAATATTATCACCATCAAAAACTTTCAAAACTTTTTTTGGTCGACCAGGTCCACGTTTAACTTGACCAGATGATGACGAACTTGAGTCAGAAACTTTTCGTTTCAGTACTTTACCATCAGAATAATCAGTTAATTTTTGAGTTTTGTATAATTTTGAATGAACTTGCAATTTTTCTTTTGTCAAAATGTTATCTTCAATTTTGGTCAACAAAAAGTTCTTCTTTGTGCATACTTTTTTAGCGACATCATTAGTGTTTGTTGCTTCTAGTGGTTTAGTACTTGGAGGAAGCTGATGATTGTGAAGCTCTTGTTCTAATACAAATTAAAATATAAATTTTATTTATTATTTTATTTAAATATTTTAATTAGATAAATCATAAAAATAATTATATAATAATATATAATACGTCTGTAGTTATTAAATCAAAATAACAATTTACAAATTTTTTCATATCTATAAAAAATGGTGACCAACAGCGAAAAATTACCTATACTTATTATTATTCTACAAGTGAGTCACCATTTATATGTATGGATAACAGAAATATTTATAAAAATGATATTATATTTATATGTTAATAGTAAAATAAGTGTCTAATACATAAGATTTTTTTTTTAATCAAATAAATATTAATAAATAACTTATTTTAATAAATATTTAATTTTAAATGTTTCTAATAACTTCTAGAGATTGGAAAATATTTGAAACATTCAACATTAAGGATGACCTCAATAATTTTGAAATAACTTAGTTCATTGTTTTAATTGGTACAGATAATCAAGAAAGAAGTACAAGCAATATAGGCTTATTGTTTCTTTTTATTATTAGGCATAATAATTATAATTAAACAATAAAAACAACCGTTGATAAATAGTATAATTATTACAAATTAATAATGTTTATACTATAGTGTTTATGTAATTATTATATAGATTTTATATCAAGAGTAGCCATCAAGGGAAAGTCTATATTGAATAACACTTATAATGCCAAAGCTATTTTTAATCTTATCATACAACTAAGTTGGTAAAGAAAAAAAAAACTATAAGATACAACTCATATGCAGCCAACATACCAAACATACCTGGTGGATTATTATTGTTTGAATAACTATTGTTGATATTGCTTTGTTCAGAATTTTCACTGGATTTTTCAGTTTCCAAAAACTGTTCAGCCAATAAAAGCAAATCAATCTTGTTCACACCTTTTTCTTCAGACTCCTCAATCGTATTTGCATTAGTATCCACCATTTGTGTATTTTCAGACTCTTCTTTATGCTCAACAATTTCTTGATAACTGTTATCTTGCTGTCTGCTTGAGTTACGTTTTTCAAATTGTTCAATACTATTTAACAGAAGCTCTAGCCCAGTAATGTCTGGTGTAGCAGAGTTTTCTGCTATTGATAACAACACAGTTTGGGTAGCTCCATCAGTCAAAGGTTGGCCATCGGCCATACAGTCTTGTACACTCTCAGTAAAATTGGTTTCTTTGTTCTCTTCAGTCATTGGGTGATATGTTTCATCTTCAGTTTGTAAGTCAGTTTGATTGCTTGCATCATGGGATACAATTGCTTCAGATTCCAAAGCTGGCTCTGGAGCAGAATAATCTAGTTTTAAGTCTTTTTCAGGTTTACTGACTGTAGTGTTACAATAGTCTAACGAAATTGACACATTTTCTTCTGTGTGACTGGAAATTGTACTCTTTTCAGTAATAGACTGTTGCACCAGTTTTGTTTGAACAGTCACAGACTCAGAAACTGTTTGTATATTATCATTGATTTGATTCTGACAACCTGATTGCATTTGAGTTGCTATAGTAAGTCCTGGATGCGAAGGTTGCAGATGGCTGATCAGCGGCTGAGCTACAATAGCAGACTGTTGTTGATTAAAAATAATCATTTGATTTTCAGGTGATGCCAACTGTAATAACGGCTGTTGATGTGTAGCAGAGTCGGTTAGTTGATGATGTGTATTTATGAGAGCTGGTGGATTGGAAGAATTGACTTGCTGAATCAAGTAGGAACCTGAACATAAGCAAAATTAACAGATTAAATAAAAATAAAAAAACCAATTTCAACAACAATAATAACCTGAACTAGCAATAGAAGAATACTGTGGGTGGTGGTTAATAATTGGTGAGATAGTCGCCATTTGTTGAGGTGGCTGTTGAATGAGAGTATAACCTTGATTGGATTGATGGTTCTGTGTTTCTGATTTACAATAATCAAAAGGCATCGTCATTAAACCTGCTCAACAGTATAGTACATATAGTAATTAAAATGTCATCATTTATTTATGTTAGTAATAATTCAATTGTACAAACCAGTAATAGAATTTTGAGGCAATAAAAAGAATTGACCAGATTGATCTTGGACCAGTTGATAGCCGACCGGTTGCTGCTGCATGGGCTGTTGTTCCAAAGCAGGAGCTTTACAACAACAAAATAGTTACTATAGGACACTTTAGCTGACCTATTGGCGTATACTTGAAAGCAATTCGATACAAATGAAATAACTTTAACTTAATAGAAAAATAAGAGAGCGAGATATATATTGATAGCAAGAAAAATTAAGTAAAATACAATACTCTGTATCTATCTACCTCTTAGCGTGGTATTTTGAAAACTCCACTGATTTCCAATGGTGTTTTGAGGAATGTTACAGCCCCCAGAAGCTGGCCATCGGTTTATACCTGCCGTTGATCCAGTCGTCATGGAACAATCGTTATAGGATAACACTAATGGAAACACCGAATTAATTTGCGTAAATATTTTAGTAATAATGTCAAATGCATATAATTTACCCATTGTTTGCATAGGTGACTGATGAATGATTTCGGGCATTGACACCGTTGTTGTTGTGGTTTCCCGTTGCCTTTGAACCTCCGTACCAGATGTGCTTTGAGTATACCTCTGTCTGGCCACAGCGATACCCACTGGTATATTCCCACTAACGCCGGCTAAATTTAATGATATTCATAAATAAATGTTTGGGTATATGATTTGTTTTAAAATAATTTAACAATCTACTTTTGGTAGCAGTAGTTTGATTGCACTGAACAGTGGAGTCTTTTTTCTTCAACACTAATGCCGAATTGTTCTGTGACGTAAACGTATACTTTGCTGCACTACCAGAGTCTTCATTTCTGCTAGTTATTATTGGAGTTGGAGCCACTATGAATTGAAAAACAAAATTTATTAATACAAAAACTGTCCGAAAATATGGTAAAAATATGGTAATAAATGTTATTCATCATGCAGAAGACAGCAATTGTTGGCATATAAAAACATTATTTTCATATTATCTTTCATGTATATCTAATGAATTATCAGGAAATAAATCCATCCGGATTTCATTGTACTAGGAACTTCCGTAGTTAAATTAATGAAGTTAAAAACAAGTTTGAAATCCATCATATCCGAACTCTAATTATTTTCGCAACATACCTAGTACAGTTTAATGTGATTAAACCCTGCCATTAATTGATTATCAATTATGCAGATGAAAATGAAAACCGCTTACAATAATTACAGTAAATGTTATTTAAAATACAATAAATTGGTAATTTGTTTTTTTTAATTTTCATAAAATTGCATGTAATCAGTTATCTAAGAATACTTTTGTTATATAATTTTTATTCAAGACAAATGGTTACTATCAAATAATCGTTTTTTTTTTTAGATTCTGAACGGAGTGATGGAATCTATTGGTTTTAGAATGATGTGCGTTTTTTTTTTTTTATTTTTTTTTTAATTTTTAATTTTTTTTTTTTTTTGTGTCTGACGACACCTTTTTTGGCAGTAAAAATGCTTCGATTTGCTTAAACAGCAACTTTTCTGAAAGGAAAGTGAATGTAGATGGTACTTTAGTAAGTCAAAAATCCAATTTTTTCAATACTTTTTAAAAAAATCGAAAAAAACGATAAAAAAATTTCGAAAAAACGGGAAATTTTACGCAAAATCACGTTTTTACAAATTACATTTTTTTAAAATGCTCTAACTCAAAACCCAAAAATCGCAACTACTTGAAATATTCACCAAATCTTTATATTGGCGTTTTCTATACATGGTTAAGTTTTCAAAGTATTTTGACATATTTTACTTATTTATAGACAATTTAAATTTTCGATTTTTGTAAAATTTTTGTTTTTCAACATCTATAAAATTTAATTGGTAGACTGAAAACTCTTGAAAATTTAATACAAGGTTTATATTATAATAAGTTGAACTTATCGTAACTAAAAAATATCGGTGATCGGTTTACTCAAATTTTTTTTATAAGCCCTTAAATCTCGAATGTGTATAAAATGTGTAAAAATCACGATAATTTGCAAGTTATTTTGTAGATAAAAATTCATAAAATTCTACCGGACTCAGAGGAAAAAATTTTATGACTGCTTGAAATTTAAATATTTACGAAATTGCATAAAATAGCGATTTATTCTCAAACGATTTTAAATATTTTTTATAATTCAAAAAGTATAAGTCGCAGATTTTTGAAATTTTTACCAGCTGTTAAGATTGGCATTTCCTTTATGTCATATTTTTTTCAAAATATTATATTGATTTTTAAGCCACTTATAGGCTCGTACAAAATACTTGAAAATTTAATAGAAGATTCCACAGAAGTAGTTCTTATTTTCATTCAAAAATTATTAAAACTCATAGGCACAATTATTTTTTTATAAGCGTTTGAACAGCGAATATTGACATAAAATTACATATAAAATATAATATAATGTATAATATTCTAGACTGACCAACTATGTCGCTGTATGCAACTGCCAACCCATCCTAATTGAAAAATATATTTATCGTTTCAAAATAAAATATACTTTTTACAATATTTATAACTAAAAATGTATTATATCCTAGACAAATATATTAAATCCGTTCAGAATCGTTATTCGTATACAATGATATCTATCATTGCATTCAAATTTAACAAATCTATTGTAATAATGACCTATCCTATAAACGAGGTGCACTCCACCCTCAACTCTACAGCAGAGCGAGGTCCATCCGGTTCTTTTTTTACTTGTAAATATTGCGATTTAACAAAATAAAATAAAAATTAACATTCCAAATCAATCTAATAGTTACTAATTTCATAAATTATTTACGTAAAATATAATTTCCTTAATAAAAAACTACTATGTACCTATTATATAGATATTATGAACAACAATGAAAATTAAAAATTTATTTACTGGAAAATATAAATTTATTTTTATTTATATGACAATATATGTTTCAAATAATAAACAGTATAATATAAAATTACTTAAGTAGGTATATACCATGAAATATATACATTATACATTATAACGTTTCATTGAATTTTAATTGTATTGGCTGATGGTTATTGTTTTTTTAAAACGCGTCGGTGTACCCAAATCAGTTTAAACGTAATCCGTTTTCGTAAAATCCGCATATTATTTTTTTATTATTTAGAATTATTTTCTGCGTATAAATAATGTCATTATATATTTAAATAAAAATGTAGAATTGTCATAACCTGACAAGAATAATAATATTCTCAATACTATAATACCTATACTACCTATTAGTTAAAAATGTTATACTGCAATATATTTATATTTTTAAACAATAATAAACCATTGAATTGCTTCATCGTTTTAAATTGTTATAATTATCATAAAATGTCATATGAAACATATTTGTAAACAATGGAAGTGTAAAATATAAATAATAATGTTAAATAATCTCATTGCAATGCTGTCGATTATTCTATATGTAGGGTATTGTCCGGAAATTTCATCTCTCGGCGAGGGCGATTGCATTATAATAAGCATGGCAAATATAATAGTCTTATCACGAAATCATAAAAACCAAAGTAACTATATTTACATAATTTACATAACAAAAAGCAAGACGAAAAGAAAGAATACGTTTATAGTACAGAGATATTTTCTACAGCCTACGGATCTTCAGAATAAATAAAAACAAAATTATTAAGCTCTGGTCACACTTCATAATAATAATACTCCAAGAGAAAAATATTATTCTTTAAACAATAAAAACTGTACAAACATTTTTCACAGCGATAAGCATGTAATCAAATAGTGAGTAAGATAAGTTTTTTTTTCAGTATTAAATGTCATCAAAACATTAAGGACATTGCGTTTAGTAATAATTTACTAAAATTTAATAAAATAATTTTACTTCATACAAGCTTACATGTAAATAAACACAGTTTACTAGTATAATATGTTAACTTACCGATCGTCAATGGTTTACTAGTAATCAACGCATGACTCTTTCCAATTGGTCTTTTGCGCTTTTTCGTTTCTTGTTGCAACGGTGATCTATCAGCCGATCTATGGGGAGCGAGTTTTACTAGTTTTGGCATTTCTTTTACTGCAACATAAAAATACGATGACGTATTTGATTACATTTGTATACGATTATTGAAGTGGAAAATAATTTGTCATTCCGGTTATTTATTTTGGTAAAGAATCAGATACGTTATTATGTCCGGTTTCGAATATTATAAGTTATTTTATAACACGCAATATGAATCCTTGAAATTATATTTTTACCAACATTTAGGAGAAAAAAAGTTGTATACTTTATAGTTGACGATTCTAATTTTAAATCACTGGTATTATTATATGTGATTAGTTATTATTATTTTGATAATTATCATAATCGAAATTTGAAAAAAAAAAACCATTAAATCAAAATCGTTTTAGAGTACGATAATTTATTGTTTTTGATGTATAAAAATTATTTAATTCCTTTGTAAACGATTCCCTAATGAAACGTTCAATATTTATATGATTCTTATATGGTATACATTCACATTCTCTACATGTTATATAGTATTATACATTTTAAAATTATTTTTATAAACTTAGATTAAATTAAGAATTCACAAAATATATTTCAAATGTTATATTATTTTTATAATTTACGAAAAATGTAAATATAACAATTTCCTCTTAATAATTATTTAAAATATTAATACGTTTTATAATCATTTTTACCAATAATTTAATAAAAAGTATTTAAAACATATTAAATTACCTATAAAATGTACTTTAGATTTTAATTAGGTTTGAATAAACTTAAACTTTTTACATTGTAAAACTCACTTACCATATAGAATAGATATATAAAATAGATCGATTAATATTATAGAAAAAAAATTGTTTTAACTTTCAATGATATGAAACCCCACGTTATAACTTTTATACAAATTAATATTATTTATATAAAACCTATATAAAAAAAAAATAAATATATTATTTAAAAATACACTTGTAAGCCATAGTAAAACATAAATTTGTTCTAGTCTACATTTTAAATATAATTTACAAATTTTTTCTGCTTTTTCTGCCTATACAGAATGATGTATGACGTTTTCGCATATATTTTCCTTGCGAAATCTAATGGATTTCTTATTTTTTATTCGAAACCAGAAGATGAGTTCTTCAAAATTAATATTCTCTAACACATTATATATATATATATATATATATATAAACACTAAATATATGTATGTATATTATATACAATTGATGGAAACGCCGCCAATAAATGGCTTCAGACTATAATAAATGATTTTGTTTAAATAAAATTTCAAAAAATGCGGATTTGAACTTTTCGCAGACATTTGAATAGAACATCAGATATATTCGCAACTTAGATTTATTTTATAGAAATCTAATAACTATAAAATATAAAATTTCAAAAGTACTTAAATATATAAATATATGGTTTCTGTATAAATGTTAATAACACATACATATCAATAAATATCAAAGTAGTGTATTTCAATATTTTTTGATCAAATATTTGTTTGAATAAAGAATACTAGAGCTCGATTTTTTTAAGACATATACAATTACAATAAATATTTATAATCTTTAAACCAATGCTTATGACGTTAACATTATGACTCCGAAGTTGTCCGACATTATTGAGTATTGTTATAATGTCAAGTCGTCACGCATGCCGTAGTACGTAAAAGTAATTTATTTCTAGTACGAGACGTATTGTAGTTCTGCTTAATTTTAAAAACATACATTTGTAAATTCATTATTCGTGAGACTTTAATGTAAAAATAAAACAAATCTGAGGTGGTTTTGATAGGTAATCACTCTCTCCATCACCTAGTCTATTTTTAATTTGTCAACAAATCGACACATTATCACATTTTAAAATTTTTCGATCACAAAATTAAATGTATTCTGTGGTTAAATTATTAAATGTATTAGTACTTATTACCAAATAGTCCTTTGATATCGACCTAAATAAAGATGGATAAACGTACGTGTGATCTACATCGAGATAGAGACCAATAGATCATCGTCGTTACTGTAATTTAGTCAAATTATTTGTATACACGGATACGAATTGATGGTAATGACTTCTTAAATTTCACTTATAATACTAATTCTCTCCTTCCGACGAGCTTCAGATCTACTACTGAAATAAATGGTCTATACAAGCGATAAGCATATTATACTGATAAGCCAACATTTATTTGTGTTATATTTATGGTGAAAAATACAAAATTATGTATGTGTTAGTATTACACATTAGCGCTTTCGAAATACACTGTCAATCGAAATATTCAGAAATCCCTCATACAGACATTCTAATATGATTCTTTAACACATAATTTTTGAATGGTTGAATTTCGACATTAGGCTAAGCTACGACGAGAGAGAGAGAGAGAGAGATAAAACACACTCATACGATATAAATCATACATATTGAATTGATAACGCAACAATTTTTTTATTTATCACATTTAGTTCGGTCGTTTTTATAATGTTTACACTTTATTCGTTACATTTTATCGGGAGTTATTATCACAGGGCGATTGCATTTCATAAAACACTATCATGCATACGTAAGCTATTCAAAAATAAAGAGAAAAAAAGAGACAACGCACAATCGCCGAGTGAAACGTAAATAATTCGAAGTAACGAACGACGTATAGACGGCAACATTTGACGAGAGGCAATTGTTTGTGCGCGACGCTGCGGAAGCAGTTTATGGACTGGTTTATCGGAATAGTTGCTTATCTATTATTCTTTAGTCTATGGTTAGGATGCGGTAAGATAATAGCAGAAATAAAATCACGAATAGGGGCGAATAAAAACAGTGTTAAATTATGTTTTAGCAACAGCTTATCAACTTCATACAGGAGTGACGACCTCAAGTATGAAACGCGTATAAATTATAAAAATGTACACACGTATGAGAGTGTATAAATTCATTGAAGTAATACTATATATTATAATATACATAAAACGAATATAAGGTAAGTATACGTAAATAAAAGGTACACGGTCATCGGTATTTTCTAATTTTCCGTGATAATCAACTTACAAATAATAAAATAATATTGTTGTTTCATCGGTTCATATCAGTAATAGGTGAACAAACAAGTATCAAAGGTGCATACATACGTACAACAACTATTGACAGTGGACTATCCCCGGCCATAATTTCCCGGCTGTTACAACAATTTTCTTGACCTTAACCAACACTAGACTCACATTTATATTATTTTCAATAGAAATCTTGTAAATACAAGTGCAAAAATATTATCTTCTGCTATACGCCACATTATATCGTAAGAGCTTATATAAAGCTGTATATATAATACAAATATAAATGCGTTTATTGTAAATTTGTAATACAAACTGTGCAAATACACGATATTCGTAAGTAAATTTAAAAATGGAAGCATTTTCTGTAATTTATAAACTTTTACCGAGTAATTAAAAAAAATCTCAACGTTATAATTTATTTTTTAACAAAATATTATTTATTTTTTTTTTTTTTTTATTATTAAACCATCACGTATTATATAAATTATAGTAAAATAACTTACTAATAATCAAACATTTTACATGTGCTCAAAAATGAAGCACAAAAAAAAACTATAAAATGAAGTCTACGCAAAACCAATATATTAATACACTTAAAACTAGTTTTTTTAAATTTTGTAGGGGAATAGAAAAAGTATACAAACATACGAATTCAAAAACATTTCATCGTTAAACAAAATGTAATTAAGTATCTCCTTAATTTGAAAAAAATAGAAATATAAAAGAAAACTAAATAACGACTTTCAAATATTTTCCCTAGGTACATATAATTAAAAATAAAAATAATTGGCAATGATTTAATATGAAAACAAATAAAGAAAATATATGCAATCATTTTTTTCCCGATTTCTATAACTGAATGTTCAGTGGAATAAATGGTATGATACTCAAAGTATTATTAGATAGTAATTTTCAGTATTCTGATAAACCAAGAGATAACACGTTTAAATGCAATATAAATGATCAGATATATCAATAGAGTCCCAAGTTATCGGCAAAATTATACAAACATAAACAATTATAATACTGTAACACGTCAGTATTATATGGATATAATAATAACATTATATCATTATAGTTGTACACGGAGATCCAATTTCATTTATTGCTTACTGCATGTAAAAACGACCTCTACATGGACACCGGAAAAAAATAAAAACAAACGTCATCGTTCAGCAAAACATCGGATGTTTTTTGTTTCCATCAACATTTTAACACGACGGTATTTCTAAAATAATAATAAATTCTTAAAAACGATACTGTCAATACATTGAATAATTATATACAAAACGACAAAAGTAGGACAGAAAACTATGTAAAAGTAATATATACAACTACAATACGTAGTATTTATTATAATGAAATACACTATAGGAGTGTACAATTGCATACGTTAATCACGTAAAAAATGCAGTTGTCTTATGAGTGCGAACTTTGCGATAAACAGGTCGAAAAATATACGTTTGTACTACAATTATCAGTGTTGATAATAGTATACGTTTATAATATTGTCTTTGATGAAAAAAAAAATTTAAGTATAACAATTCAGACAGATTTATCGGTTTTGCATTTCACACACAAAAAGCAAAAAACAAGTAAGTACTGCTTATTTTAATAAACACACAATACATAGAAGTTCCAATGAAATAAAAAACCAAATTTTAAGCAAAAATAATCAAGTTTTTAAATAACTATAATATAATTCAAGATTTTTTTTTCTTAAAACATACTCGTTAGAAAACTAAACAAGATTTTATTAGTTATTTACTTATTCAAAATTATATTTATAAATAAACTAATAAGAAAAAATATAACTCTCCTTAGATACGTCAACACTAAATGAATAGTCTTTAAAGTAACTAAAAGTAACCCAGTGAGCTACTAGTTAACGTCAAAATAAATATTCTTCAATTGTATCTACATAAATGTAATTAAAATAATTATATTCTACCCACAATAATAATACTAATAAATCTATAATTAAAATGTGAAATACAATACTAATGTTCAAATTAAATAAATTAGTATACGATTGAACATTTATTGCAAATCCAAAATTTGAGTCCCGTTTCAATTAAAAACAAATACAATTTTTATTTCTTTATTATTGTATTATCTTATCATAATAAATAATAATTACTATATTAACTGACTGAATAAAACCATGAATAATCACGGAAAATAGTCAATTCACACTTATCAAATTCAAATATGCTGAAATTCGTAAATGATAACCAACTAGATAATATGATGTAAGTGCAACTATGTATAATCTTATATTGCACATCGTGATCATAGTACATAATAGATAAAAATAAAATCTTGAAAGCCTAACAAAATTAATTTTAAAAAATTTGAATAAACAGAAAATAAATAAAAAGACTAGAGGTAAATCGACGAAGTCCTAGGACTATACAAGCCAAACGTATGTTCACGAGAACTACGTATAGGGATTTTTTAGGCGTATCTAGAGTATTATACCGTTCTGCAACCTTCGTTTTAGTCGCTTATCCGTGTGTTCACTTTTCAAATTCAAGGACGACTATTGATTTTTTCATCAAACGACGTTAGAGGGACGACCCCAAAAATAGAACAAAATCTGGTAGTGGGGTTATTAACCAATGCGGCGTGTATACATGTACACAGACCCAGCACACGCTGCGGGGCACGTTGTAGGGGCTTATCGTTTGTCTCTTGGGAGACCGAAACACCCTACTAGCGAGTGACGACGTCGGATTCCCGTACCTTGACGGAGACTCATCAACATCATCATCACGAAAAGTCACATCACTCTCGTGTAACAAACTCGTAATAACCTGATGGTTTTACAATATTCAAAATGATGATGGTAAAATACTTTATGAAACCATGCGACGGATAGCAGAGACGAGCCATGGATAAATTTCTAATCGCTCTTTTCGTCGCTTCAATTTTTCGCTAACCGTAAATAATGTTTACGCGAACGACAACCACGTTAGTCATGCATATATGAAAAACAACACAGAGATTCATGCAGCGTATAGAAAATGAAAAGACTTGTAAAAGGATACACCGTGACGACGAAGAATCGTTATTATATTAACGGTTCAAGAGGCGAGCCCGAAAAGGGCGCACACGAGGGGTAAACGTGACACTCGGCGACTGCGGGGCGTCGGCACACCGCGTCACAAAAGTCTGTGTCGGCCATTTTGTCCGTCCGTTAAATTACGAACACGACATAGCGTACAATAATAATACCAATAATAATAGTAATAATAGTAATAGTAGTAATCATAATAATAATAATAATAATATAAAAGCCAACTCGTTAATAATATTCGTGAAGAGCATAGTGTATACGACAAACAATTCAAAAGATACAGTATCGAAACCGTACCGAAAATATTTTAAGCGGTTTTCGTGCGTAAAAGCGTATGTTAATATTCGTTCATAGTCGATAAATAAAATATTATAAAACACCCAAAGAGTGTAGCGTGTTTTAGAGAATCGTAAGCGAGACAAAAAATGTGAATTGTACAAAGAAAGACGACGTTGAAATTACTTTTGCCAATGTTGGACGCAGCGGCGACAACGGTCGACGACGGCTGTTGTGAGGACGAAACGGCTGCGATCGTCGAAGGCGACGGGGCAGCGGCAGCGATCGCACGCACCATGGAACAATTGATGGCTGCGGAGACCGACTGCTGCTGTTGTTGTTGTTGCTGTTGCTGCTGCTGCTGCTGCTGCTGCTGATGATGAAGATTGAGCTGGTGGTGGTGGTGGTGGTGCTGCTGCTGCTGGTGCGTGACGGCGGCGGCCACGACCGGCTGGATGCCGGTAAAGTGCGCCTGCGCGCCAGCAGAATGCGGCGAGGGCGGCGGCGGCGGCGGCAACGAGGCGCCGCCACCGCCGCCGCCGCCGCACGAGGGCGCCACTGAAATGGTGGTTCCGGTGCCCGAGGAGGCGGCAGTCGCCGTGCTGGCGAAAAACGAATACATCTCGAACCCAGTGGCAGCGGCCGCCGCCGTTATGCCGTTGTCGTTTGAACCACTAATAATGTTGTTTCGATCTGCGAACAACAAAACAATACGTTTTTATTATTTTGAATTGCTACGGACACAGTACACAATACGAAAGCAATAACGCGTGTGTACGCCGCGCGCAGGGTCGGTATTTCGGAGAAAAAAATACTTCAAGGACACCCATTCGGCGGTAAGAAGTGGAGGAGTGTAAGTGGCACACTTGTTCATCTCTTGAAAGCAGTGGTTATAATATCAAATCGATTTTGGTTTGCTAAATATATGAAAAAAATTCGATTTCAATCCCTATCTGAAATTTAAGTCTTTGGATGTGAACGTGCCCCATATAATATATGTATCACTCAGTTTACAACGAAATAAATTTCGCTAAACAAAAACTGATATTAATAAAAACTAAAATAAAATAAGAATGGCTAGCTCACGCCGTGAAAATACTATATAGCTATCGAAAATCGTTAATAATAGTTGATCGTTAATAATAGTCCCTTCAATCGCATTATTAAAACTCCGTCTAATTTTTAAAGGTAATTTTACAGACAGGAAAATCGTCCATGCATACATAACAAACGTCTATTAAAAATGTATTGAATATTCACATACGAGTAATGCAATTGAATAATTTGTTCCCAAGAAATCGAATAAAATGTATAACTTTTATTTTATGTTAATAACACTTAGTATAAGAATTAATTAATTTTTAAGATGATATAATATTTATTTATAGTAATTAACGGGCATAAACCCAATCAAAATCATTACAATGTAATACATCATAATTGGCACATGAAAACTAATAGACATAATGATAATATAAAAAATTTATATTATATTGATACATATTTTTCTAATTGCAATCTACTGTATATTATAACTAGGGTAATGTGGAGCAAACCTTCGTATACCCATGATATTTTGTAAAAGCCAGTTCATATTGATGTTTAAAGTTTAAAACAAAAATAATTTACATTACAAATATAAATAAAATGTATAAAATATTAAATGTAATTTTGTACTTTGAAATCAAAACATTAAAATTATGACATTATGACAAATGATAATATACCCTGCTACTTCGATTTAGTAACAATTTTCCAAAGAACCAACAGAAAAAAATTGAGTATACTCAATGCTTGGTAACATGCCTGGGACAAATTAATGCACAGTGGGTAGTATCCCAACATAATAAGACGGAAGTTGAATAGCTTAAGATTTTTATTTATATACAAATTTATTTTGAATCATGATTAAATATATACCATATTACTACGATTGCAATTCGAAATTATTTCTCACACGATATAATATATCGACATATTATGTCTAAGCAAAAAATTCTTTGATTAACCAAATTTCTTATTTTAAGAATATTACATAATACGTATAGATGTTGGCAAAAAATAAATTAACAACCGGTAAGACAAAAAACTAAGGCCATACAGAGGGGTTCAGTCGAATGAATGTGAATTCGTTTTGAGTATGGATTACAAGGAAACTATTTCTAAAATAAGTACATAGTTTCATACATAAACGCATTCATTATGATATAAATAACTTTAATATATCTACAATTTTTAGAGTCAATTCATTTTTGAAATCAATAACATATTTGTACATAAATAAATACTATAAATATTAAACTTGTTTATTAATCTGGCAATACTTCAATACCGTGTAAGTAAATCGAGGAATATCTTGTTGCAGTATACACGTTCAATACATATTTATCGGGACAATAGTTTATATATTTAATTAATTTATGATTTTGCATGATTCGATAATGTATACGGTTTCTATATAAAATACCGTGCATAACCAACTTCTTGGTTCTTTAGAAATACATAAAATGTCATATTTTAAAATCTTAATAATTTCAATAGGAGAAATTAGCGGAAAAAATCGATAATCTACTTTTATAAAACTGATATATCTAATATAAGTACGCTCATTTTACAACAATATAATTTTAAATTACTACACTAAAATTTATTTGTTAAATATTAGTAACGTAAATAACAATGAAATGATGGGTAAATAATTACAACAATACATTGTTTAGAGAACTAGTGTACATAATAATAACAAAATGCAGTACAGCATTCTGCATAACATAATTGTCTGTATTATAACTTAAAGTGTGTTTTTTAAGAGTATAAATACACAGTTTAGAATAATATGATACATAATTTGTGTCATGCATGAAAGATAGATTAAGATTCTACTTGTTGACGGAATCTAACTAATAGTAAATAATTCAAAATCGTACTTTAAATGAACCCAATATCACTAAACTTGAAAAATTGTATAGTTCATAAATTATCAAGATACCTTAGAGACTATGATGGCCGGACTATTTTTGTTACCAACGTCAAAAATAAACTCAAACGTTTAATAAAATATAAAATCATAAGTTAAAATCTGTTCTATATTAATTACTGCGTATATTATATTTCTTCCAAGACATAAACTATATAAAAATGTCTTTCTAAATTCATCAAAATTCCATTCAAATATATTGAATAATAAACCTTAATTCTACAATAACTATGAACCATTATTCTAAGAAATATATAACCGTTTTAGAAGTATTTTAAATAGGTTGTCGCACCGATACGTAGCTAATATACATTTGTAATGGACATGTTCATCTCTACATAAAATAAATATACACAGTTAACAAATAAAATTAAAATAATTAAGATTTATATTATTTATCATTTAAACTTTTTCAGATAATCTTATATATTAAATATATATGCTGAAACTCCATAGAAAATTAAATTTTCTAGACATAAAAATCAACATGAATATTTGTCATTTTAAAATCAAGTTTAATGCATTTATTTGAGCGATTCTATACGAATATATTATAATCAAACATATATTAATTTCATAATTATATAAATTTAATACATTATAGAAAGTATCATGAATTGAAGAAAAAAATATAAAACTTGGGCGAAGATGATTCAGTAACTCACATGTGTCATTTATTTACACCAATGGTTCTCAAATTTAATAAAACCTAGTCCTCTTTTACATTAATAAGAATTGGTCATCTCCATTATATTTTATGTTTACATCCAAATCACTAAAAACAAATGAATATTTAAATAAATATTCATTGCATAACTGTACACATTATATAAAATATAATAATAAAACACTATATTATATTTGAATACTTAATATTATTAAACAGTTATTACAAATATATTCCTTCATTTATTTATTTATATAATCATAGCAATAAAACTAAATAAAATGTTTTGAAATAGTATAATCTTCTAAGACGATTGAATTTATTATACAATATCAAGACATAGTATAATTATTAACATAAAACGTTGTACACAAAACACATAAAGAATCTCACTTCCTCCCACATAAAATAGTCTACACCCTGATTGTAGTAAATCACTAATACATACGATACGCTCAAATAAAAGACTAGTTGGTACATGTGCAAAATAAATGTAGATAACTTCATACGAAGGAGTACAAGGTTGGTGCATATTAAATACATTTAAATTTCATAATCTAATGCGATTAAAATATTTCTATTATTTATAGTAATAAAGAAATATATTCAACACATTAAAATACCTCATTAAAATATTAGAAATGTTATTAAACATCTTTTCTAGTTTAAATAAACTGATATCTTATTATAAATAAACCAATGAATATTTAAATCGAAAAAAATGTGATTGAAGTTTAATAATCACCCGCATACTATTATTAATGTCCAGTAACGAAAATTTGTTCAGATCAATTTTTTATTTAATATAGTTATTAAGTTATTAATTATTATTTGAGTTATGTTGTCATCTTTTTAATATATATTTTCACTAAATATTTGAAATATTTTTATGCGAATAAAAACCAAAATCATTACACAATTGATCATTACTTGCACTGATAATTACCGTCCTAAATATGTTATAAATGTATATTTACGTTGTGAATAGAACTATTAAATTTTATAAAACTAACCTTAGATTTACTAATTACCTATTTTTAATAGTTTTTAACTAACATATAGCCTATGTTAATCGGCGTACGGTTTATGTTAATTTCTGTGGGCACCACAAGTATTGTTTTGTAAAATTTAAATATTGGTCTACATTAATAATATTCATGCTTATAAGTTAAAATCAAAAACTCAGACGATAATATTCAAAATAAAGTAAAATATAAATATTATTATTCATTATACCAATTACGATTAATGCCTACAGAATAAATAAAATTATAATCTCAAACCGTGGATTATAATATTAAGATTAAGCAAAATTATTTTGTTTGACTTAAATATTGTCACCATTTTATTGTTTATATATTGTTATTTGCATTAAGCCCGAAGAAATTCCCTAAACACATTGAATAATCAACATTATTTAAAAGTAATACACCACATAGACTGTACTATACACATGCATGTTATCTAAACGTAAGCAATCAACTGCCGTAAATCAAATTGTCAATAAAGACAAGAGTCCGTCGCCGGTCAGACGCTGCCGCACCACTTCCATTTGAATAGACACATTTACCTACTATTTTACATCGTTACGACAACTGTCAACCTTTGAAATAACGTACGAGATATACCCAAATGAATTGAATTCTAAGAAGACACAGATTCTAAGGATACAATAAAGCGGTTCAACGCATGTATTATTGTTGTGCGGACGCACATATGCCTCTTTCCCCGTCGAAGACCGATGTAGGACGAACCATCCTACGACGTAGTATGTATAACGGCGGCACGTTTACAATTTGGGCGTATTATTGGTAAGTGTAGTACACCTATTTATTGCACAGGTTAAACCTACTGACGCCACACGATGACAATTACACGCGATTAAACGTGAGCACAACGAATTTTTACAAATGCCGAATTGAATAAGTACATTTTTACATCATAATTCACGTTGAGTTTGTATCATATGCATACGAGTAGGTACGTATCATACAAGTGTATCAGAAAAAACAGAAAAACGTGTAATATTCTGCAAATGCTTCCGTGACAACGAAGAACAATCGTCGGCCGGTAAACTTAATTACTTACAATTGAACAACTGAGACCACAACAATATATCGACTACCGGCAGCCAAAGTACAATTAAAATTCTTTAAACACAAAATAATACCTCTAACGACTCAACAATTATTATCACTTAACTACCTGTCGATAAATCTTGGAAATATAACAAATACATCCGGAATCATAATGCATATAGCACATAAATATTACGCGTAATGTGACACACAAATATGGAAAAATACTTGGAAAATAACTTGGATAAAACGTCGAATCATGGTACATTATCTCTAGTCTTACAACACCTACAAGTACACTACAAAAAATTACACGGTACACCGAGAATAATTACTACTTAACATTAAATATTTATATTTTAAACTATTCATTTCGAATAAATGTTTGAATGTTATGAAAGTTGAATATAACTCAAGAAAATAAAATTAAAAAATTAAAATAAAATAATAACTTGAGATGTTGAAAAAGTTTAGTAATTCATTTAAAGGCTATTGCACGAATTATAAACAATATATTATGTTCGGACTTGTCTTCACATTAGCACGTATAACTACGTAATATACGTAGTACATAGTAACTACGTGTATTTAATGAAGAGTCATGTTCACTAATAAAATTAACCAACAGTACCTAACCAGTTTTATTTTGAAACTTGCTATAAATAAAACATTTAATCCAAATTAATCAATTCATTTTTTTTAAATTTACTAACAAGTTTTTAATTAAAATAACAAAAGTAATACGTGTACTTTTCCGAATAAAAAAATGTAAGTATTATAAGACTATAGAAATATCATAAATATTAACAATCAAAATAAAATAAGTAATAATAGTATCATATATTATAGAATAATTATTTTAGTTCTCAATAACAGAATATTTTTGTTTTATTAAATTCTTATTTAATACAAATTATTATAGCGTATATGTAACGTATTTTACATTCACTTTTTTTTTTTTTTTTATGTAAAAAAGATTAAATTAGACAATCGTGAATGTATATATTAATCAATATACTACTAAGAATTCTATGAACAGAAAAAAGTTCTTAAATCAAAGATTTACTGTTTATGCAGACTATATTCTAAACTTAATATTAACTTAATATCAATAAATTCCCGGAAAATTAATATACAATACATGTTATGTCCTAGGATGTAGGTACCCTTGGGATATGATTATTAAAATCGTTTAAGGTTTACTTATTTACATAATTTACATACATTTTATTGCATCGCAATAATATAAGTAGTGTTGTATATAACCATTTAGAAACAACACAGAATGCATTATCGTGATGCGTCATACACACCATTGCTGCCATGTTGATAATGGTACACTATTTATGAGTCGTAATAATAGTTGCAAACTAAATTAATCTGTTGGTGGTTTTTTTTTTAATTACTATATTGTTATAGTTAAATCATAAATAAATATAATACTGTACATACGATGAAATTTTTAATTAAACGTTCTTAATATTTTGTTTTACATACGAATAATAAAAATTCATTGAACTTTTAAAAATCAAAATTAATAATTTTTATCCTAAAAAGAGTGTTATATACAGTTTCTAAATACAATAAAAATATTAATGAATTTTTATAATTATTTTTGTATTTATTAGTTTATAATAGTTTAGTTGATAGTCCTCCGCTCTTGAAACTTTGTTTTAATTTTTCTTGTCAAAATATTTAAATTTAATTATAATACTCATTTTTTTTAATTTTAGAGGATTAGACGAAAGAAAATAAACTCAAGTTTATCGTATTACATTGTTCATTTTTAATTTACCAACTTAAGTATTGAAAAAATAAATAATTATAGCGATATAGTAGGAATATTCAGCGTTTTATTTTTATTTATGTATATTCGTCTTGCCAAATAATTCAACCTTTCTTGTAACAATATTCTACTACTTTTCACGTGTGTTCATCGTCAATGATTTATGTTTTAATCTTTTTATTTGTATTAAAGATGACAAATTTGTTGCATAGATGTACCTCCTCGTTTCTCAAATTATGTTCTTCGAAGTCAAAAATGTAATTTGATGTATAAATTGAAGCTGAATTATTATCTTATTAAAATAAAGTAGAATTGGTTTTGCCAACCACTTATGGGGCTTAATGGTAATAAATATAATGAATTTGATATAAATGTTTTATTAGGATGATAATTCTGTATATAGGATGAAAATTATAGATTATAGGATTCTGAAAAAAGATTAAACTGCAAATAATAACGAATACAAATTTTTTGGAATGATTGTTATAACAAAATTATAACCAACAAGAACCTAAGTAATATAGTACAACATGCAATTTCTTATATTTTATTTCACGCTAATAATAAATAATATAATTCAGAAACAATACAACAAAATAGTTCTAATATTCCTATTTCATTAGTTTATACTTAAACTACATATTTTCGAATATCATAAACTACACTTTCTACATATAAACAATTATCTACTTCAACTCTATACTCTACAAATACATATATATCTGAAGAGTTGAATTTCACTGATTTAATATAAAAATTAAAAACGTATAATACTAAATAATTTATATTGATAAATCTTTAATGATTTGTTTTTATATAATTTCTATGAAAAACTAGGAAACTTATTTTTACTCATGTATTTTGTTTTATATTACAAATATTTTACAAATTATATTCAATATTTTTTTTTAATTAAAATATAAGTAATTATTTTAATTTACGTTTAATTAAAAAATGTTATTTCATTTGAATATTGTATTTTAAAATATCAACAATTACTTCCTAGACAATACCATAAATAATTTGTTTCGACATTCTAAACAAATACTGTAAACGTATGAACGATTCACCAGTGGCTAGAAATCGAAGAGTAATTTGAAGTAACATAATTAGAATTCTATACTGAACGACTGAAAAAACAATCGTGACATTTATTATTTTACGGAAAACATGTGAACATAAATACATACGACTTTCTTAAATTGGCGAATTTTGCCTTTAACAATAAATGTTTACAATCAATAATTATTTTTCGTCCAATCTAAAACTAAAATGCAAGCAAAAATATTATTTAATTTTTTTTTTTTTTTTATGCAAATGGATTTATACAATACAGTGTAAATCGAAATAATAACTTAATATAGATTTGTATACAAACACACATAAATTATGTTTCATTTAACATAATTTTAATGTTTTATTAATGAATATAAACTTTTTTGAGCTATATATGTTTAGCATTGATAAATATATTATTTTTAATTGCTAGTTGGAGAAAATCAATAAAATATTTATATTGAAGAGAAATATAATAGTTTGCATATAACATTAACTATTACATTTAGAACACTTGAAGTATAATAATACAATAGAAATGTTTAAAGCATCAATTATTATAATATATTATTGTCAAATATTCATACATGCCTAGGTACTTGGTATTCATCTGTCTAAATATGAACGTATCACGTTTTTATTATAGTTCAGCATATACAAAAAGTTACAGTTAATTAGAAACCTAACTTTAGTTTAAAACTAGAAATATTACAATATATTTATCAATTAAATCAAAAATCTTTATACTCCAATAGTTAAAATTTCTCATAATGAAGAAACCCATTTAAATATTTTTATTATAGCATACTATAATAGGCTTTGATTGATTTTACACCCTTAACTCAAACCTAAAAAATGTACATGCATAATTCTCATTTGACCTGCCGTTCACAATTAAGATTTATATGAGGATTTAAATGGGTATTTTTCCAAAAAACTAGTAATACAATTTGGAGAAATAAAAATGTATTCATAAATAAGATACATAAGTAGCATGGAATTATATTTTATCTGCTATGAACTATCATAGAAAAATTGTTTTCAAAAAATTCTAAGTACATAAAAGTGGAATTTAACAGTTTTTTTGAACTAGTAAAAATTTTATTAAAATTATAAATACGTAAATAGTATAAATGTATACATTATGTATGAAAATATTATTCTAAAAAGTTAAATGGTAAATTGTTTTGAATAATATTTAAAATGGTTCTAAGTTTAACAAATGTGTAATATTAAAATATTAACATTAAAAGGTTAATGTTTATCAAAATATATGATTTGAATTTCCGGACATGAAGATTGATGTATATATATATATATATATATATATATATATATATATTGTTAATGGATGTAAATCATACCCATCTACAATTATGGTTAAATTTTAATTTACAAATTACATATTATTCTATCTTTTCTTGCCGATCTAAAGTAAAACAAGTAAGTAATAACATGAAAATGTAGAACATATTTATAGTGCAAAAATATTTAAGAGTATACATTTATAGAACGTACAATTTGTACAACCAAGCTAGGCCAGTGTTTAAAATTAGCTATTATATGAAAAGTAGAAGAAAAATAATTACTCAATTTAAAGCAAAAATAAGTTAGATATATAGATATATAACTTTAAATTAATAAAATAATATAAATTAATTGTTTATAAATCAAAATTTCATATTTTTTAAAAACAATCGTAATAATAAAAGAAACTAATAACTATTATTATTAGTTAATATAATCAACTATATTTCAATTCTAAAAGGTTAAAAATAAACTAATATACATATAACATAATTTTAATTAAAATGTTTTAAAATTACGTATCATATTCGATTTTTCATAATTAAATATTTTTAAGTGCAATTGATGTTATTATATGGGTCGAAAACTTATACGAAAATGTTGTATTATATAATAAATTCAAAAAAATTTTAAAATAATTAAAACGTTACTATTATAGTTAATAATTATTAGACAAATAATAATTAATTCCATGGGTATAATTTTTTCTTGGATAGCTATAATTTAACTAAATATAATATTACTATTATTATTATTATTATTATTTATTAATAAAATAATATTTTTCATATTATAATAGTACTAAATATAATATTATCAACATAGACAAAATAAACATTTTTGAGATACGTCATAATTAACGTCAAAATAACTATAGATTTTAGTAAGACATATACTTCTTTACTGAAGGCATTTCCACAATAAATATCACCTATAAACTTAATGGTAGATATTAGGTAATAGTACTAAAATTCTATATGTCCGACCTTCCAGTAAAATATTTAACAACTGTAGTGATTAAAAAGAAAAAAAATATGTTTTAAAAAAACATTAAATATCAATTTAACATTTACGTCAAAGAAAAATATTCATCCATACTAAAATGTTAATCTATTTAGATATCACGTCTTAAAGAATTGAGAAATAAGAATATTTAATCATGCAGTCATATAAACTGTTATGCAAAAATGTCACTTAGAAAAACAAACAGCAATAATTTTAAGAAAAAATATATTTCCAAAATAAAATGAAAATGATTCAGGCAAATTTCAGTAAGGCAATCACATTAATTATAATAAGATGACATTTGTGTAATTTACAGTGTATATGTCACGAAAATAATGATTATAATCATAATAATATAATTTTCAATGTAATATTATGATGAATAATTTTAACGAAAACGAGAATAGTCAAGGAATGAGCAGCAGAACGAACGCGTGTTCGTTAACGTCTGCGCTATTGGCACCACTGATTGTTGTGGACACCGGTGTATAATCCGCTTAACAGCAGGCAGAACGACGAACGGACGCAGCGCCGTCTGCTTATGTGTGTATAACGTATATGCACAAAATGGTATTTAATCCTGCAGCGAGGAGTTAATCAAAATTTAATTTCTGTCTCCTTGATTATCTTATGAAATAGTGCTTCAGAGTTGAAAAAAATATGATCAAAATGTCTTATAGATGCATATTAATCACAAAACAATAACAATAAATCAATAATAATAATTTTTTTGTTATTATCTCATTGAATCGGCGCGAAAGTGAGGTATTTCAACCAAAACGAAGAATAAAAGAGGAAAACCACATTCCAAAAATGCAGACAGGGCTGTGATTACACTAGTAATGCACTACTACCGCCATTACACCTATGACTTGATAACTACTATTATATATTTTGTTCTTATCTAAATACGTATAAAATAAAAACGACTACGATGTTAATAAGAACAACAGTTTGCTTCTCAGTCGTAATTTGTATTATGTTACAATTTTAAAATAATTCTAAGTATTCTACTTAATTTCTCTTACACGACTGATATTGTTGTTTCTCAAAATAAATGACCTTGTATGGGGATAAAATGTAAATCAAAACCATCATAGCGTATTCCTCTGTGGATTCTAAGTTTTAATATAATTTCAAATAGAAATAAAAATGAATTGTGCAACAAATATTTCAATAAAAAAATACTGTGTTCAAATAATTAAAATATATAATAATTCTTAATTGAAATTAAAAATCACCGTTAGATATTAATAAAAACACTTAATACCTTTGCTATTTCAATGCAACGCGTAATAAATAAATTATATATAAATATACTTGCACATATACATTTAATTGCGTTTTTATATTACTCAACAATTGCATACATAAGCGAAATTTTAATTTGGCACTTTGTTATTATTATGTGTTAATTCGATACATTTTAATCGATATAATTTAGATATCTTCTACTATTGAAAACCAAAAATACCTAACATATACAAAGTAAATTTATCAATATAATATTCAGTTATCACTGTAACTTCTTATCAAGCTCAAATACTTAGAATTTACCCTAATGTAATATTCTGTTTTTTTTTTTTTAATTTTAAAAACATGATTTTAAATCAAAATAATTATTTTTAAAATTATAAAAGATACATGGGTTTATAAAGTAACATTAATAATACTTATAATTAAATTTTATAACAGGAAAAAATAAATGACTGAGTAATTATAAGATTTACGGTATAACCACTATATTAAATAGGTACATTACATCATTAAATCTTTTGATTTATACTATCGTATTAAGATTCTCATATAAAAATAAACTTATATAATACACACCTTATCACAATATATTGAAACCTTTTTAAAAATAATTTGGAAATATGAAATATTATTAATTTTAAATGTTAGTTAAGGTTATATTATCAAACAATAATATATTAATATACCACTACAATATACGCAACATACCCAAATGAAACCAATCAATAATTATTAAGGTTTTATAAAGTAAACATTCATATAAATATATTCAGTGTATTTAGCTTAAAACATATACAAAAAGTGTTCAATAAACTCAAAAAGTTTGAATAATAAAAATAAAAATATAAGAAAATATTCATTGTCGACAAGACGTTATTATCCAATTTCAAAAAATAAATTCCTTTCACTCAAATATATAAAAACTATCTCATAAATATCATGAGTCTTGACTGTAGTGGGCGATCTAAATGAAATAATCTAGCATATCTTTAACTTTTCTTACTTTGTCACCCTTTCCTCTTAAGAAACCAAGTTATAGCATGCATAATTTTACTTTTTTTTTACTTCCGGTTAAATATTTAATACATTTCTGTTTTATCTTCAGACAAATACGATTTTAACATAATAAAACTTAAAACGTACACATGACATTTTAACATAACATTATGAAAATACATCAACAAACACATTGAAACTTGGAACTATTATAATCGAAAAATAAAATCGATTTCACCTTGAGAGGAAAATAAAAAATAGTGTGCATAATGCATGAAGGGTGAATATAGTACATCTTATATATTTTTACCCACTTTCAATAAGAATAAATATAAAATGCTAAATAAATCATCTCAAAAACCGTAATACACATCTGCAGAAGGCCTATATATTACATTGCCCAATGGTCACTTATCATGTTACCAAAATAATATACTTATTACAAAATGGTCCTATAAAGTTATTACAAAGAAATAATAAACTAAGTAATATATATAACTCATGAAATCTATATCTATATATAATAGGAAATTAATTAAATTTTAGATACTATTAGATACGTAATAAATCAGGCGAAATAGGCAAAGTATGCAAAAAATTCATAAAAAGGTTGAATTAGTATAATTCATCACCACATAGGTATTTTAAATGAGTAAATACATTTACAAACATTTGTTATTTTTCAGGTTTTTTGATATGTTTTAAATATCTTATCCATTTATTATTCTTAAGGTACACAAAGAGCTGCTCAGATAAGTGGATAGTTAAGTAGATATATCTATGAGATTATTTTAAAAACAATGCTGATTTTTACTGATGAATTAAATATAGATATAATACTGAAAACTAGATACTACTATTGAAAATGGATTAATTCCGTAAACAAAATATATAAATATATAAATTTATAATAAATACCTATACCTACGCTAAAAATTACTTAATGTACTGTATTTTTAAAAGTAAAGTCGAGTAACTTTTTACAACTGAATATTTTAAAAAAAGGGTCAGGTTTATATGTCTTTAGTCATTATTTTTAAGATTTTTAAGATTTTTTTTTTAAATGTTTGAATATATTTCAATTTGAGTTTATGATGAAAATTCTTTGATACAGATAAAAACTATTTAAGGATATTACTCTTATTAATTTATTCGTCGCACTGAATTTCATGATAATAATATATAATTAACAATATTAAGTCGAAATAGTTGTAACTATTTATGAATTATCATACTTTTTATTTTTGAATGTACAGTAGCAAATTACAATATGAAAGTCAATATACCAATGATAAAACTACAGTTTTAATAGATATAGGTTATCCATAGAAACATACATTAATTTAATTTAATGCGTTTCGAAGTTTTTCGTTTGTACAACAAATAGGTATCCTCAAAAGATGACCTCTCAACTTAAAATGTTTAATAATTAATATTTCTAACAAGCCTATTGCTAGAATAATAAGTCGGTAAAGATTATGGTAAGAAAGCAATACATTTATTTATACCTACACATTTTATATATATATTTGCTATTAGTTAAAATTAAATATGCAATAATAGTATACCTAATTATTTGGTAGGTTTGGTTTTTAATTTATAGATGTATAAATAAAAGAATACAATGAATTATTAATAACCTAATATCCTTTCCATAAATAAAATTATTTTACTTAAAATAATAATATATTATATATGTAATATACTTATTCGTTGAATGTATTATAATTTTACTATTATGCATAATCAATTAATCTACCAGACTGTATGTGTAACCAAAAATACATGCATATACGTATAATAGAATATCCAATTACTTAAGTTTAAAAAATAGACAGACTTACTGTAAATTTAATTCTGACTTCGGGTAATATAAAAGTTATAAACTAAAGTAACAAGAAAATGAATAAATGTATAATAGCAATTGTTATCAAATATAATAATCATAATCTATACTCTATACCAATTGATTTAAAAAAATAACCAACATAATTGTGTTTTATTACAGTTCATTATGATTAAAATATACTAATGCAATTTAAATATAACAATTATAAAAAATAAAAAAATCTTTGTTTATTAAAATTAATTATAATGGTATTAATATTATTTTTTCAATTTTTTTATTCCATAAATAAAATTCAAATGTTTTTACCAAATAAGAAATAGGTAGTTAAAATTAAAACTGTAATGTTAAAAGTAAATAAGTTTTAGTTGTTCATTAAATAGATATAAATAATAAATTGCTGAAATTTTAACAGTGATTACTTTAAACGAGATGAACAAATGACGAGACAAATGATAAAACATTTAGACTTAAATTAAATACCTATTAAACGAGTACTTACACATGAAATATGTCAAAATTTGTTTTTTAAAAATACTTCAGTAACATACCACTTACATGATAAATACACGAATACGTACTAAAAAAAAGACTTTCAATGTGAATATGACGGAAAAAATAAATACTGTGCGAGTATACTGTTTGAAAAAATAACCAACAACTCAAAAGCCTATAAATCGAGACGATATTATAATGGTGTGTGTACTCAACTCAGTACTACAGATTAGAGAATATACCTACATATATGCCTGTATGTAATTGTGTGTATGTAACCGCTGAACATTTACGCGAGAAACGGTTTTTGTATTATTTTTTTAATAATACTGTGTAAGAATAAAAAATGAAAATAAATGCTAGCGTAAATTGAAACAGTTATCTGTTAACGACACAGAACGACATACAATCGGGACACTCGTTTAGTTTCCGCGTCGGGACAAACCTTGTATCCATGTTTATAATGTGTGTGAAACGCCCTCGGTATATTATTATATCAACACATACAATATATTAGAGCCAACGTTGCGCAGTATAATAAAGTACACACATACACACACACATAAAGTGTAATAACGTGGTAATCGGTAACCGATGGAGGTAATAATAATAATAATAATAATAATAATAATAATAATAATAATAATAATAAAATAACAATAACAATAACAATAATAATAACAGTGAAAAATATTTTAAAAAAGACGTGTTGGAAGTGTTGTAACACGCACTTACGTTGTTTGAAAGTTCGTCAGCACACGAGACAGGACGACTGTTGGGTGTGTATAGGAAAAAAAATTTGGTGGAAAAACGTTAACTACTCTTGTTGGCAGCAAGTAACCGTATAGTTCGGTGTGCCTACGCCGCGAACCGCCGTGTATTTACTGGGCAGACGAAAGGAAGCGAATGCACGTAGTACGCACGTGCGATACGTTTGTAAGAAGTAGAAAAATATTAAAATGCACACGATTCCGAATAATGTAACTGAATGTTATTATTGTTATTAGTTGTAAACATGGGTAGACGACGCCACACTGGGCAGCACTACACCGTGCATCCGTTGCCGAACGCGCACTGTCGTTCGCGGCACTCGGAAAAAACGTACGCGGGGCCAACTGTTTACCGACGACGGACGGATGGCAGGGCCCCTTGGATCGCCTCGGGCGGACAACCCTAGTGCGCAGGGGTTCTCAGAGCGCAGCCGCTGCCGCCGCCAACAATCATTCGTTTGCGTGCGCACGCACGGGCGCGGACACGGTACACCACGCATAGCATTTATACAGCCGCCGCCACCGCCTTCGACGTTGTTGTAAGTGTGTGCGCGCGCGCGCTCGTGTGTGTGCGTGTGTGTATTGTATAGTATTGTATATAGTGTGCGCTCGTCGCAGCGAGCACATACACGTACGACTGTAGCACACGTCGTCTCCCGGTGTTTTTACCCACGTGGAGCGAAAAATATTTTAAAATGCCACTTTATAAATATTGTTTTCTCTCTCTCTCTTTCTCTTTCTTTATCAACGCGCACGGCGCATAATACGTCGTGGCTGGTTCCTCTCTCTATAAAGCACATCACGGTTGTAAATTCCCCCCCTACCCCACACTCAAAACTACTTGCCTTTTATGAAATCACTTAACGGTCAGGATTATAATACACGGTTTTCGTTTATTTCTTTTTTTCACGTCATCGCGCCAATGGGAATTGTCCGTTTGCGGAAAAAGAAAAATATATATATATATATATATAAAAAAAACCTCGATTATATACAATAAAAAGAACTCGCACGTTTTTGTCTACAACTTTTTCGAGTCCGATTTTCCTACGCACATGTTTTAACGTAATTCTTATGATTTTTACAACCGTCCCGAAAACGTCAAATTTTATATGCAATATTTCGAAGACTACAACTATGATACGTGTAAATTATTACAATCTACAAGACAATTTTACCATATGTTCCTGATTAACGTATACTATTTTAATGATAAATATTATCAATAACAAGCGCGTAGATAAAATTAATATTTAATAATCGTACGGCAGGATTGACCGCGAGGACACTATAAAATAAGTACTATTAGAATTATAATTATTGTAGACATCAGCGATTCTTAAACTTTTACAGCCACGAAAGTCTTTTTTTTAAGTAATATTTTTTTGTTTAGCCCCGAGAAATATTTAATTTTTTTATTTGCCTGTGTTCTATGAAGCGTATCACACATGATGTTTATCCATATAAAAAGAAATTCAAAACGAGATAATATATATTTAATATTATATTTATATACAATATACCTGACCGGTAATAACTGGAATGGGAATGCGTATTATCTAAAATTAAAAAATTATTTATTTTTTTCTTATCAAGATTTTAATACTATTTGTATACGCGTTGATGAATTTTATTTAAGTTGATGGAGTTTTGTAGAAATATATATATATATATATATGCTCATTATTTTAAATAACGATAAATAAGTGTTATATTATATTTTTTATAGTAAAATGAACCGAGCCTTTGAGAAACAAATGCGGAGCTCTCTAAGGGCTCTGAGAATCACGGCTTAGGAACCACTGGCATACATACATATATAATTTTATTAATTACTAAATACTGATTTATGATTACTATTATGAAGGTGAGAATATATATATATATATATTTAACACAATAAAAATGTATATATATAGTACCTATTAAAAACGTTTTCAACTATATTCGAATATTGTCTTCAAGCAATTTATTGTATAAACATGGGTCTAACAAATTATCAAAACATAATATGTTGTAATTAAACAATCAAATATAAAAACATATTATGAAAGCACAATTTTTTCATAATGATAATCAATAATTTACCACAATGAGTTTTTATTAGTTATCAATTAAATGTACTTATAATAAAAATAATAATTAATTACATAAAAGATAAATTATAATTATAAATGAAAATATAAGGTAATGCATATTTGAAATAATTTGCAATTATTTTACGACTAACTATATTTGATAAATGTATATCACTATGTATATAATACATTGTACAACATAATAAGACTGAAAGTAAACAACTTGTTTTTAGTTCATCTTTACGCAATAATATGCAAAACTTTAAAATCTATTAACATTTATAAAAATAATTATACAATGTCATGTCATGATGCCTATATAAACTATTATTAGTTATAGTTGTCTTTAAATTTAAATTACTATAAAAATAATTAACAGTACATTATGCGTAAAAGATCAGTTGATATATATATATATATTTTACTTTATCACAAACATTTAATATCCAGTTCAGCATTATTATATTTAAACGCAAAACACTACGGACATGCACTTCACCGAGATGATTATGAGATTAAACTATTAATAATATGATATGCATCATTTTCATGATCAAGTACAATGTAATTTATTTTATCCGATTATATGTTTTTCAGTTAAATATTACAAAAACTATTTAAACATTTGGAGCATGTTTACTGTTTATTTTTTATAAATTGAATAACATGTTTAATCTAAGGTCGTGTAATTTAAAATCATATACCAAATAAACTCTTTAACAACAGTAATAATGATGGTCCAAATATGCCCTTATATACAATGAAAATGTATTAAGTTATAAATAAAGGCCAATAAAATAATAATAAATAAAACTGAATATCGTCAATATGAGATTGATCTATTTGACCAAATTATAATTCAATGAAAAATGTATTTTATGGTACAGTATTGTTTTAATTCTTATTTTATAGTAACCTGGAATATAACCCTGTATGCATAAATTTAATGATATCGCAATAACACAGAAATAATAAAATATATACTCAGAAGGGGAACTTAGTAGTTACTAGTAAGTTATTAAAATAAAACTTAATTTCATAGTACTGCTAGATTATTCTTATTTATTATATAATATGGACTATTATTATAACTACATCTTACTGTTTTCACTATACAAAATTCTATAATTCATGATTCGTTAAGATCTCCCGCTTTTGTTTATTAATAGATTTTAATCAAAAGCAAAGTATTTGTCTCAGAATTTAACCAATAAAATTATTAATCATTAACATTTTTTTTAATACTTTTGTCAACAATATATTCTATTTCTTCTATCTATTTTTATTTTACATGTATAACATTTTTAAATGGAAGACCTTTAATTAATTTAATAAAAACCATTCATATGGTGTAAAGCAGCTTTTAAAATGCACCTGACGCTATTAATCAACCACTGGACCCTTGTTGTAAAAGGGATGTGTCCATCAATCCACCCCATATATTATAACCACATCTTCTTGGATTACAATGACTTGTTATTGGTTCAGTTGAATTTATTTCAACAGCCAATAATGTAAAAAAAAATGTTTGACACTAAAAACTTTCAAAGAATTTTCTACATATCAAAATTGTAAATTACTATGTATTGTTATTAGCTAAATTATTTATTATACTCCTCATTTCACTCAAGATCAAAAATATGTAGTGCCTTAACTAGCTTGGTTTTTTAAGGAAAAAAATTTAATTAAAACTATATTTACCTTTTGTTTTTATTTTTATCATTGGTATCTATAATCTTATAAGATATTTTTAAAAAAAAAAATAAAATTAATTTTAACGTAAAAATATACAAAGAATTTATATATGGTACAATTAATCAATTAAATAATACTTTTTCCTATATATAATTACTATTTAAAAGTTAGAAATAATCATAATATTTTTAAAAAATTAATAGACTTAAGTAATTCTGAGTAGAACATACAAACCCGTAACAATTAAACTTGAAATTCTTCACTCCGATTTCTTCCTTTGATTTAATTCATAAAAGAGGGTCAAAAGGATTTTAACAGAACTAACACAAAATTATAATTTATTTGTACCTAAACAAAAAGGTATATATTATTATTATTATTATTACAATATGTATGAGCAATGTAATGTGATCCATTTAAATATAATTAAACGAATAAGAAGAAGTCAAAATAACTTAATATAATAAAGTAATTTAACTATATAGTGTGGTATATATATCTAAATTTAATAATTTATAAGGTAGTATTGTTTAATATCAATTTGCTCTTATTAATGCCAATTTTCTACATCTACACAACAATAATAATAACAATATATATATATATATATAAGTATAATGTGTACTACACGATTATGTGAAGCACCCGTAGTTACGTAACAGACACACCGTAGGAAATAAGTTAACTGAGTATACAGATTTTTGATATGGGCAAACATTTAAATTATAAAATAAATGTAGTTCTATTATTAAGGGCTAAAATGCATTTATTACCCAAATTGAACATGTCAAAAATAACATATTAAAATTAATCAGTCGAAATAAGAAACAATAATAGCTATAATAGCTATTAATTATAAGAGTTTATGCGTGCATTAAATCAACTTATAATAAAATAAAATATGTACTAAAAAAATTTAATAAAATAAGTACATAATATATTTATTGGTAAATTGATGAACTTTAATAAATTTTTTAAATAATTAGTTTCATATACCTAAGCAACAAGAAAATATTGCTATGAACCCTTGACCCGTTTGATTTTCTTTCATTACAGTTAGTTGAATTATTTAATGTTTATCGGTAATCAGTCACTAACTGCAATTACCTAACAATTATTAAGAAGATGATTAAATATATTTTAGATTAAAAAAACATTATAGGTACAATATTATATATTATTAGTCTTGACGACAGATTTTAACCAAAAAGATTATCCGATAATCACAACCCTAGGAAGTTTCTAATAGAAAATGGCATCTAGTTGGTACTTAAGGTGAGCCATTTTTTTGAATTTCCCAATAATTTTCTGAATAATAGAGAAAAACGGAGAAAAAATTACAAAAAACTTCAACCGTGATCATGTTTCAAACTCGACAACACCCAGTCTTTTTTTGCATACTCTTCTATTAAACTATAAAGAGTAGACATATGATTTACATATAATTGTTGAAATCCTCAAATTAAATGTATGCTAATTATGCACACTTGAAATTTTTGATTAAAATGTTATCTGCCTTACTAAAAAAGTGTGATGAACTACTATATCAACTATTTTAAGAAATATATACAAATTCACCCGACCTCTTTCACTCAGAATCGTTTTTTGTTTTTGAGAGCAATGGCACATTGTTTTCAATTTCATAAGATCAACACAACAATATCACTCACCCGTTCTAGTATCTCACCGGTTGTTTTTATATTGTAAATTAAAAATAGATAAAATACAAGGAAATTACTATATATAAATCAGGTTTGGTATTATATTGGTTTTATACATTACACGTTTGTACTCCAAAAGTAAAAATATATTAGGTTGTTAAAAATTATAAATGTTGTATTCATAACATTACGTTATATTCATATTATAAATTATAAAAAAATCTTTTTGTTTGCAATGTGTTTTTTTTGCTCTTCCAAATAACCCAAATAAATATAAAATAATAAAATAACGTTACAGAAACAGAATATATTATATTATAATATTTATATTCTAAAATAAAATTTAAATGTTGTCAAAAATAAAAAATGTGTTATAAATATCACAAATACAATAAATTTACTATAAATACGTTAGCGATAAGATCAATAGTTGATTAATACCACCCCAATTGTCTATTTGTAGCTTATATTCCTTTTTTTTATTATAAGTTTAAATAATAAATGTATTTTATAAGGGATTTGATTTTTATTCTGTATAAAATATATATAATTAAGTGTTTTATACTATATCGTATTATACTTTTCAGCCCTGACAAAAATACTAAAATTGGCTAAATACTCATTTAAATTAATATTTAATATTGTTAATTAAAAAAAATGCAAAGCTTATTTCTAAAATCATTAGTCAAATCAAGTCACTAATCATATTATATTATAATATTAAAATATATTAGAATCAGTAATCAATAAATTATATTAAGAGTAATTACTTAAGTGTCTTTAAATAT
The DNA here is from genome assembly GCA_034509805.1 of Sipha maydis. NCBI lineage: Eukaryota > Metazoa > Arthropoda > Insecta > Hemiptera > Aphididae > Sipha > Sipha maydis. Next base: position 68,169 of record JASXSY010001527.1, read on the forward strand.
AAATGGGCCTTAAATATTATTAATTAATTTTTTTTTTTTTTAAATAAATTTTTATAATAACATACAAGCAATGAAGAAAATACTATGTTATTAAAACCACGTAAGATCTTTGGAACACATCATAAAATATGTACAAAATATACACGCACACATGCATACACACATGCACACACATTTACATTAATATCTATATGAAGATGACGAGGACAGCAGACCTTAACTCCCACCATAGGAAATTACTCAGAATGAAAAAAATGAACATATATGTATATATATGTGTGTGTGTGTGTGTGTGTGTGTGTGTGTGTGTGTGTGTGTATGTGTGTGTGTCGTAAATTACTAAGGCGCAGCAAGAAACCAGCGGGGGTGGGCGCAATGTATAACACAATAACTGGCTAAATTACAGCCTATGGCTAAGCTACTTGTTTCATCTCCATATCTAATATATTTTTTTTTTTTTTTAAAATCATTCTATTCTATGACTTCATTATGTATACCTAAATGTTCAATTTAATTATTCAGATTATAAATTAAAAACAAAATAATTCATTACACTAGTCAAAAATTATAGTTTCCTTCTTGATTTCATCACATTATAGTATGTTACATATATTTACGGAACAGTTGAGAAACTGTTTATACTAAATAACTACAATATAATAATTTATGGTTGTTATTTCTACATACAGGCACGTAAATAAGCTATTAGAAAAAGAACATTTTGATTTTGTATAATCAATTTATATCTACATAATATAGGTATAACATAGAAATAAGACTTAATATTCAAGATATTTTATAAATCATAAGTGTGTTTTAATTCGACTTTTATTTGACATAATTTATATAATAACCATTAGATATTTTTTTTTTTTTTTTTTTAGTTAAATTAAAATTAGCATGACCAAATTTATCAAGTGCGATAATGGTTAAATGATACGTTATTAGTGAAAAAAGATAATACCAAATGTAAATTTAAGTTACAAATGGGTACTGTATGTGTTGAAAGTTTAAACAGCCAATATTTGCAAAGAAGACAATCATCAACCAGAAGCACTTAGTATTCATCTATACTGTAAAACTAAAATAAATTGTTAATTAAACTTTGATCATAACGAATCATTATAATATGTGATACATATTAGGATTTAGGGGTATTCTAATATTTTACTTTTTGTATACATTAATCGATAAAATATGTTAATTAAAAATATTTTTTTTTTTTTAACAATTAATATTTAATTAAATCGGTATATTTTTATCATCTTATTAAAATTACAATTAAAATGTAAATAATATAAAAATTAAATGTGTATTAAAAAATGTTCTTCATATTCATTAATCAAATCTAGATATTTTTTATTAACGGATCAATAGGCTACAAGATTTACATAAAACTTTTTTAAACAATTTAATTCTATTAATTAATTAAATATTAATAGTTTTAAAATTTAAAATAAATTATTATAATAAATTGGAGTATAAATAAAAATGTAATAAATTCAAATATTTTATTTACGCTGTATATTTTTCATATATGACCATCATTCCTAACCTATACCTTATACGTTATATGTAGATTAATAGGTAAATTGCACGATGTCTAAATTAAATGGAATAAAGATAATATTATTTCATGTAAGTTATCAAAACTAAAAATAAATATTTTTCATCAATCGTGACAACCTAGAAAAACTTAGAAGTCGATCACAAGTCTACAAAAGTTTATCATCCCTGATATATAGAACCAATCTAATACACTATACTCAAAATGGTGTTTTTTTTACCTCATAACAAATTTTCTACTGACTAATTATTTAAAATATTATTTTTATTTATATTTGATACATTTTAATTTTTTTTATAACAAATGTAATATTTTTAACAGGAAATAAAGTATTATCATACAATTCTAAAATAAATAATTTATTCTTCAAGATTGTCTTATGAACACCAAAACCTGTTTATATAGGGCTGAGATACCATAGAATGTTAGATAATATCTCTGAAAATATTGTTGATGAGGGTTTTTTTGTTTCTTAAGAGTTTAGGTCACTTGTTTACCCGATAACGACTATTCGATTGTTTGTCTGCTCCTACGCACGGCCTTTACATATTTGAATTAGATTAAAGTCAGAATAGGAATGTTAACATGAACGATGTATTATACTAAAACAACCTCGCGGCTCTGTTTCGGAGGACAAACTATATATAAAACATAGACCGATCAACAATACAATTGTTATTAAATTTTATAAAAATTAAGTAAACAAAGAATAAATATAAACGAAAATATTCAAATTTAATAAATAAAATATACATATTAATATATAAAATATAAATAAATAAAGCTTAGCCTGGATTATTAATATATTTGTAAAGCACGACCGGTTTTAAATTAAAAATTCATCGTCAAATGTATAAAAATTCAATAAAATTGCGACTGGATATGAAAAAATAAAGGAAAAAGAATATTAGAAAAATTTAGTCGTTTTACATAAAATTAACCATGAATTTTTAAATAGTAACCGGTCATACTTTATAAATTTAATAATACTCCAGGCTAAGCTTTTATTTATTTATTTATTTATATATTTTAACTGTTTATTTTTAATTTATATATTAATTTACGAGAATTAGCCATTTAAATTTTTTTTCTTCTAATTATTTTATTACATAAAATATATTGTCCAATAAATCGAAGGAAAAAGCTTATGTTTTTAAAACTTTTTCGTAAAAACACTAAAAATTAAAGATAATTAACTTAAGTAAAAATATTATAAATGTTTATTTCAAAATTCAACAACAAAGTTGATTTAATTTAAATAATAATAAACAAAAATTATTTATATTATTTTTAAATACGATTGAAAAATTTAAGTTATTCGGTTTATTATAACTACGCACTAAAGTATTATACGTGAGTACATAAAATATTACTATATAGGTATAGGCGGGACAAAGACTTTAGCCAGATGGGAACGTTATGTTATCCCTCTCCATTTATAAATATTTCATTTTTATATAACTATTGTCCTCTGGGACCAACTTATAGGAGGGTTGAAGTGTAGTAAATTATAAAATTTAATTTATATTATTACATACATATTACATGTTTATATTGCATTTAAATATTAACAACTATTAAGAATATATTTTAAAATAGGTGCATATTAAAATTACAAAAGGAATTACTCATGAAAGCACAAGCAATTAAACAAGAAATGTATTCTGTTGAATCTAAATGTCTTAAAAATATTATCTTACATTTTAGACTTATTTATTTATTAAGTACATAACTAACGACTTAAATTTGTTTAGACTACTTAAACAACGTACATTTTTATTGTATTAACTCACATAATATATTAATAAACAAAAATTTTAGAAATACACGATATGCACATGTTAGTTAGTAGGGTTAAGCAGAAAAAAACCTATATTTCTTAATGTTCTTCTTATTTAAAAAGGAGCATTCGGCTAGTATTAAATAAATCACATAATATAAGCTGTTAAAATTTCGTAAAAATATGCCATAAATCCAAGATGATAGAATTATAACCTATATTACTATACACGCTGTTACCTCATACCTACATTATATATTGGTGTTTAACGGACACGTAGAGGCTTCTTAAAATTCATATCAGAACTCTATCCATATATAAAATAAACCGATAGTGCAAAACAACTGCGGGTCGTAACAATTGTATAATCACGCTAATTACGTGTGATTAAAAATTTATGCATTTGCGCGCACTCGCCCGCAAACGTCACCACGGATGAAAAAGGCGTGAGGATAATAGGGAAGGGTCTCGGGAAGGGTAATCTGGAGGAAGAAAGAAGACGAGGGTTTAGTGATGGACACGCTGAGGGATTATAATTTATATATACCATACGCACAAATATTACGCGACGGCGGTTCGGCTTCGGAGCAAAACTAATGGCCACTTCACCTGTCCCAACCAGAGAAATATAAGAGTTGCATAATAATAATAACAACGCACGTCGTTATATGTTGTTACATAGCAGCGTGTGCGAGTATCATATACAGTTAAATATTAAATACATATATGTATATAATATGCATACACAGGAGGGACGGGGGATATATATCAAACAAAACATTTCGGCCGTGGTCACACATAATATAATGATCAAATACACTAGACGGAGGGGATGAAAGAGTTGGCGAGACGTATATACGACGTGGTTGTATTTGTGTGTGTGTTTTTGTGCCCGCACAAGTATGACTCATGACGTGGGTATATCATATGGACCACACCCTACGTGCATACTGGAACGCGATGTTTTGCGCCCGCATCGTATCTATATAGATCTAACCTTTATGTACTATATATATTTATGTATGCCAGTCACTAAGCGATGATAATTATTGTTCCATTTATTTGTTCGTTGCACGCCAAATTAAATTGTCAGAGAAACGAGATTATTGAGACAATTTGTTGTAGCAGAAGTTCAATTAAATATGAAAATGCATTTTTAATATGAATAAAAAAATTTAAATATAAAAAACATGTGTATGAACTCACGATTAGGGTCGGACTGTACACCACCACCGCTTTGAATGATCGGAGTACCGACTTGTCCGGTCCGTATTTTGAAAGTGCTCTGGGCCATCAGTTGATCCGTTGCATTACCAGGGGAAGCTGTACGAGAAAATATACTGGTAAAATTAATAAAAAAATTTACACAAAAAAAGTTTTGATTTTGTTATTAAAGTAAGGTATTATTTAAAGACATATTCTAATACTTGCAATGTATCCTAAAAAATACATATTTTAAAAAAACATACATAATATAAGTAACAGTTGTTAATACAAGTAGTAAAAGTTATCAGTAGCGAAATTTGTAGTGCATTACGCGGGTCATTCTACCGTCTTAACTAACAAATCATTTACCAAATACTCATAAAAGATTTTAAAGCTCTTTCAGTTTTGTTAATTTACCAACATCGTGTTCCGTTAAATATATAAGGTATTTCCTAGGCTTAAAGCTATTAAAATCGGTAAATTACAGCGTGATCTGACACTGAATTATGCACTAAGCTCATAATTATTACTTAAAACCTCATTTACCTATAGTATAGTTTAATAATTTTATTGTTAAAATTTCCTGTTTATTATTTTTGATTAAAATAGAAACTGATAGGTACCAACCCAAATATAATATTTTTCTCTGTAATAATTTTAAAATTGCATTTATTTTTTAATAGTTTACTGATGTACTTATAGGTATTATATTTAACACGTTAGTAGAGAAATTTAAAAAATTATTCATATGCATTAACATAACTAAGTGTTAAATGTTTTCAGATTTTTTCATTAGTTAAAAACTTGATTACTTTATTACTTATTACTTTTATTTTTGCTATGAAAAAAATGTAATCATATAAATAATAATATACAAATCCACAAATAAGAAAAGTAACCAAATTAATGAAATAAAAAAATTGTAAAGCTTTTTCAAGACACAATTATTTTGGTTCAAAATATAATTATCAAGAAATCAAAAAAAAAAAAAAATGGTTTTGAAATATCTAAAATGCATACTCAGTTTTACTAACTGATATATTTTTTATCGTCCGTTCTGTCGTTTCAATTCTGTAGAAAACAATTTCTTAAAGGATATTGTTTCATGGGACGAAATACATTACATTATTGTTCTAAAAATGTTATCGATCTTCTAAGAAAACCTAATTCCTATTTTCAATGTGCCAACTAAAACTACAAAATATTTTGAAATTAAAAATACAACTGATAATATAAGTTCAGAATTAATTTATTGTTAATTGATAATTCCATATATTTTCGTGGAAATTAGATTAACTTTAAAATATCTAATACATCAATCCGAATTTTTGGTTTATTATGAAGGCCGTAGGTACGGGAGGCAATTAGGAAGGACGAGAGAGAAACGCGAATTAAACCCTAAAGGATTATAAACACCACCACAAGTTAGTATAATATTTTACGCAAATATGAAGACATAGGAACAATTATTTGATTACATTAATATTGTGTAATTCAATTTCGTAAATAAATATAAGGAAAAAAGTAAACAAATATAAAATAAAGTTCTAAAACGATCCACGATGACCAAATAATTTAGATTAGAAATTCAGTCACCGAACAAAAAAAAAAAACACACTTTAAGCCGAATTATTATTATTCTGAAGGGCTGTACAGTGTATATGTGTGTGTGTGTGTGTGTGTGTGTGTGTTTGTGTGTGTGTATGTGCGTGTTTGTATGTGTTGAATGTGCATCGATGGGAAGTTTGAGTTAGTCAGCAAGAAGGGAGGGGAACGCGTAGCCGAGAGCGAGTGCGCGTACGTGTGTGCGAGTGTGCGCGTGCGTGAACGTGTGCGTATATGCATGTGTGCACGCGCGTGCGTGCGTGTGTGTGTGTGTGTGTGTGTGTGTGAGTGTGTATGTGTGCGTATGATAAATCCTCAATAGACCGCTCAACAGTGTCGGTCGGCGTTTAGACTCTCCTCCTCCGACGCACAAAGAAACAGCGGCGTCAGAGAACGAAGAAAAATAAAAACGCCAAATATATAGTACGTACTGATAACGACTCAGCTACGGCAGTGGCGATAAGATGCATGAAAAAACGTTTGAACGACACTAATTTAGAACAGTAAATGAAATTATTTATATATATATATATATATATATATGTTTGTTAATATATTAATATATTAAACATATTGATTTAATGGGAGAAAGTAATGAACAACCTTCATTTTCGAACGCATTGCAACAGTTGTAAAGGAAGAGCGCTAATATTTTCATCTCCTCTTCTAATCAAAACAATCATAAAACGATGTTCGTTGTGTATATTAATATTATCCTCACGGAGTGTGTTTTTTTCTAAAAAAAAAAGTACCTGTACGAGTCGTAAACACGAACCGTGTGAATTCACTGTTTAAAACCACTGCGGTATTAATCGCGAATGGTTGCACGTGAGAAAACGTTAAAAAACCGTTCTACATATATTTACATAACACATAGCTGAATGTATTACCTGCGTGGTCACTGCATGTGTACGTGCACGTGTCCGCAGTCAACTGGAGGCGATTTAAGAAGAAAGGGGGATGGCAGTTTTCCGAATAAAACATTTTCTCGTTCGACCATCCCTCATTTGATGAACGACAGGGAACGAGGGGTGACAAGACACCGGATGAAAATTTGTCTACGAACATGACTCGAGAATGACGATGAAAACAATAATAATAGTTACACCTTTTCACAGAACCTCATTAAATATGATACATAAAATTGATGTAAATTATCACTGCAGCCTTCACCTGTTAAATAGCTGAACCATCCCACAAAACATTGAAGACATTTTTTTTTTTTTAATCTTACGAACAAAAACTAGTATTTACGTAATTGTGACGCGACACTGTATCATTGCTGGCCAGTGGTATACGCATAATAATAATAATAATAATAATAATATTAATAATACAATTAAGTAAGCCTAAACTACTACTGTCGCGCAAAACGACGTAACCGTACAGTCGTTCATTAATAACGCGACAGACCACAAGAACATATTTTATTTTTTTAAACTACGACCCCGCCGACTACAAACTAAAAAAAAATGAACTAAAACCATCAAATGAAATGAAAGTAATAACAGTATTAAAAATAATAATCATAATAAAATACCGCAAAAGAAGAAAGCCATTTCTGTGGGCCACACTGCGTAAACGCGCGCGCGCGACGACGGTTTGTTTGTTTTCGTTGTATTCCCTTTCCAAGCCGACACACGACACTGACGGGAACTCGGGACAACGACGAGTTGTTCTAATCGTTTTTCCCGCTCTACTCGAGCCTTACGATTTTTAAGCGAAGCGCGCATCGTTATTGTTGCAGACGGCGTGTGCTTGGCGTCCGTCGGGAACGGACGGACGATGATGATGATGGCAGCGAATGTTACACGATGGACGAAAAGACAAAGAACGCCGGTAACGGAAAACGTTTGCATGCGAACAACACACGCACGGACAGCTGCGGAGGACTGACTGGCAAAGTGGCCTCTGCGACGGTGGAGCGGCGGCGGGACGGCGAGCGACGCGTGCCGAGCCACGCCGATCGCGCGCGACCGTCAGCCGTGCGGGCGTACCCGGCGCCGCCCCGGGAAGGCGTGTTCCGACCGTGCCATTCGTCAGCCGCATCGATCGCGGCGGTCGTTCGACCGCGCCTTGCTGCTGCTCGATGATCCGCCGGCGGAGCGACGATGTCGAGTACGGTACGGTGAGGATGTGGAGAGAAAAAACGAAAATACATCAACGGGTGGAAAAAAAAAAAATTTAAAAAAAAAACACGCGCCCCGCTCACACATCGTATATAACGCACTAGGATAGCGGTGCGCCTCGGTTAGTGTTCGGGCGGATCTGATTAATTTCGCACGCGTTTCTGTGACGTTGCGAACGCAGTTTCATCCGCGGAATCAAACGTATACGGAAGTCGAAATCTCAAAAACCTCACGGTACCCCACAAATTAGTGTAGATGTATGAATGATTTCACATTCATGCGAAAACATCGTGGCTTATTGCAACTATATGACAGATGGCCGATATAATATAATTTCGCAATTCGGAAAGTTTTCATATATGTGCCGGTAATGAGAAGAGGGTATCTACAAAAATCTGCGTTATTCTATTTATTATACAGTTATACCTGTTTATGAAAATGTCTGTACAGAAACTTCTGTATGATCAAATGTATGATATTTATATAATCAGAATATTCAGAACGTTATTTACATTTACCTCGCTTCCAGTTACGTAGTTAAGAGGGAGGGGTTCGAACAGGGGGGTTGCATTACCAAAATGCAGGCTAGCAAATAATTAAGTAATAATACAAATTATAATTACTTTAATATGTCAACCCCCCCCCCCCCCCAGAACCTGATGATATCTACGCCCACGCTCACTTTTACTTAATGAAAAATATAAGGTTTTCTTACTCGTGGTTATTCTACAAATCTGAGACATAAAATAACAGCAATATATATTCATATTATATACGAGTAATTAGGTTATAAAAATTATTAATTTAGTATACAAAATTACAAAAATAGTTATTGTAAAAAAAAATTATTATGATTATTATTATTTTCCATTATGCATAATATAATCCCTATGTGGCTATGTACATATATATACGTATATATTTTCATCATCCTCAATCCCTTAGACGATATTCTAATGCAAAAGTTTATACATATATGTCAAGTTATGATTTTATAATATCCTCCTGAACGATTATCTCTAATAGAATTACACAACTGAACATTTTTAGATTTTTTAAAAATGACCAATTTAATTTCTGTCTGAGCACTTAATTTTTCTTTTGCGTTTAGTATAAAATATATATTTAATTTGTTACAACATTCATTGATATCCATTAAATACAACAACACTTTATATATGTTAGGTAGAGACAACCATTGATTACAGAAATTTAATTGCCAATTGTCAGCAACATTAGTGTGATATACATAGGTACATTTTAAAATAAATCTTTCATGTGTCTTACATATTTATTTCCTATAAGATTATTCGTAAGCCAAAAGCTACACGTCCAAGACTAATCTACCAATTAATATCCACGTCTTTTCGTGGATGACATTGATAGGTAAAAAAAAATAAACATTGATAAAGGCCTTTGTAGGGTTGTTTCAATAATGCAATTGAAAAAATAACAAGTGAATTAAGCATGAAGGTTTTATTTTATTTAATTAATACACTATGTAATATATATATATATTTATATATATGGTCAATCAAATATAAAAGCACAATTTTTTGGTTCAAATATAGTTATATAAATATTTACAAATTTACAATATTTTATGATACAATGGTGATTAAATTATTTTATTGTTTGATAGTTAAATAAAAAACAATTTAAACTTTAAATTATTTTCGTAAATTCAAAACAAATTTCTCAAGTTGTTCCTGTTAAACTTATACTTTATTTAATAAATTAATATAATAAGTAATTAATATAATTGTATTATTGTTATAATTCTATTTAATACTGTACTTCGGACTACAGCCTGTTCTGATTAAAAAATAAAATAATTAGGTTAATATTTAATAATATTTAAGTATACTAAGATTACTAGATTACAATAAGATTAAAAAATAATAATAATAATTTTATTATATAATATATATATATAGGTATATATAGGTAATTTTTAACATATTATATTGGCATACTTGAAATCAAAATTCTTAGATAGGATACTTTAAAAAAATTAATATTCTTACGTGTTAATCTTCTTCTTCTTCTTCTACTTCGCCTTCCTCCCAACTATTTGGGGTCGGCCACCCTTGTCCTACACCTCCACTTTACTCGGTCAATCACTTCTCCTCTGCACACACCGACAGCCCTCATGTCATTCTCCAAAGTCTCACGTAAATTCTTACGTGTTAATAAAAATTAAAAATTTTAATGATTTGTGTTGTAATTTGATAACAATTTTAAAACGAGTATAGTTATTGTAATACAGGGCTTGAAACATATAGCATTTAAAATCATTAAAATAAGCGCTTTAAAAAGCACTTAAAAACATCATAATAAGCACTCAAATAAGCATTTAAAAAACTTAAATTTAAACAAAAATATTTAATTAAGAAAAAAAAAATGATCTAAAATAGGAAAAATGAGCAAAAATTTCTAAATTTTGTTTTTACATGAACACGATAAATTACTACACATACTTTGAAACTGTGTTGAATATAAAATTAAAGATTACAAAAAATATTAAAACAAAAAAATGTAGTCCTTATTAAAATTTTTTAATTTTTTAATTAAAAAAAAAATATCTTTATATCATAAAAAACTTTGACTTTTGCCTTATTGTTTATGGATTTTCCAAGAGATTTTATGAAAAGTAAAATGTAAACGATATTAATAAATAGTTGAAAAAATCTAGAAGCGGTCAGTGTGCTACGTCCTCGTTTATAATTAAGTAGAGATATGCAAAAAAGGAAAAATTATGAGAAAAACAGGAAATAAGCATTTTTAAAAAATCGTCGAAAAAAGCACTTTCAAATTTCATAATTGAATGTGATAGAACATTACATACACATATCTGCTACATCTTATGTCAAACAATAAAAATAAGCAAATGCTATAATTATAGTCCCGAGCCTTGGTCATTACACAAGCTAGACTTTCAGATTAAATGCTGACTTCTAAGTATATGCAAAATACTAATCATTGCTACAAGAAAAACATCATGTATAAAAATAAAATAAAGTTCATAAATCATGATTTATGCATAAAAAACTAATAAAAAACAAGTATAATTTTATAAATCGTACACGGACACACATGCATTATTCATAGGCCGGATGCAAAATATGACAGCTGACGTAGAGCATCTAAATGTTGGAAAATTTCTTTACCTGCATAAGCGCATATTATTACGCAGTTCTATGTCACCGTTGATTCGGTTAGGTCATGAGAAATATGATAGCCACAAATTTGATAAATTTAAAATTTATGTCAGATTCTGATGATAAATTTGTGTAATTTGTGTTTTTATTCACATAAAAAATTGTGCAAAAATAATTTTATAAAAAAATAAGAAAAATTCACAGTGTGTTCAATTTGTTATCGAAATTTTCTGACAGACAATTAATTTATTATTTTATCTTAAACCGTAATACTATACGAGATTAATACGTAGATTAATATATACGTGAATAATGGCATAAATTAAAAAACAAAACGTTGTTTGCAATAATCACTGGAGGATTTAGGGGGGGGGGGGTACTTGGGAGCTGAAGCACACACCTTTCCACAAGTTTTTATTAAAAATTATTAATAATTCCCGATTGGCAAAATTTTGGTATGGGCTACCAGAACGAACGCCGTGGCGTAGCAAAAACCGGTCGGCGACCACGCACAATTTTAAGGTACACTGGTTTCCTATAAGTTAGAATAGGTTAACTGATATGTCAGCTGCTCGGTTGTTAAAACATTACTTTTTGTATATTATCAATGATATCATAGAACAAGATATTAGGTAATAAAGCACCCACCATAAAAAAAAAATTCAGATCGGCCACTGGCAATAATCAAAACAAATTAGTAATAAAAACAATTTGCACATTCGCAGTAATCTGCGTCACACTACGTAAAACTGGTTCACGCAGGAACAATCCTGATCGGCCCTACCCTGCCTTCTAATATGCACTATTTTATTAATAATTAATAGATTAAAGAAAACAATACTGCACAGATCTACGCTGCGCTACTTCATCTGCATCTTAATTTACGCCCGGCCAACATAATATGCATAAAAAATATGAAATAAATGCAATATAATTATATTTATTTAATTATAGAATTTGTTTGTAAGTAAATGTATAAATGTATGTTAAAAGTATATAAGGTTTCTTATCCTTTTTCAGTTATCCATCTTTTTGATAATATCTTGTTTTTTTATGATATTTCATAAAGTAAATATTAAAAATTAAATATTGATAAAAATATTATACGTATATTAATACTAAATTATACTATAAATGTAAATATAAATGTAAATTATACTATATTAATATACTATATTGGGATGGCACATATATTTGAACTTACGAACCTTTGATTTTTCATCCCTTAATTTTGTTCATTATTATGAAAAAATAATATGAGTCAATTTGGTCATGATTACTTAAGTAATTACCTCCTTTACAAGTCCCAAGAGGGTTGACAAATTTCAAAATAGGGTTGATTTGTCATTTTTTAAGTATAATCAAAAAACTATTGAACTAATCATAAAAATGTATACAGCTTAAATTATAGAGATTTATATTTTTAATAAATAATATATCTAGGTATAACATTTTTCATATATTAATTATTTTCTAAAAAAAAGGTTAAAAATATCAAACATTACATTTATTTAAAAAAATTGACTTTCTTACAGGTTTTTAAGTATATTAGAAAAACAGTTGATGATACGAAAAAAAATCCTATATAAGAACAATAAAAACATTAAATTTTCTAAAAAATAGTTTATACGTATAATGTTTTATTGAAACAATCTGATAAATGTAAACAAATTAAAAAAGAACCGGATGGGCCTCGCTCTGCTGTACACTTGGGGTGAAGTGTGACTCTTCGTTGGATAGGTCATTATAATTCAAACGCTTATAAAAAAAAATTGTGCCTATGGATTATAATAATTTTTGAATGACAATAAGAACTACTTCTGAGGAATCTTCTATTAAATTTTCAAGTATTTTGTAGGAGCCAAATTTTTTTTATCACCGATTATAAAAATAAAATGTAAAAAAATCGAATATTTTAAATGCCTATAAGTGGCTTAAAAATCAATATTATATTTTGAAAAAAATATGACATAAAGGAAATGACTTGCATCAATGTAGAGAACTGTTAAGCTTAATCTCATTTGTAAATATATTTTGTAAAAACGACGTTTTACTTATTAATTTACAAATGACTTTTTACAATCTGTATACAAATCGCCGACGATACTTGCTCACTATTTTCAGTAAATATTGCTTCTATTCTTCGTTGTTGGTAATACGTTTTTTATAATCTTCTATTAACTTAATTTCTCTCTCTGCAATAAAATTTACTACTTATATATTATTTACCAATTGTTTTCCTTTTTTACTATTGGTAATTTTCATTCCACGATATGAGCTCTAAAATTAAAAAGTTTAATGGTTTACTGAATCTATTAAAATATTCATTGACAGGATTGATATGAAATTATCGATACTTTTATTAAAATAATACTATAACTTTCACACTATGATAATCGAAACAAAAATGATTTACTTTATCTACGTTTTAGAGTATAAAATTAAAAATCAAAAAAAAGTTTATCTATCTATAAATAATTACGAATTAATAGGTAAATTTAATTTATCGCTTATCGATATTATACATCTAATAATAGTGCATATTAATATGCAATAAATGCATATTATTATTGTTAATACTTATAATTATTTAATATTAAATTATCTGAATAACTATGCTAATTAACATTATCTTATTGTTTCAAACCTCGATAACTTTATATTGTATAAAATAACTATTGTCCACTTGTACCAGTTGTACCTAGTCGATTTTAAATAAATAATTTTGTATTCATATTATGTTAGTCTTGTTTATAACATTTCTAAATAAAAATACGGACAAATATTCAATGAGTAACCAATAAGAATTAATTATAAATGATTTAATAAATGTTTAAAAATAATTAAAAAAAAGAACCGGATGGGCCTCGCTCTGCTGTACAGTTGGGGGTGGAGTGCACCTCGTTTATAGGATAGATGATTATTACAATGGATTTGTTAAATTTCAATGCAATGCTAGATATCATTGTATACGAAAAACGATTCTGAACGGAGATGATATGTTTGTCTAGGATATAATACATTATTATTTATAAATATTGTAAAAAGTATATTTTATTTTGAAACGATAAATATATTTTTCAATTATGATGGTTAGAAATTTTTTTAAAGATTATTTTAGAGTAGCTTATAGATAACTTAGTGTGAAAATTTTGAACCTTAAGTATGAACAAAAAAAATTTTATGAATTTTTATCTACAAAATAACTTGCAAATTTTCGCAATTTTTAGATATTTCGTATAAATTGGAACTTTAGGCACTTATAAAAAAAAATTGTGATTTAAGATTTTAGATTTATTTTTATCAGTTAAGGAACAACTTATAAGAAACCTTGTATTAAATTTTCAAGATTTTCTGGGCAGTCAAAAAAATTTTATCGTTATTTTACTCGTAAAAACAAAAATTTTACAAAAATCGAAAATTTAAATTGTCTATCAATAAGTCAAAATATGTAAAATACTTTGAAAACCTTCCTTTTTTATTGGAATAAGTCGTATGTAGTTCATATTTATAAAATTAGAGATAAAAGTAGTCTTAGTAACCATAAATCAATCTAAATCATCTATTATTCAAAAACTATTTGTAACTATCTATATAATTAATATATTATTACTAAAAAAACTATCAAAACTACTGTCTAATTATAGTTGACCAAATTAACATGTATTTTGATCTAAAAAATCTATATTTACAAATTTAATTTTATATAATTCTGAATTAATTTGCTTTATTAAAAACGGCCTTCAAATTAATACCTTTTATTCCGTTAAAGCCTTTGAAAAAATGAACCAGGACTTGCTTATAATCAAGCTATAAAGATTTGGACTGCACTTGGGATTTCTTAATTGTTTACATTATTATCTGGCAGAAAATTATTATTCAAATTATCTTATTCAAGTTTGAATATTATTTCTGTAACCTCTGATTTAGGTACCTCGAGGCTCGAACTTACGGCCTTTATTTTTTAATTTCTACATAAAAAATTTACGGTGTATATTTAATTCCTCAGTCAATGTCTTAATGTTTTGCCGATGACACTAAACTATATTCAATTATTGAGAATCAAAATCATCAAAAAAATATAGACAGGTACCTGTTAAACGTTTAACACATTGTACAACGAAAATTTAATACCAGTAAATAATCATAAATGCAAATCTCCTTTACTAAAAAAAAAACCAATCCTTTAGATTTTAATTATAAAATTAATATTATTATTATCAATTGTGTAGATTCAGTTTGAAATTTAGATACTTTCTTCTATTCTTATGATTTACCCTTCTCCTTTAACCCCAATATGATTAGAAATAAATAATTAAAACCTTTAATTAATTTTTGGTTTAAAAATCAGGTTAGGTCAGATTTACATGATGTAGAATTGACATAAATAAATAATATTAAAAATTTATTATTTGATAACTGACTAGTTGTATCATTTTCGATTAAATAGTTAAAATAAATTAACTTATAAGTATGAATTACATATCATAGGTTTTTTCTCAAATTTTTTTTTTTTTTTTTTATTGTTCAAAATTAAAAGTAATTCTAAATTATCGAATAACTAAAATAAATGGGTAGTTTGATCCAAAAATAGTTATTTACCTGTATCATCATATGTTGTTATAATTAAGGCCGTATTTAGGGAAGAAAATGAGGACATTTGCCCTGGGCGACCGAATATTGATCCATTTGGGGGGGGGGGGGGGGCAGACACCGCTGATGCTCGGTGTAATATACTAATATTGTATTCATTTGTATCAATAAATACTTATTTCTTGGAAAGAATTAATTTTACTTACAAAATGTTGTTAAATCTATATTTTAATAATAGTAATTAAAATATGACAAATTAAAGTGAATAAAGAATTATAACTAAAAGTGTAATAAGAAGAATCAAAAAGGTGGATCTATTTTTTAGTGTGGTAGGGGTTGGGCTTAAAAATATGGTTAACCTAGGGCACAAACATTGTAAATAAGGCCTTGGTTATAAAATATATATATATATATATATTATTATAATTAATTATTAATTAGTATTATATTATTTGTTATATATAATTATGTAGAAATGTTTTATTGTAATCAATATAAGAGGGATGGTAAAAATTAGTGAGAACTTAACTACAATCATCCCAAAAATAATGACCAAAGACGTGCAGATAATGTACAGTGCATTTGGTAGAGAGATGAATGGTGTAAAAAAATTTTACTTTTCAAAGACCAACACTTACAAGTATTTACTAGGTAAGTTAAGTTAGTTTTATAATATTTGAGGTATCATCACTTCTGTTATAACTTCTCTAATGGTAATTTGTTTTCTTTTTAAAAAACAACTCATTTTATTTTTCTAGAAGTGCTTGCTAACAAATTCCCTGAAGTTAGAGAGAAAGAGTTTTCAAGTGTTCTAAGTCGTTGGTTTTCTGGAGCAAAAGACAGGGATGGAGGAAAAAAAGAAAGAATGGCGAAGAAAACCATATCTAACATAACTTAATATTGTATATTTTTAAAAACAAATAAATATTGGAAAGATTTATACATCTATGTATATTTTATACTTAAACATGTTATGGTAAACATAATTTGTTCATGTTTAAATTTTTTAATGTAATATTGTGTAACAGTATTATACAGTTAAAAATACATTTTTCTTATAATGTTGGATACTGGGATACAATTTAGGTTAGACAATCGTTATAATGCTTTTAATTATCTGTTGGAATAGTAAAAACTAAGCTCTCATTGTCTTATATTCACATTTCAAGTATTTGGTCAACTATATGTGAATATAGTCTGTACTAAAGCAGAATTTACCAGCGATACACTGATCTCACTACCAGAAGTGAGCATTAATTTGTTAAAAAGTTACTTTTTTTTAACTTAAAATTTACTTTTTAATTAATTTAAAATCATATTTATGCATAAGTATTTATAACTAATCAAAACTAATAAATTAAATCACTAAAGATAATGTGTAATGTTATGGAATTGGGTTGGATTGCCTAACCGGTGCTGGCTTGAATGAACCTGGTTAGAACTGTCCAATCGGTAAATTGTAGTATTATTAAAGTACTTAATGCTATTATTATTATCTGTACATAGCCAGTGTTGACTGTCAGTACTTGGCCGGTGCCGAAATGTCAGTACTTGGTCAGTGCTGGAATGTCAGTACTTGGCCAGTACGAATGCCAGTACTGGTAAAGCGTTATCATCCCAGATATATGACAGTACTGGCACCAACACTGGATGCCAGTAGCGCGCCAGTAGTAGCCAGTACTGGCGAAGTGTTGCGCCTGTTGTGAATTTCCGATTGGGTAATAACAAAGCAAACCAAATATTAAAGCTTTATCTTAATATTTTAGCTTTATTAACAATGAGTATCAAACCAAGAACATATCATGTTTAATTAAAATATTATGATAATATAAAAATAAAGTTATTGTAATAAAGGCACTTGTTAATAAAATATATTTAATTTAAGGTTAAAATTACATTATTTTAAGCCAACACTTAGAAATTGTTTTTTTTTTGAGTTCACATCTTCTTGTTTAGAACTAAAATAATACATATCATACTATATGTAGTAACCATTTAAGGTTGTTATAAAAATCACAAGAAATAATAATTTCACTCACACATTTTCTTTTTAAATTATTAAAGTTATTTATAAAAAAAACTTTTTAAAACAATTTTAAATGCTTACAAAGATAATGCTTGTTTTTAATTTCTTTACCATATTCACTTTCTAATTGGCACCATGTCAGTTACAGAAATGCGTAACACATTACATAACTATTGACTAGAATAATCTTATCTAACCTAACAGAACCTAATAGAATTAGTGTCATGTTTTAATGCATTAATAACTGTTTTGACAATAACGTTATTTAAAAGTAGCTAAAGCAATTATCATCAATATTTTTAGAAATCTGACTTATATATGTAACGAGTATTAAAACAAAACTGACGGGCCTCAAAAATCCAACACGACTGCATATCATGCACAGATGTTACTGTCTGACGTTTACTAAAATTAATGTACTTTGAAATACTTGACCACCTGATATTATTATATATACAGTAGATCTGCTCGATAATTACAGAAGTAACTAAATCCTTATAATATATGATTTAAAAATATAACTTTGTATTCCATGTTCTAATTGTAAAATAACGAAAATATTTTATTATGATATTAAGTGAAAAAAAAAAATCAATAATTACAATTCTATATATAAAAGATATTATAAATTATAACTCGATAACATTATTTATCTACTATGGTAGGCTGTAGCCCATAAGCGCAAAATATGACCCAAACACAACCCAAAAAAGCAAAAAAAAAATAACATTTTTACAACACATAAACGCAAATAAATTTTACAAAAATAAAATGTATTTTATTAAAATCATATAGTTATTTAGCTTTTAGTGGTTATAAAATTAATTAAAAAATTTGAAATTTATATAAAGATATATCTCAGTCTGTTATTTTTCGCTGTTGCTTATATTTAAAATTATTATACACAATATATTGCATATTTTTATTTGTATAGGTTAATGTAAATGACATTTCAATAGTTAATTTTTAAATTATAATTCGCAAACTTAAACGCACACTAATTGATATAATACATAAGTGGATATCTGATAATATACGATTTAAAACATTTCACTTGAATTTAAATTTTCAATTAAAAATAAATCGAAAGTCATATAATCTATATAGTTATAATGTATATCCACTATCAAGTTAAATACCATTTGATATAAGTTTATAGTGTATATAATGTATAGTTTTATTAAATGATTATTAACCTTCACTTTAATTTGTTATAATAAAATACGATATAAATATATTAAACTTCAAATTAATTTGATCACTGTTGATGTAGTTTTGAATCATAAAAATACTATATATTTTATTAAAAATATTAATTTAATTTAATTATTAATAATACTAAAATTAAACTTATAGTGTAACGGATGCAATATTTATTTTTGCGATTTTATCCTACTACTAAGATACAAAAGCGCAAAATGAATTCGCGCTTTTTGATTTCACTGCTATGGTAAGATATGAACGGCCAATTGGTATAATAATATGTGAGAACATATATCATTATCATAATATTAATTACGTATAGGATTAAAATATTTTTTAAATTGTTTTATTGATTTATTAAATCATTTTAATAATGAAGTGTCACTAATTTAATTACAGTTATTTCATATATAGCTAGATAGTGAGAACATAAAAATTTTAAGTACATTTAATGTAGGCGCAAGTATAAAAATATATGTACCTATATTATTATCTTGCTTAAAATCCTCGCATGTAAGTTATAATACTGATTCTATTTACACCAGAATGATTTCTATTTTTGAGCTAAAATATTTTTTCCTTTTGATTTTTAAAATATTCACCTCTTGTACCTACTATATGCAGATTGTACTATATATATATTTATATATATGTGTGTGTGTGTGTGTGTGTGTGTGTGTGTGTATAATAGAAATATATAGAAGGTTGTTAGATACATGTGTGTACTCTATATATAGAAGCAATGTATTTTTTTATATTTTAATGCACTTAAAATTTATATAACAAATATTTCAGTACATTTATTTTATTTAAAATCGTTTTATCAAATATTCAAATACAGTAATAAATGATGATGTTACCATTAATTGTCTTTTCAAGTAATGTAATGAGGCAAACTGCTAGAAGTGTAACATTATTTATACCATAAATACATCTTAAGGGTTTCAATTTAAAATACAATTTTTAATTATTGACCTAAATGTCAACAAATAAAAATCTAAACATTGATGACTAACAAGTTAATTTAATGTTAAGAAGATTTTTCTAGGGCTCGTAATTAATAGTTAAATTTATATTCACAATCTGTAGCTAAGATGTATTTATAATTTAGGTTTGGATTTTAATTAGTTAACTACACATAAATTAATTACATTTTTAATTTTTAAAAATAATAATTAATTGAAATTATAAATTTATAATTTTTTATTAACATAAATGTAATTTTATTATTACGCAAAAGTGTGTTTATAATAATAATAACCCTGAATTTTTTTAAATTTTTTTTTCAAAATGCATAAACGAACTAAAGAAATTAGTTTTTAATGATATAAAAGAATAGTTATAACTATTTATAACATTATCACATTCATTTGAAATAAAAATATTGGATAAAAACTTGGATTTTAATGTGTCACATTGAATATTTTATTTTAATGTAAATAAGCTATTTTTATTTAATGTGTTCGAATGACATGAAAGATAAAACAAAAGAAGATTGATCCTGATTTGAAATAACTTATTTATTTGTATGGAAATATGAAATAATTATGATATTATTAGTATGATTACAAACGATATTTCATTTTTTGTTAAAAAAATTATAATAAACTTTACCCTATAGGTAAAAATTAAAATTTAATATAATATTTAAAGTTAGTTTTCTGTGTATTAAAATATGTATACTATTTTAGATGATTATCAAAGTAGTTTTATTGTTAAAATAACATAATACTTATGTTTATTATTAAAATATCTTAAATGTTTTAAACTATTTTCAGAATTCAGATAATGCAAAGTGGTTATTTGTAACAAAATATAGTTTATATTATAATATTTTAATTACATTGAAAACTTTACACTTTAATCAATGTACACTGTCTACCAATTGTGTTCACCATAATAATTATTACAATTCGAAGAATAATTCAAATTTTATAAGAAATAGTTTAAATCTCAAAATGACTCTTGATTTTAATTAATAGATAAAGATCTATTATTATTAATTTTATTATAAATTATTATTGGTTTGAACAATTTAATAAAAGTAGTTTTTATGTTTTGAAATAGCTTTGGGACATTACTATCTATAAAAAAAATGTGTACAATAAATAATAATTCTATAGAAAATATGATTAATTTATAAACACGAGGAAAATATCACACAATTGTCACATTTTTTTAACATTTTATGGTATGCTTAAGTTATCAAAATGAGGTTTCAGTTTCTTTTAAGTCGCCAGGTAGGGTTTTTGGGGAGTGTAATTGATGCGATATCCTTGGTTAATTGATTGAGATTTAATTAAAATTTTTCGTGGAAACGTTTATATAAGAGTAGAGGAGTTTCGTAGACAGAAAATAATTAAAGGTTGAAATTTAAGGCCAATTTTTGAGATAGAAAAAAAGTTTATTATGCGCAACAAAACTTACATTTTTTTAAATGGCAACGCCTATTTTCAACACTAGATTTCAATATAACTATTTTTTTTAATCAACTTTGATAAATAAACTTTTTTTCTATCTCAAAAATTGACTGAATTTCTAAACTTTTCAATGTTCTGTATTTTATCATTATATGTACTATTATTTTTGGTTGGAAGCAATATAAATGGAAGGGCATGCGTTTAGAGATTATTTAAATAATGTAAAACATTTTATTTTTATAATTAAGTTTAAATTTAGTATAAATTAACGATTTCCAACCAACAATAATAGTATAGTGATAAAATACAGAACATTGAAAAGTTTAGAAATTTTTATTTTTTGTTAATACTTAGGATTGTCGTAATTCAGTCAACTTTTGAGATAGAAATAAAGTTTATTTATCAAAGTTGATTAAAAAAAATAGTTCTATTGAAATCTGGTGTTAAAAATAGGTGTTGCCATTTAAAAAAATGTAAGTTTTGTTGCGCATGCGCACAAATAAAGGCTTAAAAATTCGAAAATGATCCCAAAATGTGTATTTTAGTATTACCTAGCTCCTCGAAAAAGCCCCAATTTAATCTGAGGTCCCTGAACTGAAATATTACGTGTTACCATTTGAGTGAAACACACTGTATATCGTAATTTACAAAGTATAATAACAAATTGTAAATTACGATACACAGTGTGTTTCACTGTAAAATGTACAAACTTCAAAAGATATTATAATTTATTATAATTATTTGTGTTATTGGTTAAGTATAATAACAAATAACCAATAACACAAATAATTATAATAAATTATAATATCTTTTGAAGTTTGTACATTTTACAGTTAAAATAAATATTATGTAATGGGATATTTCCACTTTGCCAGTGGCGGATCTAAAAATATGAAATGGGGGGGGGCTAATTTGTATTTAAAGAACGACAAAATATATAATTTTAGTAAATACATATATTATACTTACATATTAAATGTTTAAATGTAAAATCATATATTTTAAGTATTTAAAACACACTTATATAATATATAACATGTCTAAAGGGGGGGGGGATTAAGCCCCTTAGCCCCCCTTGGATCCGCGCCTTCACTTTACTGCAACAACAAGTTAAAATTATAAATATATTCCATGTACACTAAATACTTTCAAATTATTAAATTTTAATAAAAAAAAAAGAACCGGATGGGCCTCGCTCTGCTGTACAGTTAGGGGTGGAGTGCACCTCGCTTATAGGATAGGTCATTATTATAATGGATTTGTTAAATTTGAATGCAATGATAGATATCATTGTATACGAATAACGATTCTGAACGGAGTTCATATGTTAGTCTAGAATATAATACAATGTTATTTATAAATATTATATAAGTATATTTTATTTTTAAACGAAAAATTTAGAAAAACCGAAAATTTAAATTGTCTATAAATAAGTCAAAATATGTCATAATACTTTGAAATTTTAACCATGTATAGAAAACGTCAATATAAAGATTTAATGATAATTTCAAGTTGTTGGGTTTTTCGTTTTTGAGTTAGGGCATTTTAAAAAAACCGATATCATTTGTCAGTCTAGAACATTCTACATTATATTATATTTTACATGTAATTTTATGTCAATATTCGATGTTCAAACGCTTATAAAAAAAAATTGTGCCTATGGATTTTAATAATTTTTGAATGACATTAAGAACTACTTCTGTGGAATCTTCGATTAAATTTTCAAGTATTTTGTAGAAGCCAAATTTTTTTTATCACCGATTATAAAAATAAAATGTAAAAAAATCGAATATTTTAAATGCCTATAAGTGGCTTAAAAATCAATATAATATTTTGAAAAAAATATGACATAAAGGAAATACCAATCTTAACAGCTGGTAGAAATTTCAAAAATCTGCGACTTATACTTTTTGAATTATAAAAAATATTTAAAATCGTTTGAGAATAAATCGCTATTTTATGCAATTTCGTAAATATTTAAATTTCAAACAGTCATAAAATTTTTTCCTCTAATTCCGGTAGAAATTTTTTTAAAGATTTTTGAAGAGTAGCTTATACATAACCTCGTGTTAAAATTTTGAACCTTAAGTATGAACAGAAAAAATTTTATGAATTTTTATCTACAAAATAACTTGCAAATTATCGTGATTTTTACATATTTGGTATAAATTGGAACTTTGAGCACTTATAAAAAAAAATTGTGACTTACGATTTTAGATTTTTTTTTATCAGTTAAGGAACAACTTATAAGAAACCTTGTATTAAATTTTCAAGATTTTCTAGGCAGCCAAAAAAATTTTATCGTTATTTAAAAAAAAAATACTTAAAAATATTGAAAATTTAAATTGTCTATAAATAGCTTCATAAAAGTCAAAATACTTTGAAAATTTAATGGTGTATAGAGAACGCTAATCTAAACATTTGGTGAAAATTTCAAGTATTTACATCGATTAGTTTTTGAGTTATAGCAAAATAAAAAATTTGATTATGTCAAAAACTGGTTTTGCGTAAAAACTCCCGTTTTTCCCAAATTTTTTTATGGTTTTTCCCGTCGCATTTAAAAAATATTGGAAATTTTTAACTTTTGACCCCCCAAAGTACCAAATAGATTCACTTTCCTTTCAGAAAAGTTGCTACATAAGGCAATCGAAGCATTTTTACTGCCCCAAAACGTGTCGACAGACACAAAAAAAAAAAAAAAAAAAAAAAAAAAAAAAAAAAAAAAAAAAAAAAACACACATCATTGTAAAATCAATACATTCTTCACTCCGTTCAGAATCTAAAAAAAAAAAAAACACACATCATTGTAAAATCAATACATTCTTCACTCCGTTCAGAATCTAAAAATAATCATCATATAATTATTGTTAAACGTTTTAAAATATGATATGTGTACAAGAGTACGAGTCATCGCTATTGTAAGCTTGAAGTAAAATTACTTAATTGCATAGCAAAAATAAAATAATATCGCGTTTCAAATATTTTAAATATGCTTTATTTAAGTAACTTAATTGGCCAATACATTTTCATAAAGTTTAAAAATGTATAGGCTTAATAGTTATAATAAAAGGAATTTTTAATTTATGTAAGTTTATTATAATAATAAATCAAAATGTTTTTAATAATAATATAATATATTTAATTATAATTATACCTAGTTGTTAATATACATTTTTGATATACGAGTATTAATAAATAATAAATTATGTTATTTTTTTTTTCCTACTAAATTATGATAATTTCATATCATAAATGTTGATTAATTTTTTATATTACGTTAAACAATTGCAATAATCATTTAGTATTATTTATACAACCATATGCGTAAGCCGTAAGGCAACCTCTTTAAATTACTTTTATTAATTATTATAATTTAATCTATAAATATATGTTGATATTTAACCATTATAACTGTCTATGGTTTGTTTATTTTTATTTATTTATTGATTAAATTAATATTAGATTGACGTCTTCCGATATTTTCAAAAAACCTTTTTTAATACAATGTGAAATATCTTGAGACTATGCTATATTAGACATTAATTCAATGGTGTCATTTGATTAAGGTCAGTAGCAGAAAGGCGAATTGATAGGACTAAAATAACTTAATTTTTTTATGGATGTTTGGTACAATGCTTGTTTTTTTTTAATGTGATGTATTTTATATGTTATCATTTTTAAGTATTTATGCATGCTCATATCAGTAGCTTGTTTATTATTCAAGCATGAAAATATAGCATGATATAACATAATTACGATTTACTGATATCATCAAAGACGTGTATACCAAGTATGCTCGTATGGTTAAAATATTTTTACTAAATGTATACGCATATTCCATATCCGAAAAATAACATATAAACAGGAGCATCCAAACTACGACCCGTATTGTCAATTTAAGTAAAATTAAAATAAATACAAATTAGTTTTAAATTAACTACAAATCTTAATTTTATCGTTTTATACAATATTTATAATTTATGTATTCTTTGGCGTCCCCAAAAATCTTAAGTCTTATTAGATGTAAATTATTTTGTTAAAAAAATCAAAATTAAACATTATAAGAAATAAAAATGGATCCCTGCATTTATTTTATTATTTATAATAAAATTCCTGTTCGTACTGAGTTAAAATTCTTAATGCTTTTGTCATTTTTATCTATTGAAAAGTATTTGTAGTCTACAAGACCCTAGCTTCTTTTAGCAAATCTGTTTCTGTCAACTTTTAAGAATCTAATCTCAGAACCTATTTGATCGTGGTCATTAAGGTACGGTTTCCAAGGCGCGACCGGTCGCTATGACCTGTCGTTGATGCGTGCTGGTTTCCTAGGCGTGACTGGTCGCCGCGACCCGTCTCCGGTGACGTAAAAAAAAACCGTCAAATTCTATATCTGTATTCAGTATCACTGTGGTTTTCGTGCAGTGAGGGCTAGTGTTTTCGAGTTAAATTTTATACTTAGTATGATCATGAATACAATTATTAACAATAATAAAATAATATTACTTCTTCTCAAGGAAGAGCAAGAGGACGATGATTTATTAATCACGACACAATTAGAACAGAGAGAAAAAGTTGATGCACTTTTTCTTAATAGGAAAACAGAAGGATATTTTGAAATTTTAATAAAAATACATTTAATACGAAATGGAACAAAATCTCGCGAGTTTTTTCATGTTAATTTCGATCAGTTGTTGTTCTTCTTCCCCCGAAAAATTCAATTTAGCCATACTGATGCACGTGACAATCGAAATTCACTGCCAAAGAATTGTTTTGTGATTGAAATAAATCGACGGTCGCGCGCGACAGTCGCAATCCACTGCTCTCGAACCGGTAGTGTCGCCGGTCGCCACGATAAAGTTCAGTCGCGCGACAACAGTTACATATTAAAGGTAAGTTTTCCAAGGCGCGACCCATTTCGTATTGAGTGTTTTCCAAGACGCGACTTGTCGCAGCGGCCGAACTGCTTTCATTCAGCGTTCGTAGCTAACATACGCTTTTGGTATCTAGTACCACTTTTTAGTTACATCCACTACAAACTATTAATTATTGTTATTTTTATAATATACTTTTTATATATATATATATCTAATATAGACCAAATTACCTGATTTTCCAAGTTTCAAAGATATGTCTTTCCAAATATTATCTTTTAATATTATATTTTTATAATTAATATCACCAATATCGAAAAGAACCGAATTCTTTTGTACTTCTCGAAAAATAATTTTGTCTTCGGACGCAGAAAAAACCAAAGTAGACGCCATTTTTCTGAAAATTTACAACGATTGCTGTGAATGTCACGACGACTTGTCGCGCACTACTGCTCCGGAAGAATATATTATTTTCGCAAACACAGTGATTTACGACATGTCACGGCGACAAGTCACGGCGACGTGTCGCACCTTGGAAAACGTACCTTTAGTGCGTTTATAAACCTATAGATCGTTTCAGATTGTTTTTAGTTGTGAGCTGTTAATGCGCTCAATTCTTACTAAAATAACGACGTATTTCGAATTTAACTGAATATTAACCGTAAAAATAACAAACACATATTTTTTAATAAGATAATCATATATATTATGAATTTATGTAAAAGTGTTCATGACCTTGAATATTTAACTATCTTGAACAATGTCTGTATATTTCGAAATGTTATTTATACACTAGTTACTAATCAACGACAGTACCGATTTTCATGATGTTTAAACCAACATATTAGAACATGAACATGTTATACAGCTTACACGTAAATTATGAATATTTTAATATTTTATCAAATATATATTTAATAAAATCTTCTACACTTTTTGTGTAATATTGAACTGTATTATGGGTGACGGTGTCTAACGTTTGTCGTATTTCTATGTAATTGCATTAGAATAGCATAACTTGAATGATTGCACGTGAATGCAATTCATTTTTATACAAAGCACAAAAATAATAATACTTCTCGAAAGCAAATTTTGAAATCTTACATTGAAGCATTATAATTATTTTACAAATAGTTCGAAATGTTCAAACATACTATTGGCGAATTGTTTTGTTGCGTAATTTATATATATATATATATGTTACGTATATTCACGCGCCAGGTAATTTTTTTATTTACCATTCGTATAAAAACATCATAGTCGATATCTGTTTAGTTTTCCTATGATTATTTAACACGTGCATATTAATTAATGTCTATTGTCGCAATTGAAACGACTGAAGTTGAGATTACGCATACGCAATTCAATCGTGCCATAACATCAGGTTTAACCCTAACCTATCTCTGTTTTTTACAACGATATGCGATTTTTGTAATAAGCTTTTGCGTCGTTCGAGTTGATATTTATGAAAGTGGTTAAGAGACGAAAAAAAAAATAAATAAATCGCGTAATCCGTTCGAAACGTTTCGAAGCGGAAAAAAAAATATCGTGCAATAAAAATAATAACAGTTCCCCTACCCAACGCATACAGGGCACACCGCTACAGTTATACACCGTGAAAGTACGCGACGAGTCGCGCGCAACGTGTACGTTATCCGCTACGCATTCATAACAATAACGTTACAGTCGCTATCGCGCGTGCACCGCGCGATAATTTGGCGCGCGCGTCGAGGTCGCACTGCGGCCTGCGGGACGGCACGGTGACGGGTTCGTTGACGCGCGCGACGTACAGCACACGGCGAACAGCTGCGGTTCGCGTGAAAGCGCGTTCGATCGTTGACACCGGACTCCGTGCTCGACGGCCGACCGCAATTTCGCCGCGGTATTCCCGTGTCGCCGCTACAACCGCCTCGCTCGCCCGCCGCAGTTCGCCGCTCTTCGTCCGCCAGCCAGCCAGCCGGTACCGTTGCGCGTCCGCCGTGGAACACACGCCACAACCGAATCCAGTGAGTACGTACGCCCACATGACACTTTGTCGTTAGTATTTCAATATTGCCGGTCGGGTCGATAACGATCACCGTCTTGCGTCGACGGACCAAAAAAATCTCGGATGTTTTTCGACGCGCGCGAAATAACGATCGCGTACTACATCATAGTGATGTTAAAAAGTAGCAGTGATCGCTGCTTATCATAACGGTTCGTGAAGTAGCAGCATAGATAATAGAATAAATAATGCTACTGTCGCAGAACAAATCAGAACTGTTATCAACGCGGCATTTGGTAGCGATCACTGTTATTTTCGCAGTAGCATTTTTACACTGCGAAATAGTTTTCACGTTTTAACACCATTGCCACATCGGCTCACGGTAATGTTATCATGTGTTTGCGTTAATGGTGAGGATCAAGCCGTCGCCGAGAACAGCTGATAGACGGTGTAGCGTCTGCTCGGTGTCGCTCTTCGTTCTTACTCTTTCGACTCCATTGTCGTTCCTTTTTAGGTCCTAACCATCTTCCCGTCTCCGTGCAAACATAACACAATATTACATTTTATCTCCATCCCTAACGTTTATCATTTGTGTCATCGCACATATTGTTTTGTTCCGCAGCTTTTAATCCGAGTCTAAAGTATATTTAGGTATATATATTAAACAAGTGCACGTTGTCAGTAAACTTAACACAATTTTATGAATAGCATTAACGGGTCTAGGAAATTTGACGTCCAGGACTAATGAAAATGCCGCACCCATGTTTATGACATTTTTTCAACATGATTAATTGTAGATATTTAAACTATTGGGTATTTTATCATTTATATTTTAAATATTATATAAGGAAACTTGCCAACAGCAGACTCCATCTTTTCCAACCCCTTCTTAAGTCACACTCGCATGTGTTGTCTCCGTCTTACAAATGTACAACATAGCTAAAACTTTTTTGCGAGGGACAAATTTTATCTTTCTGTGTTTGTAGAAGTGGCTCCGAAATTTCTGAACATATAGGGTAGAAAATTATTTATGCAACAGCGTGCCTATATTTTGGATAACATAAATGCAATAAAAGTTATTTGTTTCTAAACATTTTGTTTTTTTTATTTTCTTATAAAAATGATTGGATAGTGTTATTTAAAAAAAAGTACACTATTGCACAGATAAAATTCTTCTTTACGTGTTGTGAAAATTTGGTAGTTCTACAACAAATATTGTATGAGAAAAGTTGTTCCGCGCAAAGCAATTTTTGCTATGTTGTACATTTGCAAGATAGAGACAACACATGCGAGTGTGACGTCCTCTTAAGTCTAAACTAAATCTAAAAACCAAAATGATTTTATAAAAGACAATGATCAGACCTGTCTGATTATATGGAATTCAGATCTAGGGATGGTCAAGCCCTCTAACATCCGCCTCATCCAGTCTTTTCAGAATATTGCCTTACGCACTATAACTGGCGCTCCGTGGTATATGACAAACCTTTCAGTCCACTATGACCTCAAAGTAAATAATGTCACAGATTACGCCAAAATCCACTACCTCCGATTTCACTCCAAATTCAACTCCAGTACTAATCCCCTCATTAAAAACATGGCTTCTACGTATATCCCAGACAATCCCCCATGCAGACTAAAACGTAATTGTAATCGCGATTTACTTAAGTGATCGTAAATCCAACAAAAATTCTTAGGTATCACCAGAGGTCCTAAAAGTTGTTCTTAATGTTATGTCATGTTATACTTTATCTTAATTACTAAATGTACTTGTTTGTACAGACTGTTTTATATTCAATTCATAAAAATAAATAAATAAAATATTATCTGTTTACTATTTACTCTGTAATTATTATATTTAATATTTAAAATTCTTTTAATTATTTTAGTATACTATTCAAATTTTTCCGTAACGTATTTCTATTGTTTTCTATGTTAAATGATTATTTTAAAATAACCTTTAACTATATGAATATGATTTTACCATCAACTTGAGAATATTTTAATTAACTTCTCACGTAATAATATTGTCGTGTTTTCAGTACGGCGATTTAATTTTTTACCGTCTGTATTTGATTTTCATCTACCAAGTTATATAACTTACAATTATTTACGGTGAAGTATAGCTGCATTAAATGTCATTAAATATATTAGTTATGCAGTTGGCTGCCAATTGCTAGTAGATGAAATATGACTAAATTATATGTTTAGAAAAAATTATTTTGCATCTACAATCTGGTCGTTTTATCTTCAATTAATTTCAATATTTCGAGTTTCTAAATTCGTATCCATGTTAAATCCTGTATAATTATATATTTTTACACAATGCAGTACAGCTCCCGTTTTCACTTCATACAATCTTTTTTATAATTTCCTATTATTTTTGTTTTAAGTTTGAAATAATATCAATATTAGAAAGGTCCATTGCCATTAGTCCGGGCTGCGTCCATGACACAAAATGGCCCATTCGTGTCGACCAGAAAGAAGCATTCTAAGGGCCCCGTCCTATTTAAAATATATTTAATATTTAATTTATTTGTCTTAACGTGACTGACCGTCATTATTTAGTAAACCTGTCCGGGAACCCGGAGAGCTAATTGTATACAACAATATTTTTTCGACTTTGATAAGCATGGGCGGCCAGTCTAGATCCTGCTCGGACAAATGTGAATTGTTAGATATAAAACACTTAAGATAATATTTTTCTAATACCCGGGCAGGCTCCGGCCCGGACCCGTGTAAATTGACCTTAACTCGCTTAATAACGAGCTTAATAATTTTAACGTTTTAACTTATAACGGATTTTATACGTTTCGATTTTTTATTAAAAGTATATTTTAATTAGATTGAAAAACTACTCTTTTAAATTTGGAAACAATTTTTTTCAAGAATTAACATTTAAAAAAATTAAAAACACTAATAATTATAATGGTTTATGAAACATTTAAATGTTTAAAACAATCATGAATTATAATGATAGTTTTTTGCTTGGAATTATGTACTAAACACGTCTACGGTCGTATGTCAACTATAGTTGACATGGGTCGTCTTAAAAATAACTGATGTCAACAATAATTGACTTGCGGTCTATATTATTAAATAAGGTTTCCTAATACGTGGTTTTTTTAACAACTATAAAAGTTGTATGGTTATATTCAAAACATTTTTCGTTATTAAATGATTTAGTTGGTTTTTGAATAGCTCCAATAAATCGCGTTATATTTAATTTATAAAATTTTACATTTTTATAGAATTTAATTTTCTGGTTTTCTATAAGGATGTTCATTTTAAAATTAGGTAATGAACGTGTAAAATAAGATTATAACTGATAAGATAGAAACAATATGGTTGAGTAATGTTCTCCTACATTTGAAAATAATATTCGTATGAATAAAATTTAAAATCTCTACTCTAAAGTAATTCTAGATACAATATTTTAATTTGTAGAGTAAGAACAATTAAGTTATTCAAATATAAATATATATTGCTTTAAAATATTCCACATGTCTTTGGTATAATATCTATTTCCTAGTATAACTGATTTTTCAGAATACCTGCAGATTTTTAATAGAATTTATCTATTTATCTATTTAATAGAATTGGTACTATACACCTACTATTTATAGTTGCATTTTTTTTTTTTTTTGAAAGGTGCGTTTCATATACATGCATTATTCCCGTAACGTTATAGTGTAATGTGTTTTTATTACAAAAATTATACGGATGGCCAAGTTGCACGTATATAATATTGTACGTATTAAAAATTATATAACGTAGTATTAAAATTGTGTCGGTACAAATGTTTACACGAATAAGAACCACTGTTTTCTCTTGCCGGTAATAAAAACCGCGAGAAAATATTAAATCGCACACACGCGCGTGCTCGCACACATATTCATAATAATATATTCTGATCGGATCTATTGTGTTAAAAAATTGCATCATCATTTCGACACAGATGACAGCGACTACGCCATTCACGAAGATGAGGTCGTCAACTGCGGATGATAGTAGCAACGGCGGTGACGTTGGTGGCGGCGACAGCGTGAAACCAACGGACCTGTGGGTGGACGTCAACGGCGTGGCCACCCGGGTGCTGTGCTGGGGACAGCCTATTGACGACCACGGTAGCCTTGGCTTGAAACGGGTGATTCTGTTCGTGTGCGGCAACCCGGGCATCACCGAGTTTTATGAGAGATTCCTGCAAGAGATCTATTGGGCTCTTGAAGTACCCGTTTGGACAATTTCGCACGCAGGTATTTTATTTTATTTTTTATTGTTAGGCACCGTCGTAGTTTTAGTGATTTGGTTTTTGCCCAAAGAAATATTATTCATAGTAAACGAAAAAACATTTTGGTTACCACTATATAATTTTTTTATTGAATATATGTGTATATATACCTATTTATTGTAAAAAATATAATACCTGTATAAAAACATAGAAAAGCGAATTAAAATTGTTTAGAAATTTAAAACATATTAAACAAAATAGTATACTGATAATATTAAAAACGATTATTTTTCAAAGTCATGGCACATATACAATAGACAAGTGTAAAAATGATGTCAATAAGTGTAAAACATTTAAACATATTATAAAAAAAAAATAGTAACTATTCCTAATAATAAAAATCAAATTATTTGTCGAAGTTATGGCAACCAAAAGTTATACAACCAATTATAAGTCTTGAAGGCCAAACTTCCGTAACGGAATACATGAATAGGTAGACATTTCAAAATCAAATACTACTTTTTTAGATAAAAAAGTTTGTCCGATTCGATTACATTTATTAATAATTTGATTAAACACATATACATAAGTTTCAGATATTTCATCAGACAACAAACAAATAACCAATGGAATATAATTTTCATTTTTAGAGCCATGCATGGTAAACATTTGAGTTCAAAATCGAGCACAGTTCCACAGTTGAGTTCCGTCAACGTAAATTGAATCAACCTCACATAACATTTTTAAATTTGTATCGCATGAAAGAATAACAATATTTCTTATTCGATCATTAAGAACTAAATATTGTCCGCCTTTACAAGTTTTTACATCTGTGTTTTCTAATGCTAAATGAGCTTCAATAATATTTTCAGGAATTACAGGAAGAACTTTTCTACGACTGTCATATATAACATTTCAAATTTTATTTATATCGTCATTGGTGAAAATTATCTATAAAAGAACTATTTTGTGATAATTCTTTAAATATTATTTTTTTTTTTTGATATGTATGGGCATCCTCTACGGCCTTACGTTTACATGCTGAACTTACAATTTGTCTATTAATTTCGTTTTCATTTGATGGTGTGTGGTCGTGTTGAATGGAATCTAGTGCACTCGTTACTACTCCATCAGTCGTCGTGTATATCTTTGTTGAACAAATACGTTTAATACAGCGCTAACGAATTAAGCTAGTTGTAATATTTTTCGAACCAAAATTATACTTATATTTGTTGAAAACAATCATTTTTTTTCTTCTTTTACTTTCTAAAAACACCACGGACATTTTAAGCTTAAAGTAAAATCTATTAAAATAAATAGTTACTCGAATATATACTTGACAAACTTGTATGATTATTCGGCACGAGCGAACGACCGTGGCTTATAATTTTATCTCGAATTGTTTCCGTACATTCAGCTCAATTATTACTTATCTGATTTTTTTGGCGACATATAATTTAATTTAGATTCTGAAGTTTACGCCACTTTTACCTAATGGACAGTGGTGACTAAAATTATTTTTCATTTACTATGAATAATATTTCTTTGTGCGAAAACCAAATCACTCTTTTTTGTGTTTGGATAAAAACAAGTCATTTGGGCGAAAACCAAAAGGTTGATTTTAGGTGAAAACAGATCCGCCCCTGTTTTTTAGTGTTTACAATTTTAAGACGATATTACGACCGTTCTCTTGGATATAATTTTTAACTGTGATGTGTGTCTTTTAACATCTGTTGTATGTAATTTACAACAATTATTTATCTTCAGTTTTAAAAGTTATAGTTCAGTTCGAATAGTTTAACAGAGCTTCTGTGGTATTACTTAAATAAACTTTAAAAATAATATAACATACTTAAAATTCTTGATGTGATACATATGACTTAATCTTCAATGTATATTCAAAACGACTTTTTGGTTCTTGTAACTTGTACATTTCAAGGACTACAAGTCTTTAAATATATTATAATATTAACTGACTTCAAATAGTATAACACATTTTATTTCGTAAGATACTAATAATATGAGGCATTTTACTCGAAAGTTTTATATTTTAATTTTTAATAAATACATATACACGAATTAAACATTTAGAACTTAAATTGATTAAATTTAAATTATTAACTATAATTATTATGAAAAATGTTCGAGTAAAATTTGTTTACTTACTATATAATCTGCGTAATTCGATATTTTATTCATAATCTTGTTTGTTCCTAATTATCATTTACTAGTATATTACCATAATATTATACAAAGAAAAAAAATATTCATCTCTGAATAGTAATAACTTCTCATGTGTATTATTATATTACACTGCACCCTACTAATATAAATGAAGAAATATTATTTACACTTTTCCTGTTACATAGTTAAAAGAAAATTATTTTTTGTTGGTTCATTGCTTTTAAAATAATGAAGCACGATTTTAAGTTAAAACGTATTACGTATACATTATTATTGAAAAACTCTAATATATACATATATAATGATACTTCATTTTAGTATTTGTTTATATTCTTTTATGTTAAATAAATACATTTTATAAAATAGCCAATGGTTGAAAGTAATTGCATAACTATTTATTTGAGTGTTTACTTGTATTTTAACATATAAGTGTCATATGTTTGATTTTGAATAAAAGTTGTACTTAAGTAACTTGCAAAAACTCATGGATATCAACCTTTTAAAACTTTTTTAAACGTATACGTATAAATATATTTATTCCAAATGAAAAGCATATTATAAAAATTAACTAATAAATATTATAACAATTAAACCTTTAATTTTTATTAATATAATTTTAATAAGAAATTTCATGTAACGTATATTAAGTATTTAAAAAGTATTAATTTTTATACATTTTTAAAAATAAATAAAAATAATTGTTTACCCAATTTTTCTGTTTTATTATTCTAATTTTTAATTAATATTATTTAACCCATTATCACTGTCGAGTCACCAGAGAAAATGAACAAATCGTTTCGTTTATCCTTATTTTATTGAGTATATGTTGTGTACAAATTTAGGTTTATTTTAATTAAAATTACTAGTACAATGTTATCTGAACTAAAAAGGTGTGCACTTATTTCTTTTATTAAAAAATATATACTGTTTTAATAATGTAACGTTAAAACTCTTGAACTTTAATATATACATTTAACTTAAGAGTATATACAATATATAATTACATTTTGCAGAATAAATCAATATTAAAAAAATAATCTGCGTATGCAAGTATGATTTAGCAATTGTTTAGGTATAACTACTCTACAATTTTTCAATTAAATTTTCATTATAAAAACGAACATATTATCTATGGTTTATACTATTGCATTACAGTATATTACTTAACTAATACATTTTAAATATTTAAACTTATGATATCAATATTTTTAATAAAATTGATTGTTTTACGATATATTGAAATTTAATAGGTTAATCCCATATTTGTATTTAATTTTAGGATACAAATATTAAATAATAGGTGTGGTGTTTATGGTATAATAGTATTAATATCTATATACATGACATTAGTCCAAGGTTTAGTTCGTAATAATGTATAACACAATATAGTTCACAGTAATTTATATTTTTTTAGTTTTAAATTTTTTTTAGTTTTATTTAAAAATTAAATATTACTATTTAATATCTATATTTATATCAATAGAAATGAATAGTTTATTATTTTGATTTTCAGGCCATGAAGTTCCTCCTTCTAATTCAGAACTTAAAATTCCTGATCCTAAAAAGTATCCAGACTTATACACTCTTAAAGGACAAGTAGAACACAAAATGCGATTTATCGAAAAGTACGTGCCAGACAATTGTGATTTATATTTAGTGGGTCATTCTATTGGATCAAAAATAATATCAGAATTACTAAAAGATAGTACAATTGCTAAGAGATTATCTATTAAACGATCAATATTCCTGTTTCCCACTCTTCAGAAAATGCGCGAGACACCAAACGGGCGCAAACTAATATTTACTACATCAAATTTACTGTCAGTGACCATATTTTTATCTTGGGTAAGTTTTTTTTTTATTAAATTTTTATGTATTTAATTAATTAAATATACAGAAGAATATTTATTTATTATTTCTCAGAAGAACAGAAGCTAGGTTATCTTACAATCGAAAATTATTGGTATACCTTATAACGGATATTTTAATGCATTTAGTTATAAACCGTACCTATTAACCATTTTTAACAGCGTTTAAAAAGTTGATAATACCAAGCGTATTAAGTTTTTTAGAAAATTGTTTATTGGTTATGGTCGTTTCGATAAAATTAGTAGATAAGTATGCATAGGATATAAAATAAAATAAACACATTATATACAGTTAACAAA
Organism: Sipha maydis; assembly: GCA_034509805.1. Lineage (NCBI taxonomy): Eukaryota > Metazoa > Arthropoda > Insecta > Hemiptera > Aphididae > Sipha > Sipha maydis. The sequence goes on from JASXSY010001527.1 coordinate 105,294, forward strand.
GTTTTTAGAAATTCACGTTTGTCTTGACACTTAGCCTTGTGTGTTCTTTGGGTAGTTATATGAGATTACCACCCAAGGGGTACAATTCTACATGTGACCAATACAACTGGTTTAGGGTTACTTTGGGTTCAAGAATTATTGTTCGCATGAAGTCTCTCAATTAAGTAGCATTTCAAAAATCAGTACTTGGTGACCGTAGCACGTTCATATGGAAATTATTTTCATAAGATGATAAGACCACCTGGTGCTTAAAACTTGAATAGCATATGATATAAATGATTATTATATGTATTTTTAAAATATCAAAGTATTTTTATAAGTTTAGGATCCATATAAACAAAAAAATGTACGGTACCAAAGGAACCTGGAAGATCAGTAGCGTAAAATAGTTTATTTTTTTCATTTTAACAGTTTATTAATATTTTTTTTATGTTTTGAAAATTGTGTGTTGTAAGAAAATATTAATTTTTTAGTGTCAGTTAGAAGTTATTTGATAAATTATATAAATTTACATTTAATGAATATACATTTTATTGTATTGGTATAAGTATTTTATTTAATAGTTAATTGAAATGAACTAATAAGTATCGTACATCAATTCTAGAATAATAAAACAGAAAATATATCTTGTAAAAATCTGTTAAAAAAAAAAAAAGAACCGGATGGGCCTCGCTCTGCTGTACACTTGGGGGTGGAGTGCGACTCTTCATAGGATAGGTCATTATAATGGATTTGTTAAATTTGAATTCAATGATAGGTATCATTGTATACGAAAAACGATTCTGAACGGAGATGATATGTTAGTCTAGAATATAATACATTGTTATTTATAAATATTGTAATAAGTATATTTTATTTTGAAACGAAAAATTTAGAAAAATTGTCTATAAATAAATCAAAATATGTCAAAATACTTTGAAAACTTAACCATGTATAGAAAACGTCAATATAAAGATTTAGTGTAAATTTCAAGTTGTTGCAGTTTTTCGTTTTTGAGTTAGAACATTTTAAAAAAAACCGATATCTTTGTCAGTCTAGAATATTATATTATACATTATATTATATTTTACATGTAATTGTATGTCAATATTCGCTGTTCAAACGCTTATAAAAAAAAAAATGTAAAAAAATCGAACATTTTAAATTTCTATAAGTGGCTTAAAAATCAATATAATATTTTGAAAAAAATATGACATAAAGGAAATACCAATCTTAACAGCTGGTAGAAATTTCAAAAATCTGCGACTTATACTTTTTGAATTATAACAAATATTTAAAATCGTTTGAGAATAAATCGCTATTTTATGCAATTTCGTAAATATTTAAATTTCAAACAGTCATAAAATTTTTTCCTCTAATTCCGGTAGAAATTTTTTTAAAGATTTTTGAAAAGTAGCTTATAGATAACCTAGTGTTAAAATTTTGAACCTTAAGTATGAACAGAAAAAATTTTATGAATTTTTATCTACAAAATAACTTGCAAATTATCGTGATTTTTACATATTTCGTATAAATTGGAACTTTGAGCACTTATAAAAAAAAATTGTGACTTACGATTTTAGATTTTTTTTTATCAGTTAAGGAACAACTTATAAGAAACCTTGTATTAAATTTTCAAGATTTTCTGGGCAGCCAAAAAACTTTTATCGTTATTTAAAAAAAAAATACTTAAAAAAATTGAAAATTTCAATTGTCTATAAATAGCTCAATAAAAGTCAAAATACTTTGAAAATTTAATGGTGTATAGATAACGCTAATCTAAACATTTGGTGAATATTTCAAGTATTTACATCGATTACATTTTGAGTTATAGCAAAATAAAAAATTTGATTATGTCGAAAACTGGTTTTGCGTAAAAACTCCCGTTTTCCCCAAAGTACCAAATAGATTCACTATCCTTTCAGAAAAGTTGCTACATAAGGCAATCGAAACATTTTTACTGCCCCAAATCGTGTCGACAGACACAAAAAAAAAAAATTAAAAAAAAAGAACCGGATGGGCCTCGCTCTGCTGTACAGTTAGGGGTGGAGTGCACCTCGCTTATAGGATAGGTCATTATTATAATGGATTTGTTAAATTTGAATGCAATGATAGATATCATTGTATACGAATAACGATTCTGAACGGAGTTCATATGTTAGTCTAGAATATAATACAATGTTATTTATAAATATTATATAAGTATATTTTATTTTTAAACGAAAAATTTAGAAAAACCGAAAATTTAAATTGTCTATAAATAAATCAAAATATGTCAAAATACTTTGAAATTTTAACCATGTATAGAAAACGTCAATATAAAGACTTAATGATAATTTCAAGTTGTTGCGGTTTTTCGTTTTTGAGTTAGGGCATTTTAAAAAAACCGATATCATTTGTCAGTCTAGAACATTCTACATTATATTATATTTTACATGTAATTTTATGTCAATATTCGATGTTCAAACGCTTATAAAAAAAAATTGTGCCTATGGATTTTAATAATTTTTGAATGACATTAAGAACTACTTCTGTGGAATCTTCGATTAAATTTTCAAGTATTTTGTAGAAGCCAAATTTTTTTTATCACCGATTATAAAAATAAAATGTAAAAAAATCGAATATTTTAAATGACTATAAGTGGCTTAAAAATCAATATAATATTTTGAAAAAAATATTGCATAAAAGAAATACCAATCTTAACAGCTGGTAGAAATTTCAAAAATCTGCGACTTATACTTTTTGAATTATAACAAATATTTAAAATCGTCTGAGAATAAATCGCTATTTTATGCAATTTCGTAAATATTTAAATTTCAAACAGTCATACAATTTTTTCCTCTTAGTCCGGTAGAAATTTTTTTAAAGATTTTTGAAGAGTAGCTTATAGATAACCTAGTGTTAAAATTTTGAACCTTAAGTATGAACGAAAAAAATTTTATGAATTTTTATCTACAAAATAACTTGCAAATTATCGTGATTTTTACACATTTTATACAAATTTGAGAATTAAGGGCTTATAAAAAAAAATTGAGTTTACCGATCACCGATATTTTTTAGTTACGATAAGTTTAACTTATTATAAACCTAGTATAAAATTTTCAAGAGTTTTCGCTCAATCAATTAAATTTTATAGATGTTTAAAAACAAAAATTTAACAAAAATCGAAAATTTAAATTGTCTATAAATAAGTCAAAATATGTCAAAATACTTTGAAAACTTAACCATGTATAGAGAACGTCAATATAAAGATTTGGTGAAAATTTCAAGTTGTTGCGGTTTTTCATTTTTGAGTTAGAGCATTTTAAAAAAAACCGATATCTTTGTCAGTCTAGAATATTATACAGTATATTATATTTTACATGTAAATTTTTGTCAATATTCGCTGTTCAAACGCTTATAAAAAAAAATTGTGCCTATGGATTTTAATAATTTTTGAATGACTTTAAGAACTACTTCTGTGGAATCTTCTATTAAATTTTCAAGTATTTAGTACGAGCCAAATTTTTTTTATCACCGATTATAAAAAAAAAATGTAAAAAAATCGAATATTTTAAATGCCTATAATTGGCTTAAAAATCAATATAATATTTTGAAAAAAATATTGCATAAAAGAAATACCAATCTTAACAGGTGGTAGAAATTTCAAAAATCTGCGACTTATACTTTTTGAATTATAAAAAATATTTAAAATCGTTTGAGAATAAATCGCTATTTTATGCAATTTCGTAAATATTTAAATTTCAAACAGTCATAACATTTTTTCCTCTAATTCCGGTAGAAATATTTTTAAAGATTTTTGAAGAGTAGCTTATACATAACCTCGTGTTAAAATTTTGAACCTTAAGTATGAACAGAAAAAATTTTATGAATTTTTAACTACAAAAAAACTTGCAAATTATCGTGATTTTTACATATTTCGTATAAATTGTAACTTTAAGCACTTATAAAAAAAAATTGTGACTTACGATTTTAGATTTTTTTTTATCAGTTAAGGAACAACTTATAAGAAACCTTGTATTAAATTTTCAAGATTTTCTAGGCAGCCATAAAAATTTTATCGTTATTTAAAAAAAAAATACTTAAAAATATTGAAAATTTCAATTGTCTATAAATAGCTTAATAAAATTCAAAATACTTTGAAAATTGAATGGTGTATAGAGAACGCTAATCTAAACATTTGGTGAAAATTTCAAGTATTTACATCGATTAGTTTTTGAGTTATAGCAAAATAAAAAATTTGATTATGTCAAAAACTGGTTTTGCGTAAAAACTCCCGTTTTTCCCAAATTTTTTTATGGTTTTTCCCGTCGCATTTAAAAAATATTGGAAATTTTTAACTTTTGACCCCCCAAAGTACCAAATAGATTCACTTTCCTTTCAGAAAAGTTGCTCCATAAGGCAATCGAAGCATTTTTACTGCCCCAAAACGTGTCGACAGACACAAAAAAAAAAAAAAAAAAAAAAAAAAAAAAAAAACAAACATCATTGTAAAATCAATACATTCTTCACTCCGTTCAGAATCTAAAAACACACATCATTGTAAAATCAATACATTCTTCACTCCGTTCAGAATCTAAAAAGTTCAAAGATATTCAATATTCGTTTCAGCGTGTTTTCAAATATGTTTTTCAAACTACTTGATAATTTGAAATAATCACTTAAGCGAAAATTTGCGCTCACTTTTCAATTGCTTCAATCTAATTAATAGGATATAAATCTTTGATAATATTTAACAATCAATGTAAAACAAATTCATCATTCCGAGTAAAATTCATTAAGTTATAAAATACATTATTTTGAAATTTTTAATTATATTACATAATAATTGTATCTTATTTATTCAAATAATAAATAAATTTATATATATATAATATAATAAAATGAAATACTTACGTTTTATTTTTTCTACTATGGAATATAGGTTTTGCTATTTTGAGAATTATCATGTAAAATATTAGAATAAATTATACGTGTGGTATTATTTATTTTCTGTTGATAATATTTATCGATAATTCGCTTTATAATCTTTTAAATGTATTTAACCTTTAGTAATAGTATTTTTATATCACTTGGAGTTGTTTTTTTAAGTAAATGTTGTTATTCGTTTCAAATTTCTTATAATAATGCAACCTTGGTCATTGAAATTAAATCAACCGAGATTGAGTTTCGCACCTGATTTATCTATGCTGTTTGTATACTTTTCATTTATAAGTTATAACGAACTGTAGAGGACTATAAGATTTTTCAACATAAGCAAAAAAAATATTTTACAAACAGTGTATATTTGTATTAAAAAAAAAAAAACCTGTCCCTTTTGTGACGTTTCTTAAAAAATGTATAATATAATATGTCGAATTCTTATTATACTTAATGTTACTATTAATTTAGATTTGTGTAAAAACAATATAACAAATAGGTAGTAATTTTATAATAATTAAAATATCGCATAAATAATTTTTTTAAGTAAATTTAATCTTTTTCTCTTTATGTCTTCATATCAAAAAACTTCCCATATGTTTTATAAAAACTACTTCCTATACATTTCACAGATTTTTGTTGTATTTTCAATGAATAAAACTAAACAATTTTATTAAACTAAAAAAGTTGAAAATATTGTGCAAATCGGTAAATTATTTGTTGTATAATTGTATTGATTTTTATTGAGTTACATTGATTTACTTTACAATGATATTACATCTATATAGGTGCATATTAAAATAATTAATATTATACATTTAACAAAAGGATTATGATAATTTAAATTGTATCATTTTCTTCATATGTCTTCTACAATTCAGAATTATAAATCAATCGGATGACGATTAGCAGAATATTTTAAAATCAATTAAACACATTTTTAATGAGAGTAATAATACATTTTATTTTATTTTTAATTTAGGTGTTTTCTATACTTCCATCTTTTATCAAAACATTTTTAGTGAATGTGACCCTTATAATCATGGAAGGAGGTCATGTCGCGACGATCATGTTATCAGATCAGCTGTACGTTTGGTTCATCCCATGGTCTTGCGTAACGTTTTTTTAATGGCGGTGGATGAAATGGATAAAGTGTATGATCTGGATACTCAGGTTTGTTTTTTGTATATGTATACATTATTAAAGTATCAAACATATGATTTTTACTTATTTTAGTAGTGTCTTAGAACTATATATCAACAAAATAAATAAAATAATTAATTTAGTATATATTATTATAAAATAAATAGCAATTTTATTTAAATTAGCACATGCCCTTGTACTAGAATCATTCAAAATTTATTAATTAACGCTATATTTATTTTAATTTATCCTTTAATGATATTTTATTTTTACTTTAAGTAAACAAATAAGTTATTCCTTCACGTGTAACTATAGCAAAAAATAATATTCGTATATATTATTTAGATATGCGTTAGTGTATAACTTAAAAAATGTTAAATCATTAGTCAATATATTTATTTTAGATGTTTAAATTTTTATCAGTTACTATTATTATGTATACAATTTAAAGTTAAAAAATATTTAATTACAGACACTGAAATTTTTATTTTAAATCTTAATTTTCAAGTCTTCTTCTTCTAAGGCTTATAGTGGTCCATTTACAACCATCGCCGCTTCTAACACGCTCATTCATCTTTCCTTGTCCAACGCCACTTCCATATCCATTTTAATTTTCAATTAGAAAGTAAAAAATCTAGATTTATTAACTCATCATATTACTATAAATAATATTAAAATATAAACAAATATATGATAGAATTTCAAAGAAAAATAATCCGCGTGTTAAAATATATAAGCCGCCAACGAATAGTGAAGAACATAAATTAATTTTAGTTTGGGGTCGGAAAAAATCGTTTATATTAGTTTAGTAGGAAGTTAAATATTTGATTATACTAACATTAAAATCCTAAGTCTTTTAAATTTAAATTATATTTTATTTCTATACTCTTTTTTACTCAAAAGACATACTACTTTAATAAAAGTACCCAGCATAAAATATGCAGACAAGTCATAAATTATATGTAGACTGGATAAAATCTCATATACAAAAATTTCAATAGAGCTATATTTTTTATAATGTTCGATTTTTTAGAGTAGTAGGTATTATACTACAGATTTTTATTGATGTCGCTATTTTGTTCAAAAGTTCAGAAAATTAAAAGTATGAATAACCAAATTAATTTAATATTTATCTTTATAAGCCAGGGACACCCAACCAGTTGTTCACGATTTAGGTACCTATTTATCTTTAGTAAATTTATTTGTTTTTGTAATAAAATATTTTATCATACGCTTTGCATGATAAAATATTAATCACTACTGCTAAGCAAATAAGCAATTTATCTGATTTTTCTCAGATTATACGAGCATAATTAACTGTGTTGAAGTATATTAAGTACATAATATTTTTATAATTATAACAATTAGTAACCAAGTATCTAAGCCTAGAATAAAGATTTAAAGTAAATGCAATCCCCAATGCATAAATAAAATTACAAAAGCACATCAGCATTTGTGTGAGTTCATGCTATTTTTAAAATTATATAATGTTATCGCTATTACATATTTCTTGGTATGGTTTGTGATTGAAGTTTATATTTGATTGTTAAAATTGTCTCATTGTTGTTGCAGCCTTTGAAGGATAACTCGAAAAGGTTGCACATGTACTTTGGAAACTGCGACAATTGGTGTCCGACTTCGTTCTACGACGAAATCAGCAAAAGCGTGCCAGAAGTAGACGCAGTACTGTGCGACAAAGGCTATCAGCACGCGTACGTGATCAAGTATTCTGAGGAAATGGCAGGCATCGTGGTCGATTGGCTCAAACCGGACTTAAGCGACTAAACCGCAGTGACTGCTAGTTTTGCATTCGTTTATTTTTATTTTTCGTTATTTATTTTTTTTAAAAGTTTTTTATAAAGTAATTCGTTTAAGTGCACTGCAAAAAAAAAAACATGTATAGGCACACGTTTCTAGCTTGTACTTGCCTTTGGTATGGATTTCATCGTTTTATACATTTGTACACGGTGACGATAATAATAAAATAGTCTATTTCTACTGTGCCTGGACAAGATGGTCAAACATGTTGTGACATTTTTTTATTACCTCTTTTATCTTGCGTAGGTTCCGTACCTATATATATATATATATATATATATATACATAATTCAAAAAATAGACATTAATGTCTACGTTTCAGGTTAGCTGGTAATTAAACAAATCCAGTTCCTAGAGTGACTTCAACGAATAATCAAGCGTTGATTATTGTATTCGAAAATTTGCATTGACATCGATGGGGTTTTCTTTCCGTGCCTACCGACTCGCACTCGGACTAGTAAACATGTCCGAAATATATATATAGACGTGTAACGCACAAAAGGTACGACACCGCAGTGTACACAAATCGGCGTGGCGCGTACGTGTCGTGTCGTATAGGTGCCACACGAACCCGGAAAAGTGTTTCGCGTTATTAAAGCTTTTGCGATGGCGAGAGAGAGGGGAGGCGGACGTGCGTTTCGAAAAACAAGGTCAATGGAACAATCGATCGTATCGCGCTTGCTTTTATGTACGCGCGCCCCGCCACCGTAGCCGTCGTCGCAGCCGACTCCTCCCCTGCGCTTTTCGGGGGTTCTTTTATCTCTCTCGCCCTCTATTTTTTTTTTTTTTATATTCACGTGGCGTGGCACCGATCGCCGCCGCCGGCTTCGGAAGCCGTGTCCCGAGGTTCAGTCTCGCGGCCACGGCCCGGTCGTCGAGCAATCCGTTTCGGGACGCGCACGACCGCCGTCGGTTGGCTCGTCGGCCGCACATGCCCGCCGCACGACATTCGCTTCGTACCCGGTGCCGTTTTGCGCGTGGTGCACGTGCGGGCGACGAGTGCACCGAGTCCGTTCGCGCGACACGGCCGCCGGGACAGCACGCCGAATCCGCAAGTGAGTATGTATTTCTATGCAACCGTAAAACGTTTGCCGCGACCTCCGTTCGGCGTACAATCGATCATCGTCACGACTGTGGGGCCCGCGTGTTTTGAATCGGACGTTCGGGTCTACGAAATACGGGAATATACGCGTTGTGCGTTTCATATATGCACTTGATCTTTCGACGCTTTCCGATTAGTTCGTAATAGAACACCACGTACGATGCCTACATAGGTTAGGTTGATAAGGATTTTGTTTTTTCAAACCCATGAAACGCAATTACGGCACTCGATTATTTTCACTTCCAATTGTTTTCGGTGCTATAATTACAATAAAATCTTTAATACGGGTTTAAAATCCAATGTATTAGAAACAAGTCCCTTAATGTACATTCGTAAGCCTATTGCCGTTCGTATAAAAATACATTGGTTTACGTTGCTTTTTTTATTTTATTTTTTTCAATATATCAGTACGTTAAGATAAGTCGTGCGTTAACGAATTCGGTACAACTTAACATACTCGTAACTATTAGTACTTTAAACTGACCGGTGATTATAATGTATTTTGGTGTATTTAAATAAATATTATGATTTTTATCGATTAATTAGTTACATCAATTACGCATCAAATGCACAAAATATTTATCCATTTCTTGTGTTGAATGATCAATTCGTGTATCTTCGTTACGTTCTATAATTATTATAAGTTTTGCAATCCACTAATCGATTTCATGAAAGGTCAATTCTACTTGAAGTGCATGCGACAAATACATTATGTCTGCTGTGTATAGTTTTGCAAGTCCACCATTCTTAAAAATCTACGGAGGAATCTACTATGATTTTTGAAAATAAAGTAGTAATGTCGAATCAATTAATTTTCCATTAAGTTTAATGAAAGTCGCACTTATAATGTCTCAACTCAACGTCCTCGATGTTTAATTAAATTAAATTCATTAATGTAATATGCATTTTATTAATTGGTTGATAAATAGTACTCATCATTTGTGTTGACTGTTTTAACATATACAATCAATTCAATTCCAATCTCGGAATAGTTCGGACTTGAGCGTTTTAAACAAATTATTATGTCAACCAAAATTTTAAGTGTTTTTTTTTTTCTGTGTTCTATCGTTTTTTAATTTTTTAGTTAATGTTTGGTCTTACATTGAAAATTGTCGTTCTCAGATTATTGATCGTCAGAGTCAGAATAAATAAATAATACGGTAACTCAATGTAGGTTCTTATGCGTTAGGTTATTGATGTAATTCCACCTAAGTGTAATCACTAAGTAATTATATTGTGACAAATTATTATTTAATGGTATGATATGCTTTCGAAGCAAAAAATAATACGTTTTTAACATTATTTTATACAGTTCTTTGAGAATATTTGAATTAAAGCTATATAACTAGTTTTCTGGTAATCAATAACATGTTTAATTATGTAAAAATTAGACTTGACAATGATATCATGCTTTTCATTTTCAATTTTCAAATTCATGATTTCAAGCCAATAAGAAATCTTCACTACTTAATTAATCTCGGACTCTCGTTCAGTGTTTTTTTCATCATTGCTTAATTCAAACACATTCACTAAGAATTATAATAACAATCAAAGATTAATATAAGATATTTCATACTGCCTATGGTCAACGGCAAATACGAAACAAAGCCATTTTTGTTTATCATAACCTAACGTATACACCGAAAATCATCATCTCTAAAAAAAAATAATGATACTTGCCATTACCAGTCAGTGATTTTACCATCAAATTATATTCAAATTTAAATGACTTTATATTAATACTTTAACATGATATAATTATTTACATATTCAATACATAAAATTAACTTCTTCGAAAAGTTATTTCTTTCCATACGTTTATGTTAAGGCGTTTTAAGTATTCGAATAGTTAATACCATAAAAATCAATAAATCCTTTCTTAATTTGTTTGAACACTTCAATTATTCATTATAAAACTATTAAAATAATTTAAAATAGTTCTATTATTTTTCTTAAATATGTCGTGCAAACAGCTTGAACCATATTCACGAAATGTATTACATCGAAATTCATTGCCAACAGGGATTAAATCAAAATTAAATTAAATAAAAATAGTTAGTGTTTTTCGTTATTAGGAATTTGAATGTTTATCGTTATATTATAATATTATTTAAGTTTTGCTTTTTAACGTTATTCAAATTTTGTATTTTATATTATGAAGATACATGTTTAGTCAATTTTTAGTTTAAATCTAAAATCTAAGACTGTTTATTGTTTCAAAAAATAATAAAATTTCATATAGTAACATAAACAGTGCACACTGGGGCCATTTCTTTAAATTGTACGTAATATAATGAAATGAAAAAAAAAACTAAAAACAAAGCTTTACAGTTCTTTTATCTTGTACCTCAATTTGAAAGAATTAGCTTTAGTCTTTAAATTATTATAAACCTAATCAAAATTTATAACTATAGAATAAACTATATAATTTTTTTGTACTGTGTTAATAATAATATCAATAATTGTCAGGAATCTAACCTTTTTTTTCTCGTTATTTTATCCTACAATAGATATTACATGGTAAAGTTTCTTCTTCTTCTTCTTCTTCTTCTACTTCGCCTTCCTCCCAACTATTTTGGGTCGGCCACCCTTGTCCTACAACTCCACTTTACTCGGTCAATCACATCTCCTCTGCACACACCGACAGCCCTCATGTCATTCTCCAAAGTATCCAACCATCTCTTTTTTGGTCTTCCTCTTCTCTTTTCCCTTCAACGTCCATCTTTATAACCACTCTTACTGCATTCGTTTCCTCTCGCCTCATCACATGCCCAAACCATCTCAGCCTATTTTCTCTCATCTTGTCCACAATTGGCGCTACACCAACACTACCCTCACGTATTCATTCTTTATTCTATCTTCTCTTGTCACTCCACTCAACCATCTAAGCATTCTTATTTCCGCGACACTCATACTTTGTTCTATTCTCCTGTTAACCGCCCAACACTCTGAACCATACAGCATAGTTGGTCTCACTACACTTTTATAAAATTTACCTTTCAGCCTAATTGGAATTCTCTTATCGCATAACACGCCCGATGCTTCTCTCCATTTCAACCACCCACACTTAATCCTATGTTTTACATCAATGTCAAAGCCCCCGTCCTTTTGAACAAAAGATCCTAAATATTTAAAGCTCTCAACTTCACCTATCACATCACCATCTATTGTCAGTTGTCTCCTCATTCCTTCAACTTCTTGGTCTCTTTGTCCAAAATCATACTCAATATACTCAGTTTTATTTCTACTAATTCTCAATCCCTTTTCTTCGAGGGCTAACCTCCACTCATTTATTCTATTATTGACAACTTCTAGGTTTTCTCCTATCAGAACTATATCATCCGCAAACATCATACACCATGGTATCTCACCCTGTATCTCCTTTGAAACCTCATCCATTACCACTGAGAACAGGTAGGGGCTTAGAGCTGACCCCTGGTGCACACCTACTCCTATACTGAAACCTTCTGATACTCCACAGCGACTCTTGACACTAGTACTCGACCCTTCATACATATCCTGGATCAAATTAACATACATTTTTGGGACATTTTTCTCATTAATGCCCACCTTAAAACTTCCTTACATGGTAAAGATTAATTATTATAAACTAAATATAGAAAAATAAACGAACGCTACATAATAATACATACCTAATTATATTTTCTTACATTTTTCGATATGTTATTCGTTATAAATTTCGAATATCGAATATCGTTTTTTTATACGTTATTCATTATAAATTGAACTCATTTATGGGTTGCGGAAAGTAATTGAATTTAACTTCCAATCGGTGATTGATTGAAAAACGTTATTAATTATCTATTTTAATCGTTTTCTAGAAAGTTAAACGCTATTATGATAACGTTATAAAAACATTTTGAAGCCCTGATTGCCAATAAATTGAAATAGCAAAAACATCATATTTTTCCAACTTGAGCTTGGACTAAATTTACAAATTACATTTCTCACGACTCCATTTCTTAAACTTAATTTCAGGCAACTTTGCTAAAAATTTTAAGAAGAATAAACCGCCTTATTTCACTGCTACTAAAGGTCTTCACAATTTTAACATATATATAAGTATTTTATAAATCCCATATATATATATATGTATATATATGTATGTATATACGTAACTATGTATGGTAAGGAATCCAACACGGTATTTGGAAGCACATATAAAGAGATTTAACATCATGTTTGAATACATTGATATAAAATCCTTCTTAACATTCTTACACTAGATGCTTACTATTTCATCTCCTCGTTTAATACAAATTTAGTATTTGAACAGTGATAATACGATTTCACATTACACTATATTTAAATCATTACGGCCTTTAAAACTTATATATATATATATATAAATTAAAAATGATCTGTTCAGTAGCGTAGTTAAAGGGGAGGGGTGTGGAGGATTCAACCGTTAGAGTGATAAATTCAAAAGCATATATTTTGAATTCAACAAAAATCTCTATAACCCATTAAATTTTTTGATATTCAACCAATTTTAAAATATTCAGGTACATGGTTGTTTACAGAAAAATTCTGAAATTCATTAACTCAACAAGCTACTATATTAGTGCTATTACCATGTATTACTCTTAATCGGTTCCAAACGTGCATAGAATATTATACTATAAACACAAATATTTACACTTAGTAATATTTGGTTAGTAGAGAATAGTAAAACTAAAAAGTTAAAATGTTGATAACTATGACTAAACTATTTATGTATTATAATAAATATTTGATTGCAATTGAATGTAGAAAATTTAATTATTTATATTTTTTACTGCTATAAGTTATTAGTGATTCAAAAATAAAAAATTCAAAATATTAAATTTTCTTACAAGTATCAAATAAAAATCAGTGATCAAATCAGTCATCGAACAGCAAAATTGAATTGAATAATCCATAAAATCCGGATATGCCCATAATCTTTTTTTTTTTAACTATTTAATTATTGAATCGTATAATAGCTTCTTTAATATCATGACAAACATTGTAGGTTGCGGTTTCTCGTTTTCGGTCAGAGCTGGAAGTTTGGCCAACTTGACAATTTAATCCAGGACTTGTTATCGTTATTTTACCGAAATCGTAGAAATCTTCCGCCGCGTCGCAAAGATAGCTTACCTCTTCTTTCAGCTGTTGCATTGCGAAATGCGTCCTACCCACTTGTTTCTTCGTATCAAGGAAAAAATGGTAGTGGAGCCAAACTACAAAAAATGGAGTGTGGCGAATAACAAATTTTAATAGCACCTACTCGGTACTCTCCCCCTCACCATAATAATAATGGTCAATAAACATTATTCGTATATTTTTTGATACAAGATAATCGCGTCTCGACCGCAGCGGTGGAGCCAAACGACCAGCCAGTGGATATCACCACAACACCTACAACGCGATCCGAAAATAAATTTATTCTACACGCGTATTACGGTACATCGTAGTTCTATGTACATTAATCTGCGTCGCTATCGCGGACTACGGCTTGTACCGACTAAATAGGCGTACCGCAACCGATACGTTTTTATGTAATTTTGTTTAAAGGTTTTAAGTTTCGACGTAAGTACCACGTTGTTTCTATCGTGAACAGTTTTATACTCACGTAATACTTACACATGGACCATGGGTGCCAAGATACGTGTTACCTACACAGTGCTCTCTCCCCCTCATAGTCGCCATACTTTGGTACTAGGATCGGCGCCACTGGCATTCACTAGAGGCTATGTCCGGACCGTTTGATTGGTGTGTGATAATGCCCCGTCAAAATTGGTTGATGAGATTGATTGTGACATGGGCGGTGTGTAGACGAGCGGTATCCTGATACCCATTCCCCTCGTCAGCGTGCCTCCTCTCCTGTTTTCGATCGCACGGCGAAGCTTCCGCAATGTCTGACAATAGCGGTCGGCATTGGTTGTTGTACTGGCAGGCAAGAACTCGCACAATAATAGCCCCTGTCTGTCACAATGGACGGTCGCAATTACTTTGCCGGCAGACGGTGTTTGTTTCAACTCGTGTGGCTTCGACGACTCTGGATGATTCCACCGACGGAATTGTTCCTTTGATTCTAATTTCTTACCGTAGACCAAAGTCTCGTACCCAATGACAATAGAGTCCAAGAATCCCTTATCATTAGTAGCATTATCGTGCTAATCACACATTGACACAAAAATCAGATCATGGTTTATATTATATTGCCGCATTGACAATATTATTCTTTCAAATATCAATAATTGTAGTTCAATTTTCATTCTGTCTTTATTACTGACAAATAAATTAGCCAATAAGTGCAGTTGGTCAGTTTTTCTTAGATGACCAACTAAGAAATTAAAAACCCAATTAATAGAGGGGGGGGGGGGGTATTATGACTACCCTAATTCTCCTATGCCCGCTTGATTCGCTCTTGTCGTCAGTCCTCAGTACATTTGTCATTAAAATATCGTAAGAATACAAAATGCTTTGGTCCTTTGGAATTTGATACAATGTAAATATTAAATACATTAGTATTTTGGACTTTGTCAGGAAGAAGTGCAAAGTAAATCGATTTTAGACAAAGTCGAGAGTACAATAAAAGTACGTCTGTATTTTGAATTTTATTCGTACAAAAATACAAATTATGTTTGTAAATAAAACATATAATTTCTTTGAAACTTGAACGAAAATGAATTTAAAAAATTTAATCAAATCTAACTAAATTAAAACTAGAAACATGTAATAAAAAAATAGAGTGCGAAAAGTAGGGAATAAGAAATCAAAAAAAATGTTGAGAATATCAATGTAGGTGGTTATGAAACTAAATAAATAAATATTAAGTTCTAAATATCAAGTAATAAAAAAGGTCAATTGTAAACTTAGTCCAATAATTTTTGCAAAATCTTCAAGTTAAGGATATCTGATACATTAAGAGATATAAGTATAACGCTAAGGGAAGGTTTATTAAATAATTAATAGCAATGATTCAAATTTAAAAACGTTTTTTACATCAGAATTTAAATATATATATTTATAGATGTTGACAGAACTTTCTCGTACAATGCTTGGTTTCTACAATACATCTTCTTCTTCTTCTACTTCACCTTCCTCCCAACTATTTGGGGTCGGCCACCCTTGTCCTACACCTCCACTTTACTCGGTCAATCACATCTCCTCTGCACACACCGACAGCCCTCATGTCATTCTCCAAAGTCTCCAACCATCTCTTTTTTGGTCTTCCTCTTCCTTTTTTCCCTTCAACGTCCATCTTCATAACCACTCTTACTGCATTCGTTCCCACTCGCCTCATCACATGCCCAAACCATCTCAGCCTATTTTCTCTCATCTTGTCCACAATTGGCGCTACACCAACACTACCTCTCACGTATTCATTCCTTATTCTATCTTCTCTTGTCACTCCACTCATATTTATACCTGGTTTCTACAATACATGCTTATATAAATAGTCATTATATACCATTTGTTCTTTGTTTATTACCACCAAAAATTATAGATACATTTATTTCATGTTAAAAACATACCCGTCAAAAATGTAAGACTATTCAGTGTGATTTTAAACCAACAGTAATTATCTGCTGTTTTGAAAAAGTTATCCATCATGATTTTGGCCATTATTACAAATCAGAAGATCAGACCTAGTTTTTTTTATTCAATTTGAGTTTACATATCAATCATTTTTATCTGAAAAAAATCGGTGCTGAGCTTACAATAGACCTTTTATAACCTTTTTCCCTCGAACCGAGTTTACAATCGCCCTAAATTCACTACGTTTCAAGGAACATAATTTAGCCAATATTATAAGGGGTGCTTTGTAAGACAAATGAGAGTAGTAAGAAATATATTATAAAACATGCTACTTATGAGTGATATATTTGAATAAATATAATGATATCTTACGATTCACTAAACATAAAACTTATAATAAATAACTAAAACTTATTATGCGTGTATCACAACTAAAATATGACATAAAGCATATTTTAATTTTTTTGCTGATGGAATCTTATCATTTATTTTTTAATATTTATATTTTTTATTCTAATATAGTCATATGAACTCGTTAATGCAAAAATAAAAATTTTGAAGGAGATAAAGACCTCTTGACATCCCCGCTTTCCCTTAACTAAACAGAGGCCATCAAATATTTATGAGGCTAAGTTGTTTAAATAAATATTTTATTTTATTTTATGTCTTTATTACTTAGCTGTCTATAAGTTTAAGTAAATTTAATTATACCACATGTAAATTAAACTCATTTTAATAATTGAGTAAAGCAATTTACGTTAATATTTCTGAAGTAAATAATGTTTATTAATATAGTCTAACGGTATTTGCTTTTCTGGTCCAAAATGTTCAAAAATAAAATATATATTTCTCGTTTTAACAAGATTGATACCAATCATACATATAAATATATCATTTAATATTAAATTATCCTAGCTATTATCTAACTATAGGCTTAAAGGGAAAGCGATAATTATTACCTAAGTGCAATTGTCAAGTGCTTCAAATGGCTGACCGTGAAAGTATATTAAATTACCTATACGTAGTAAATACACGTTATAAGCTACTATACGTAATTGATTTCAAATAAAACCTTTTTTTCGAAGACACTACTAAGTGTATTATTTTACAACCATTTCGTATTTCTCCCTAGTCCCAACATATATCCTAAATGATTAATCAAGAACTATTCGCTATTTGCAAAAAAGTCTCGAGTTAAGTGTAAAGTATACTATTCTATGAGGTTTACATTTTAGTACATAACAAAATAAGTTAATATTTTATTATTCAATAACTTATTTATAAATTATATATATAGCACAAAATTGTAGCAATAATAATGTTCTTTACATTCTTTACATCTTTATACATCATAAGTTTTTTGTGGTATTTGTCTTTTCTTTTATTTGTGAAACAATTTTTAATATTTCATTTATAAATTTAAATTGAAAAATTGTACCACTCATAAAATGTATATACCTTGTTAAAACATTTTTACACGTGTATTTATAGTAAAATCAATTATTAATATACTTTTTATCTCCGTAAAAGAACACATTGTAAAAAACTTATACTTCTGAAAGTGCCAGTTAGTGGGCTGTTCAATATAATTATCTACCTCCTGTCACATACGTTTTTTTTAACACCGCGCACACGTCATTTATTTGATCGAAGAACTGTGTGTAATCGCTCAACATGTTTCTACAAATAGTTTGTGTCGAAATCGTTAAGTCTAACATCGCGCCAATGAAACAATTAAACGTAGTTACATATTACATTCAGCTCATGTTGTATTATATATAACATACTATTTTAAGAGTAAAATAAACATGAATTCAAAATATTTTTGAACTTTAAATCAAAAATTGAATCGAATAGACAGTATTCATTTTAAATATATAAAATCACTTTATGATATGTTGGTAGTTAATAACGTTTTTACTTATACAATTAATCTTGCGAAAATCTACAGACCGTTTGTTTATTATTTCAGTCGAATTGTTCCGTGGACGACATGTCTTCGGACAATGAACCAACATGGAGGATATGCAGAAAAGCAGTTTGGATGTATATCCAAAATTTTAACAACTTATCTGATGCTAAGGATTTGTTAAACCAACAGGAGGACCATGATTTGCATATTGCCAGCGGGAAATGTTTTATTTTATTACTGGTTAATATATTTAATATAAATTATATTTTAGCCAACACATATAAAACAATAATCATTCACATATTTTACACACCAATGTAGTTCTTAGTTTATATCACTCTACCTCTCCTCAAAGCCTCCAAGTTACTCTTATACTCGCAGTTTTTTTTGTGATAAAATAATTATGTCTACAGTTATTTTTACGATTTATTGCATAGAATAAGGTAAACATGTTACATTAAATATCTGTATTTTATATTACGTGATCTGTAACAAATTTTGTTCAAAGTTAACATTCATGGTATAAATTTTAGTATTATTTTACAATATTTAAATAAAAATAAAACGGAAAATTTATTGTGAATTCAAAAATAAACAAAAACGGAAATACATTTTCTATGAAAAAATACTATACGTTCCATCACTTCCTTAAGTCTGTAGAATTTATAAACCTATTTTCTTTAAAAAGATGAATATGTCTACCACATTGGTGTACATTGCTAACTGTCTTATTTTAAAATATCTTCTAACACATAGGTAAATTTAAGAAATAATTTTGTAAACATTTTTAATTGATTTTTTTCATTTAAATAACTGGATATTTTTTAATTAATTTCTTCTTCAGAATGGAAAAAGCTACTTAATGCGTATAAATAATTAAACACATAATATTCTTATCGATTTTTGTAGGATTACCAAAGTATGCCGTAATATGTACATTGTCGAGTGTTTATTGCAAACTTTATCCCCTTAATAGATATTATTCTAAACCCGAAACAATTGCAGAAAGATATTTCTGTTCGTTTTTTTTTACGTGTTTATGGTATATTTATATTGGGAGGCAAAATTAAAAAAAATTAATGAGATTCATTACAATATAATTTTTTATTAAAAATAACTCGATCAAAAACACAATACAAGAGTAAAAAATGTATGATTTTTCAAATAAACCTTTTCTAAAACATACCGCATCAGTTGACGTTTTTCTCACTGTAAATAGTTCCTATTTTTAAACAAAGAGAATTTTTATTTATTATTATGAATTATGCAAATTAATATAGCTTATGTATATCGCACTACCTACACTTGTCTCCGGCAAATACGTTCTTAGTTATATTATAATTGATTTTTGAAGTGTTTTTTTTTTCATTTTTAGTGTATATTTAATGCATATTTATAAGTTTATCGGGTCATTTATAAACGCATATTTTAGTCCTTTTTAGTGCTAAAAGCCCCAAATCTTGATTATGACTATAGGGTTCAGTGCGGTTTGCAGTCAACAATACAGAATTTTGTTAGTGGTTTCATTTGGTGACACCGTATAATATTATGGTATACATTTTATATTAATACGTAATCAGTATGATTGCGTCATTAAAATGAAATCGTCAACCTTAATAATAATTAATCAGGTAGAATATATGTACATTATCTAAATGATATGGTTGTAACTTAAATAGTTGAATAACGCAAGTCATTGATTCTAGTGTATAACAAATTTAACGTCAAAATTGTTTCTTTATTTTTTATTATGATTTTTTTTCTTCAAGATTAATTAAAAACAAATTACAACGTACATTTTATTGCATAGTAAATACTTTTAATTTTTAGTGTTTACTAAAGAGAAACGAGGGGACTCTTAGCATTCATTTCAAAATTCATTTGTTCTTAGACTTTCGAATATTTTTAAAATACTAGTTCGACTAGTTTGGCCATATTAAAGTTAACACGCAACTCGTTATCATATACATATGGTATATATATATATTTGTTTTTATCCTAAAGTTTAAAATCCGATTAAAGAGTGATTCATTCTCATTGAAGTTATTTTGTTATAGAATTATTTAAATTGTGATAAAAAGAAAAAACATCAAAGTTTGAGAAAATAAACACTTTGATATATTTGCAATACAATATAAACATAACTTGTAAATATGAAAAAAGAATTTATAAACCTTTTTATAACATAATTTATTCTTTCATTATTATTATTTGCTAGTTTTATACTCAAAAGTTTGAATACTTATTGACTAGAGAATAATGTAAAAGATTTTTTAGGTGCTTCTCTGTTTCTCTGTTTTTCTTTTACCAATACACAACTATTTATTGATTTATGTAAATAAATTACTTCTATTACATGTATATATCTATTTTAGATTCCGAATAAAGTACGTAATAGTTTTATATTACATTTGAATTGTATTCATTGCTTATTAAGGTAATATAATATAACAAATAATTTAAGTTAAATTGTTCGTTTATACAATTTATGTTAATTTTGAACAGTGATATATGAAGATATTTCATAACATTTGATCTAGATAATAAACGCAAAATGATGAATTTAAAATGTCGTATAAAATCAAGCAAAATATTTAAACGTAAGTCGCTTAATTTAGTGACGGTCTATAGCAGTGACACACAACATATCCCGCGAAGTATTACCCTTAGCGAACTCTTCTGAAGATAATCAGATATGGTACTTTATATGACTCAAGGATGAGGACTTGAAATATTCGAATTATAGTTATAGTTTAACTTTTATATTTTGATAAGGAATTTAAAAAATAATAACTTTTTGATTTATTATTTTCAACAAAAAAATGAAAATAATAAATCTCTTTATGAAGTTCATTCTTCTGAAAATGTTGACTTTTAGCTATTGGTTTTTAAATTTTTTTTTTATTTTACCGAAAAATAGCGTGTTTTTATCAAATACCAGCCGTAATGGTTTTTCTTTTTTTTTTTTTTTAATGATCAAAAACCGAGATGAGATAAAATTTATCTCTTTATAAAATTTATTTTTTTGATTGAAATTAATCAAAGCACAAAGTATACAAAAAATAACGTTAAATCTTATGTTTACACAAATCTGTCGTTTGAAAACGCGTACGCGAGCGTAAATGATACTTTGGACGTTTTCAGACGGCTGTTCGGACGTCGGAGAAGTCGAACTTGGACATAGCGCTGGCCGAGTGCAAGAGACTGGAGGCGCGGTGCGCGGCGGAAACCACGGGCGGCTGGATGACGGCGATCAGACGCAAACTGCTGTTCTCGTCGCCGACCGCGGACGCAGACTTCTACGACAGGCAGATCGCGATGGCCGACATGACGGCGTGCATAGTGGGTCTGACGGTGGCCGCGCACAAGGACAGCCCGTCCGTGGGCGCCGTGGCCCGGGCCGTGTACGCTCTGAGGCGCGCCTGGAAAATGTATCAACAGTGTTACGCCGCGGTGCTGGAAGTTTACCGCGACGTGTTCGACCTGGACCCAGGTCAGCGGCGCTCACTCCGGCGTACGTGGCCGCGTTTCCGTTGAACCGTGCACATTTCCATGCACCGCCGTTGGCCAAACCGTTTGGTTGACCACGGGTGTAGGCAGCAGGTTGTATTGGCACGGGTGGTTGGTGTTGTGCTCCTCTAACCCATGGCACCGAGGCGTCGAAACGCAATCGACTTTTCGACGTGCGGTCAACAGCGGTCATATTGGTTACGTTCATGGGTTCGTGATAATGGTTTTAAGGTTTTGCGATGACTGCTACTTTGTGTTTGTTTCGTCCTGGTGTTAGTTTTTCGAAATACCATCGTATGCATTATAACCAAAACTCGGAACTTTAGACATTTGTATATTTTGTTTAGAAAACGAAATTCTGGTGATCCGATACAAATTCGTTCCATCGTACGCAGATTTCAAACATTTTTGTTGCTTAATTTTGCATACCTATTTCGTTGTTTTTCGTAGTAATTCGCATATTTAGGTTTAAGAACTTTTATATGCATACTTTTTACGTTCAACGAAATCTTTTTTTTTCACTCTTTTTTCACAAATTTAAAGTTCAAGAAAAAATATTACATATGCTACAGCCGAAATTCTACATTTTATATCGTTTAACTAAATAAATTATTTTATCAATGGCTATTTTACTACTGCTCTCAGTACACTTATCGATGATAGGTATTATAATCTTCAATAGTGTTCACCGACTGGCCTGAATTTATTTTTATTTAAATTTATCAAAGAATTATTATTGCACCATAATATTAAGTGGTCGTCATCAGTATTTCACATGTACACTTGAGAAGATTAAAGTTTGATAAAGATTATAGCTAATAGCTTAAAATTTTATTTTATTAAAAATACTGCATATTTTTGTGTATTTTCAAATTTTTTACTGCGTATTATGATGTTTTTTAACGTACACGTATGCGCATAATCGGGTACTTTTTAGCGCATTAAGTTCCGAGCCTTGATTATAACCATAACGTATATGAACGTTATCCAACGTGACGTATTATACACGGAATACGAACGCAGTGCATGGTGTAATGGAAACCCGGCTACACTTTCTACGTCCGGGCGCTAATCCGTATGCGCGCCCAACCGAACCCTGCCGGAGTGCAGATCCAATATACGTAAATCAGTTAAGCCGAGGCTTATTAACAACAAGGTCACTCGATGGTCCGTGGAATAGTACTTGTTATACACACTAATTAAACATACACTATGTCCATACAATATTTCACTTTATTACTCCAAGTAACAAATAGTACTTTTAATATTCAGAACGATCGTTGCACACACTCACCGTCTTAACCAATCTTTTTCTCGCGTCTCCCCCTATCATATGTTCCCCATGACAGTAAATGGTTTTCAAATAGTTATTTAATCACTAAACAACTTGTAACTCATTTTTATAAAACAACAATAGTCACATAATTTTTTTAAATATTATACACTCTAAACGATGATTTGTACGATATTGATTGATTGATTAGTGTAGATTTTTTTTTCGAAGGTTAACGGGGGGAAGGGATTCCGTAGCTATTTAAAAATGTCATAGGATCACTAAGTTAAATCTAGGCGAACAGATTCACGTAGAATTTCTGTCGTCATCAGAAAACCAACGAGACTAGCGGTTTCGAATACGGGAATTACGAAATGAAAACTAACACGCATTGTTTCCCCTGATTCCGTTGTAAATAATAAGACGTTTACGACCGAACAAGGAGCTCGTTACTGTAACATTTAACCAAAATCACGTACGTCCGTTATATCATTATTATTATATCAGTGGCACGACGAAAGTATTATTTTACTCCTTCAACATTTGGTTAGGTTAGGTTATACTTATTATTGTAACTATCTAGGATATTCGAATTTCAAGTATCGGCATATATTTGGTAAATATTAAACTTTGCGTTTTGATGGTTTACATTAAAGTACCAGTATAAATGAAGAGTATATTGCATAAATGTTTGCTCTTCACTAAAAATTACTTCAACGCACCACTGTAAAGTGTACGTGTACGGTACACGTATTTACACTCATAACTTGCACCACTTGCCATATCACTTTGAATCTGACTGGTTTGTTAGAGTCTACATATACAGTGCTCTCGAATCGCGTTCGTGATCTTTTCAAATACACTCTGAAAATTTCGAATTACTTTACCCTCCTGTATCGCCGTGAATAGAAGTGGATGAGATCGATGTAACAATAAGACCCCTCCTTTTAGCTAATTGCAGTCATTGTTGTATACATATATATTTATAGATAAACAGTATCTCGCCGCAGGAGGAATAAAGCCATACTGTATGTGACGTATTGATTTTAAGGCCATTTGGCTGTAAGAGAAAAACTCATGGGTTCCCGTGATTCGAACTGCAGCTGGAGACGAAAAACGATTTTCTTTCGTTTTCACAATCGAAAATAATTTCTCGAGTACATTGGTGCTGTGCAATATTTTAACAAAAGGTTTTAAGAATAATACGAAGACTCACATCGTGCCACTGATTGAAAAACTTTCTGGCTAATATTGTAGGAGGAAAAACAATAACAGTGCAAATATAAAAAAAAAATTCCAAAATCCATCAAAAATATATTAAAGGACATACTCACATAATGCACAATATATCTCACAACTATAATACGTATATATATTTTCAATACATAGGATTAAATTTGAAATAATTGTAGTAAGAATATTTGAAAATATGTTAAAAATGATAACCATAAACAGGATAAATAATGTACAGTTGACCGAACAAATAATCGTTTATGTTAATCATTAATTGTTTTAGACAAAAGTAATTATTACTGGCAACGTTAAAACTTATGATGGTGAAAATAATATTTTTTCCGTTCCTCTTATGCAATTTAATATGTTTTTTTTTCACTAAAAAATCTATAAAAACCAAAAATAATGTGCCATATAATTTCCACTCCCGTAAACTTATTTTTACGGCGTACCACACCATCGTGATTTAGTACGTTTTTCTTTAGTTAACTATGACTTAAACGTATAAAAATTGAACTATAACAGCGTTTTTTTTCCAATTACATATATGTATATTTAGTTATATATTTATTTTACATAGGTCAGAACACTCCGCGATGGCCTCCGGTATTGAAACGTAGAAAATCTGCCACTTTGATTCCGGTGTCGAACATCGGAAGTCGTATGCTCCGGTCGGCCACTACGTCGTTTGAAGCTATTCGACGAAATAGGTATGCATTCTCGTTTATTTGACCCAGAAGCGGAACTAGGAATTTTACGCCCGGGAAAAATGTTAAAATACGCCTTATCATAAACAAAGTATCAAATATCCATTCCTATAAATTTTTCTAATAATTAGCATACAATCATACTTATTGAGTTTTAAACATATTATCGTTATGAAAGATAAATATATATTTACTGTATACATATAATAAAAAATTACACCCTTTAAAATTTTACGCCCGGGGATGAATCCCCGTCTTCCTCCTGCTAGTTCCGCCCCTGACTTGACCACTCACGTACGTTCTATAAACAATGTCTATACACACCAACAATGGAATGTAGGAAAATGCTTTAGTAGCGAAAAGAGTACAACGGTAGCTGTGCAGTACACATGTACATATGTACGGACAACGACTCAGAGGTTTTAATATTCGATTTGCATTGTTCCGGTCACGCGATCGATTCGATGCGTACAGTAGTAATTCACTGTCAACCGCACGTCTGTTAATACACATATATGCCTATCACAACCGGCAGACTGTACATTTAAATAACAAACTTAGGCACTGTTGTTTTTAAGTATGTTTGGGTTTTCTAGCGTGTCGGACATCATGCCCAAAGACGTGGTTAGGCTGATGGCAGCGGTCAGTGTGGGATATGGGACTTTTAATTTGATGGTATCGCTATTGCCTCCGACGATTATCTCCGTAATCGGAGCGCTGGGTTTTCGTGGAAATCGTCAAACCGGTCTAGATGCATTAGCGTTTGCCAAAAACGGGCCCGACGTGCACGCACCGTTAGCATGGTAAATATGATACTATCAACGTTTCATTTAATCGCACCAAAGAAATCGTTCGTTTACGTTTCGTGCTCGAGGTCTTCGCGATTCCATGAATTATTATTGTTTCGTTAAACAATAATGATGAACATGGAATATTACGGAATGACAACCCTATACAGGTGCAACCGACGGGGAAGTCAGCTGGTAAAATGTTGAACGACTGTTTATAATTCTTAGCTAAAATATATACGCATTTTTGTAATCAAGATAACCCCGATATCACATCTTGGGCTCCACCAACGGTCAATGTTGGCCATATATCTACCGTTCTTTAATTTTTAATTTTTTTTGCGATCATACACGAATCGTCATTCTAATGTGTACACGAGATGTTTCACGTTTCATCAATACTTGCAAAAAAACTACCACTTGCAAACTCACTTAGCCCGGTATCTATCGACGAACAAAATCGTTATCAGTGGCGCAACAACCAGGGTGGACAACAATGTCTAACATCGGGGTCCAAAGACTCAAAGGGGGGCCTCATCATAGACGTAAACCGGAAGGGTATTTTTAACGCGAAATAATTGAGTAGCACGTTTAACAAAAAGTTAGTAGTCAGTAGTCTTTGTTGAAAAAATAAATAAATATATTAACAATACTAGTTATAGGGCCCCAGCCAAATATTATCATCGGGCCCCCAAGATCCTAGTTGCGTCACTGATTGTTCTAGTATCATCAGAGCTCGAGACGACCGCGATAATACGTTTAAAGAAACAACGTCGAAGGTAGTCAATCTAGACATTATTATATAGGTATTATCTAGACATCTAAGTTTGCGGCAAAACCGAAAACGTCGTATATACACCGCGACAACAATCTACACGCCCCATGTACATGCATAGTTGTCGGTAGCGAACACGCCGTATACGGCTTATCGCATCAATGATCCGTCGAGTGTTGCGCTCTCTCTTTGTTTCTTTGTACAGGGGTATCCTGTCGTGGTACCGAATGATGGGCAACACGGATTTCTTGTTCGACGGTCCGCAGTCGCGTGAAAACGAATCTCACCTCGACGAGTCGGAACAACTGGTGCGCGGCGCTCCCGAGGAATTCCATAAATCCACGGTCCTGCAGTACTTCGTCGGACGGTCGCGTTATCTCAAGGTACGTATGCCGTCGTACGTGCGCCCGCGACGAGTGCAACAGCAGCAGCAGCCGTGTACGGTGTTTGCACTCGCTGTTGTTGACTCACACACGTTCTCCGTTATCGTCGCGGTGCTGTGTCGACGGCCACGAAACGGTTATCGTTCTCGCATTCTTGTACGACCGATATTGTTGTGTGTAATGTACCTGCGCGCACGTCGCCGGGCGCACGCTACCACGGTCGGTCTTACACGCGGTTCCACTCGGTTGCAGGGCGACTTGGACGGATCGATACAGGCCTACGAGGCGGGATCGACGATCGTCGACTGTTGTTTCGTGAACATGCGCGCCATGTATCTGCACGAGTTGGGTTTCATGCACGCCGTCCGGTTGGATTGGACGACCGCGTGCAAGAGATTCGCCTGTGTCGCGGGCGACAACACGTGGATGAGGCCGTACCACTACTTCATGGCCACGCGTAAGGACTGCGATATTAGTAGAAACGTATTAGCAACGGTCGGGCGTCTATCGCGTTCACATTACCATCGTTAATATTTGTTTTAGTGTTAAAAGGTTGACTTTTTACCCATGTAACTACCGACAACTGAGCTAATGATCCACCCATCCGCCCACCCCTAAATGTTATTTCCGGGGCACCGTCACCTCTATAAGGTGCTTACATGCTGTACCTGGATCTCGTCACTACCGGTACTGTAAAAGCGATCTGTTAAATCTTATCGAGAACACGGCTACTTTGATATTATTATCTATGAATTACTTCTTAAGACATTCCACCTGGCAAAAGGATACTGTACGATATCAGGTTTATTCACAAAACGTAGTTCAATCAAGTTACTGGATGGAAAAATAATCCTTTATCGATTAAAACAATCTATTCTGTCCTGTGTCATCAGATTACTAAAATAATTAGCAACTGTGTGCGGATATCTTACTCTGGAGATAATAAATAACTTATATAATTAACAATAAATTATTTTACGAATTAATAATTAAGATTTTCCTTATTTATGTCACTTAGAAATTTACATTTCTCCAATTTAATTTTTGAAGTATATAATTATTTTATCTTTACAGTCCCCTATTAAATAAACTTTAAAAACATATTCAATTTAAATCTTCAGCTTATTTATTTATTATTTATACATAGTTTAAATTAAAGTTTTACAAAAAGCATAAGCTACTAAATCAATGATTAAAACCATTTGCTTCTACAGTATATATATATATATATATAATTCAAATGAAATATTTAACTATGAATAATAATAATAATAATAATATTACAATAAAACCGCCTAGTTTAATTTATTGTCGATTTTGTAATGCAAATATATGTTTATAAGGCAATGTTTACTTTACTAAAAACACAGTTATACAGGAGGTATTTTAGACAAGTAATAACAAATAAATGTCGTTTATCCATAAAATTATACATTCGAACAATTATTCGATTAAATGTATTGATTTTATGATGATTAATGTATCAGTGCTGTTTTAAGTAATATAATAAGGTTTTAAATATTAGTTTACGACTTGTAATCGATATTGAAATATTCGTATCAAAAAAATCACATGCATTTGTGGGTAAATTCACGAGTTAAAATCTGTGATATTTTTCGAAAGAAATTCTAACAATAATTCGCCGAAATGAAAATTTTCAAATCTCAGTGCCAATTTGTAGCTTGTCAAAGAAATTTGATTATTTCTCATTTTTTTTTTTTTTTTTTATCTAAAATATTTTTACATAGAATGGTGACAGTTCGCATGCATACCAACTGAGAGTTATCTCATAGGGTTATGTATAATACATATACTTTTCCAATCGATTTTCATAATATAGAATGTGGTCTCGTGTTCACTATTTTCTGATTTTATGGTATGACCACACGATCTCATAGTTGGGATTCGAGTTAGGGAAAAAAAGACATCTGGTGAAATTTTAAATGATGCTCTAAAGTTCTGTAACGTATCAAGAATTTCTTTATCGTATGGTAAAAATTACACATTTTTATTTAAATTAAAAAACTCTTGTTACGCATTTGAATATTCAAAGCTCGATTAATTTTTATAATAATGCAAACAAACTTCAAGCTTTTAATAGTTAAAAATGAAAATAATTTAAAGTTTAATGCAATATATAATTGAACTTATAATTCGTATAAAAATGAGATAATATTGTAGAATTATAATTGAATATGCAATAAAAAAATTAAAACAATATTGATAATGTTATACTTGAAGTAAAATTCAAAATTCAACGTGAGGTATATAATATATACCTCACGTTGAATTTTTAATTTTTAATTTTTATTATATTATAAAGTTAATAAAATTATGACTCTAGTGTCTACAAAAATAATAATACTCCAGGATAAGTATTGATTTATTTCTATAAACTATTTGTTTATTTATTTATATATTAATTTTCGAGTATTAACCATTTACTAATTATCTTTAAATTTTGTATTATTTTACAATTTATTTATTTATTTAATTTATTTATATATTTATTTTATTTATTTATATATTAATATTAATAATATTTAATAGTATTAACCATTTATTAATTATCATTTAATTTTATATTATTTTACAATATTTTATGGTTAACATCGTACTCTAATGCTCTTCGATTTATATATTTCATTATATTTTTCAAGAGTTTCATAATTTTTGATCGATTTCTTATCTGTAACATTTTTCTACAACTAATTAAATAAATAGATAAAATAATAATGATACTATTAAATAACAGTTTATATTATCTCTATTAAATATACTACTAATATTAAATAGCTACTACAATTATTTCAACATATGATTTATTTTAAAATTAAAAATATAATCGAAAATTACAAAAATTAAATAAAAATAGGCAACTAACGCAGATGTTTAAAGAAAAACTTTTACAACAGTGATTATTTGTACAGTAACCATAACATAGCAAACATGCTAATTCGAAATTGAAAACCATGGTTGTACATACAAATTTAACCCTATTGAGAGTGAGTAAGAGACTTAGGATTTTCAACTATATAAAACATTACACTATGTCGGGTCCTATAGGAAGTAAGCAGTGCTCTCACCGGGTCTCGCATATAAAACACGAATATCATTTAATCTATAAACAATCTCATAGTAATATTTTCGCCGGAAAAAGGTGATTTATTGTTATGATCGAAGAAAATTAAGACTGTACAACAGGACTTAAAGTATACAAAATTATATAAAAATAAAATAATTATAAGTGGGGTCTCTTAAAATTTTGCACTGTGCCCTAAAATCGGAGATGACACTGGCATAACAAATAAATCAAATAGCTTATAACGATTTCGGAACGGTGCACTCTGAAAATGACTAATGATGTTAGGAATAACTGTAAAATGTTATAAGCATTTCCTAAACCGGTTACGAAATCGTGAAAATTATAAACGCCCTTTAAAACTTTAGTTGGTGATCCAAATCAGATAGTATGTGTGAAAAAGCAGTCCATTTCGTGACTAGTTACTAAACTAACTTGAAAAGGGTCGCTAATGGCGTTTTATCAAACTTAATTATTTTCGGTGTGCATACATTCTCTCGTCACGTCGTGATTTACTCCATACAACAATTTTTATGTTTACTACCTAATGGGAATTAAAAAAATCAAAATAAATGTCGTACTGTCGTTCTTTAAAGTATCATCGTGACATGTTTTACGCGTCTTAAATTGTATTTATAGATATTATAAAATTCGTATACAGAAGAGATATTTCACGATGACAAGTTTGTAATGCGACAGGAAATTTTAAAAGGTTTTAAGGTGCTTAATTTGATAAAACTATAAGACTATACAATTGAAATGAATAATTCGAAAACTTGTGGGTTAATTACGTACCTTATAGTTTCTTACGCCACTGTCCACGTCTCAACAGTTAATGAGGTAAAAAGTTTTTAGAACAAACCGTCATTATTCACGCATTGAAATAAATATTAATTATTAAACATTTTCTTTTTTGTTACCTTATTATTGTAATCTGGTCCGTTTATTTCACCAGAATAAAAAAAAAAAAGCCAAGATAGATCGATTGAACAATGGTCGTGTGTTTTAATGGGTTAAATAAATAATTACGAAAAGAAAATAAACTAATTTACATTTTATAAATTCGTTTTCTATTCTCCTTTTCAACACTTTGAAATAAATCCTTAAAGAAATCGAAATAGGTATCGCGATCGGTTAATATTCCGTTACTTTGTCGTATAATATTTTTTTACAAACTAAACAAATCGTTTACTCACCATGTATTTTCTACATTATTATTAATAATCGATTTTTAAACTTTGTGTTGACGTTCAAATTTATCGCTTTTACTATTAAATAAATTCATCATCTAATTTCAGTATAACACGAATTGTGTATACAGATATATATGTTCGCTTTTCCGAAATATAAATATACACTTCGTTATATTATGATACTATACATAATTATTTATTTGTCAATGTTATATTCACTGATGTTTTATACATAAGAGTTTATATATATTTATATATATTTATATATTTATACATAAGGTCAAAAAATCTAAACTTTAGAAAATTTGGCATGTATAATTTATACATAATAATTTATTTTACGGGACGAGTCTATTACAAGAAGAATATAAATAAAAATTAAATTCTCTACGGAAACGTAAAAACTTATACTCTTTACAAACCATAATTCGATTAAAATCGACTGAATATAATATATAAGCATTACGATACTTCACTTTAATACAAATAATTCTTTGCAGAGTAAGATTAACCTTGGGTTACATAACGAAATTTCTGTTTATGAATCACTCGGAGCAAAATGTCATTTTTTTATTGAATAACGAGCTTATGACTTTACGAATTAAATAATGTTATTGTTTAAATAAATATATCAAATAAATTTAAAAAAAAATTGAATAATGCTAAGTTGTATTATGATTGAAAATATTATTTGCCAGTTATTCAGTAAAATTCATTCGATTTTTCAAACTCGGTAATAAATAAGATGTCACAGTTCCATTAATTAGACGCAAAATTTAATAATCACAAAAAAAATATTTATTAGTAATTCTTATAGGTCTGTCAAAAGTAGATAACCAATAAAATCTTAGTCGGAACTAAAGTAATCTACTATATTTGAACAATATAGAGAATCTAATTCCAATGTTTTTTTTAGACTTGATTTTCTCAAATTTAGAAATCTATCAGAAAATTACAATAATTTATCAACGAATTTCAAATATTATAATTCACTTGTAATTATTATTATTGATTTATTGTTGTAAAAAATGACAATACACTTTGCAAAGTAATTTGTGAGGATTTTTTGTTTTCAAAATGGAAAATTAATTGTTTTTTTTTTCCATTTTAATCTGAAGTTAATTATTTAAATAGGTTCATTTATTGTGAGACTCTCGAAAGGTATTTATTTATCGTCAAAAACTTTATTACAAATTATAATTTATGACACATTTTTTTGTAGGCGTTTTCATAATACGGTAACACTTTACCGTTGTGTAAATACCGCGTACCTAAATACATATGCATTAATTTAGAAACTATGTGTTTAGTATATGGTGTCATACTATGTATTGTATAAAAAAAAGCAATGAATAAGTTGTATACAATGTATATTTGCATTGTTCGACTAACTTTATAATAATTGCACATTGCTTTGTCACAACTATAACGTATGATGTTACAATATCCTACGCTACAGTTGTTTCAGTGGCGTCACGCCATTCCGCACTGCACATATGAATTCCACACATCATGCCCGGGATGTAGGAAACCAATTTTATTTTTCTATTTATCTGAGCCTGAGTACAATTTTAAACAGTATTTTTTATATATCTTACAATTTATTGAATTTGTAAAACGGCTATATTTTATTTTATTTTATATTTATCGACATTTCAATCGTTTCGAAGTCCGTACATTATAATATACACCTTTTAGTAAACCTCGTAAGTTTACGTACTACAAACACAAAAATAAAAGTATAATAATGCACTAAAATTTGGTAAACTATGCATTGAAAAAATTCGCACTAAAAAGTTGAGAAATATGCATTTGATACGTGTGCAGTAAACAAATCGTTGGAAAATATCGAAACAACAAGAAATGTCTCTATTCGTATTCTTCAAAGTTATATTTTATTTCTTTCGTTACCATAAATATGTTTTGATCAGTGGCGTAATTTCAGTTTTCAATAAAAGGGGGGCAAAGGTTTTAACCGGCCCAGATGAGTAAAAAAAATTCGATCGCTTCGCTCGTAAGAAAATATTTACTTACATTTTATCATATTACTATAACCACTCCACTTTATGATTTATATATTTTTTTCTTTTATTGTTGGGGATTGGAAGCGACGTTTTTCTGTCGTTGTCCAACACATGCGTAACAAAGGTTCATCATCTTAGTCAATCTGTAAGAATACTGCTACGAAAAACGATTTCCCCGAGTCCATTATAAATAGCATGCGCTAAAATAAATCGTCCGAAAGTCAAATACGCCCGTACGCGCGCAAAAGAGTACACGGAAACATGCCCAATCGATGTTTACGTTCTCCTACCGGACACGGTTATTGTTCCGAAATGCATTCGTACCCGACTGGGCATGGTTTCCTGCGTAGAAAAAAACAAATTAAATTAAATTAAATAATAATAACAACGAAATACGTACGAACGCACGAGACCCGACGAGCTTTGCCCGTGACAAATATTACTGAACACGGATTAAATGACGCGGCGACGCGGGACAGTGTGTGCAGGAGCAGCGGGCGACACGACGACGGCCGTGTTGATGTCGCGGCGGGTTGACGAGACGGCCGACGGCTGGTGGCAGAGCGCGGAACGCGACATGGTGGGCAGGTTCGTGATGGACAGGAAACGGTCGGTGGCCGAAGCACTGCGGCGGATGACTGGGGCGGCGGACGACGGATGCGGCCAGCGCTGTCGTCTAATCGTCTACGAGATGCTGTACGTCAAGTACGGCGCGGCCAAGTGGCCCGCGGACTCGCTGCACGCCGTCCTAGCGGGTAAGTCGCCGAAATGAAACGTTACCACGACCCCAGTGGTTCGACCGTGGTTACGGTTCTGGTCCTCAAACCCGCCTCTCGGACGTTATTTTTCTTTCCAAGTATACTGGTATACCCAGTTGCGAAACAAAACGTTATTGTTTTGAACTTCTGACACGACTATTCACGGCTAATTCGTTTACAGTAACATTTTGTTATTATTATTATTATAGCTACCATTTTTTTATATATATATATATATATATATATATATATATATATATATATATATCTTGTCAAGTCGTTTAAAAACTTACGTGTTCTTTATTAATATTTTGTAGTTATACTTTTGTGACGAAACCGTTGACCCTCCATTCCCTGCTCATGGCTTAGCTCTGAATTTTTTGCTCTCGAGACGATTCTGTACGCTCGGTATGTGGCAGTGTTCCCCAAACTTTTTCCTTTTTTGAACTAACGCTTATTTTCGGGGCATGTACCTCACCCAAGTCATAGTACGATTAATCGTAATATGAGGAACAGATAAGATAAAAGAAAAACCAGAAAAAAAAATTGTAGCTAAAATCTACACGGATATATATTTATTTTTAATTGATTATTAAAATGTATTAATTTATTGGTTGACGTTGATTTAATAAATGTCACCTCTCATTTTCTCAAAATGTTTAATCAAATTTTGCAAACACAGTCACTGACGTTTCATTTTCCACAACAATTTCGTTTCGAAGATGGAATTAGTTATCGTTTGTATAACCGGATATTATTAGAATCTAAAGTCGGTCGATTATTATTTTATACATTGAAAAATCATTAACAGTAAACAGTTATTATTTTTAAGGGAAATTAAATATTTGTGTCCTAACTCCTGCCACTATCAATAGGTAACCAACGGGTGTTGATTAGCAAGTCTTAGTTTTTAATTAATCTATAGGCACAATATTATAAACAGTATTTTCATAGCTTATAAATTATAAGTTATAATATTTTAAAACATGAACTAAGGTTCCGTGTGTAACTATACTTTGAAGGCGTATACCATGTATTATATTTACTATGTATACACTTCTTTATCCATTACTACATGAAAATGCATAAGCATCCAAATACAATTCAAATAAATCACTAAGCTTAAAATTATATTAATTGGTGTAAAGGAAACTAGTAGAATATCTAATTAAAGTTTAAGGTTTTGTGAAAGTTCTGCGCATGACGTTTATGTTACATTTGTCAATGAATTATTAAAACGTTCAAATTCAAACGTGTCATGTCTCAAATTCCACACCAAACATAAAGCCTGTATTCGGCTTGTTTATTGAAAAGATTATTTTTGTTGAAATGTGGTGCTCTGCCGATAATATTTTATGTGGGGTAGTGTTTTATAGCGCATTGTGTACACATCCTGTACCATAGGTATCA
Organism: Sipha maydis; assembly: GCA_034509805.1. Taxonomy (NCBI): domain Eukaryota; kingdom Metazoa; phylum Arthropoda; class Insecta; order Hemiptera; family Aphididae; genus Sipha; species Sipha maydis. The sequence continues at coordinate 140,831 of JASXSY010001527.1, forward strand.
CAAGTCGAAAAACGATAACATAATACAATTACTTATTTATTATTACGCTACATATACACATATTATGTAACTGATAAAAGAATATTACTAATAATTTATGAATTTCAAGTTCTGTCATACCATTATGGCAAACCGAAAACACTATATTTCAATTACACACCATGATCTTGGCATAAATTAGTAAAATATTTGACAGGTCCTGGACTGTGCGAAAAGGCGCATGAAATTAAGTGTACACAACATTTAATTTAAAAACAATTTATTTATAATTATACAGCTTGATGGTTTCGTTACAAAAATCGTCTACTAGCGCATATATATGGAACATAACTTTTTTCCAATTAAAATAAACGCACGTAATCAGACCTTATTTATGTAAATTTTAATTATATTTCCGCTGAGAATATTTTATTTTATTCTCGACCTACACAGCACTACAAAATCCGATACAATCGAATACTGTCGATAAAGCACTTTGCAATATTGATGAGACGATCAATATTTTTTACCTTACATTTTTAAATAGTTATTCTCATTGTTCGTTTTTTTAACGTATTATTTTTACGAATATCGATTTCTTGTTTTTCATTGGCATACTTTACAAATATTTAAAAACAAAATTAAGAATAACGAAAATATGATTATAATTTTTTATACATCTCAGTTGTTAAAAAAACTTAACTATGCTATATGAACAATGAATTTCGTCGATAAACATTTTTAAGTCAATACGAATATTATTAGATTCTATGGATCGCAATGAATATTTCATTGTAGTTCATAAAAAATGTATGATAAAAGTAAATTATACATGCCCATATGAAAATTTTTAAAATTTTTGTGATTTCTAATTGATGTCTTTTAATATTTTATGGATATTAAAAGATATTTGTGATATTTGTGCACAAAACATATTATCATTCCAACATAAACTAATGATAATTACACTTTGGCTACGTTTAAAATACAAAACAAATTTGGTAAATTGTATACTAACACTTATTTTAACACTTTCATACAATGTTTCAATTAAATAATGAAAGTTACGAAATTACGTTTCTTATTCGTTTTTTTTTTTTTTTGTGATAAATTCAAATAAATAAACCATAAACAAAAAGAAAACTTTTATTTTAGACGTTTCATTGTTTTACTTCGTTCTTCATTTCAAAATAAATAGACTATAGGTAGTAAAATAGAAACACACTATTAAAAGAAACACGCTCTTATTACTTTTTAATCTAAGTACATCTACGGAACGTTTTATGCTTTATTTATGTTATCGACTTTCTAAGCTATACGCGGTACGATTCTCTATAATGATTAATTGTGGTTCTCAATTAAACTACTAAGACTATTTATTGAATTAGATTATTCATTAATTATTAGTAATTAGTTTCCCATAATAATAATAACATAATGGATATATATATATATAATGGCTATGTATTATGCAATGGATTTGTCAAAATGTTTTGGTTTGGAGTTTAAATTTATCCATAAATTATAATAAGACGAATACAATACTCATCTCAATAAATGCATAGACTGTTAAAAAGTCACTTACATTAATATTGATAACATTTTTATGCGTTTTAATGATCAATTATTCTAATTTAAAATAGTTATTTTTAACATTTAATGAGAAAATGTACAATTCCTACGAAATGTCTTTTTTGGAGAGTTTAAAACTTCGACTTCTATAAAGCATTACAAAATATCATTTACATTTACATAATCTGTATTTATATTATCTTTATCACGGATCAGAATCAAATTCCCAACGAGTTTAAATCGTATGTCTTATAATTCTTTATTCTTCGTCATGTTCGAATATCTCCCAATAGAGGTCAACCACCATCAGAGGTTTCGAATGATTTAGAAAAATTGAGAATAAATTACATGATAAATTTGATATCGGCGAAAACGACGCACCATCGTCATCGTCGCGCAATGAGTGGAAACTAAAAATGTTTACAATATTTTTATAGCTTTTATACGACTATGTTTTATTACTTCTATAGCCATTCGAGGGTTTTTTTTTACTTTTACAAATTATATTAATTTCGCTAATGATATGTCCAAACAGAAAAGTTATCTCGAAATCATGTTGGTACTAAATGTCATGACGAAAATACTTAAGGCATGAACACGCATGTAAAAAGTATATTTTATAACACGCATAAATATTCATTCTCTTACGCGAATATTTATTATGTGGAATTATTATTTAGTAATATATGTATAAATAATCAGCAAGTATAGCTTCGGTGTAATAATATTAATAACATTTTGACAGTAAGTTGACATATTTACATAAATAACCCGAAATATTTAATACTTTTTAATAAATGCAATAATAATTTACAATATTAACGAGTAGTTCAAAAATAATAATGTATCTCTTAAAATATAATGTATTTAATAATTTGAAAGTATATGAATTTCAATTATGTTTATTTGGAAGTATACAGCCATAAGATAATTAATAATAATTATAATTTTTGTAAAAATTACTACTATCCATATTCATCATATTAGTATTTTTAATTTTCTAAACCAGTGGTCTTCAACCGGTGGGTTGCGATAGGTCTTCAGTTTAAAATTTGAAAACTAATATTCATATATGTATAATAATTATATAATATTACATTTTGTTATATATTTCATATGACATCGGGTAAATTAACTTTCGATTAAACCCGCCCGTACTATTTTATACTTGTAGAAAATAAGAATTAACATCAAATTAGATAATGGTATAGCGATTTATCGACTTCATCTATAAAACTCTTTTATTTAATGTAAATGTTACACAGTGTAACATTGAGATAAAGTATTTTGTGTGAAAACTGTCTGGGTCATATATAACACTATCTGTATACTTAATTATTTTTTTTTTATTAGACCTTATACTTTTTCCGTATAATTTCGTGCATTTTTTTGGTATCATTGCTTTTAGTAAAAATTAAATATTACCTAGATACCTAGAAAAATAAAAATTTTTATTTATTTAGTTATAAAAGCACTCCTACAATGGCATATATTAAACTATAATTTTACTTTTTTTTCTTTTTCCTTCATTGACGAAACTAACATAGGCCATGAAAAATATGTGGTAAGAAAAGTGGGTCGTGAGTCAAAAAGGTTGAAGACACTAAATCATCTCGTTTATCACTTATACATATTAAACAATTTGTTTATTATCTAACATATTTATGATTATAAAAATTCATACAATTTTAATTTTTTTCTCACAATGAAAGTCTTTTACAATTTAATATAAGAATTTCCAAATTTGTTTCTAGTGAAGTGAATATTACAACTATTAATTCATTTTTTTATCATAAATATAATATATTTTTTATGACAAGTACAACGGACAATTTTTAGTTAACTATGAAAAATAATACTATATAGCTTGCAACTAATATTGGTTTGAATCTTATATCTAACTACTTTATCTCTATCTAAAACTAAAAATTTGTTTTCCGTTTAAATGAAATATTTTCATTGACTTTAATCGAATGTTTTTATTCGGTAAATTAGACAACCTAATATCTTATATCTTAATGTGACTAAAAATATTTACGTTTGTGATCATAATCGAATATAATATTCAATGAAGCCTATTGAAGCCACTATTGCACACAGTTTTTTTTGTAATTATTGCATCGAGCCTAAAAGAACTATATAAATATAATGGTATGTGTGAAACGAAGTTTTATGCTAAGCTTATGGGTGTGGCCCTCGTAAAAGTTCGCGATGGTTACTATACGCAATATGTGTATAGATCCCTGGAATTATTAATAATTTAAATAATATAGTAAGTAAGTGCACGAGATAAAAACTGCTGCAAAACGCGATGATTGTTTTTAATGATTTGTTTTTATTTACCCCTATTTGTGTTCGGCGAAAAATAATAAGTAAATTTCGACGATGCATTGTTTGTAAAAATGTTGTACACGTGAAATTTCTAAAATTACACAGTGAGATTTATACGCAAATATAGATTACTGAGAGACGAAGGTCGCGGTGTGCACTCTATTCATGTATCATTTTAATTGTTGTGCTGGAGTTTCACTTCGAGTAGATTATTCACAGAATAACGGTAGATGGTCAGAGAAGCCTCGAGAAAATGGAGGAGTGGATGTGTATAATAAGGTGTGATGATTAACATGGCCTATGGGTGTATGGGTTTGTATTAATTCTTGGTATTTGTTATTATAAAATTATAATATAATGTTCTGTGCACATTAAAACATTCTCTATACCGAAAACGTACACGCAAAAATCAATTATTATTGTCTAGAAAAAATTATGAAAAAAATAAATGCCCATTTTCTTTATTACGTAAGTATACAGTATGTGTTTACAGTACGTTTATTGGGTCAAAAGAAATCCCAGAATTGTAATTTGTAATCTGTCCTTTAATCTCTCTTTCACTCCTCTATTACCGATGTACCGGGGTTAAGTGAATGGGTCAAACAATGACTTGCAGTCTCTTTAATTCTGCAACCGTGTATAAAAAAAAAAGTCTTCTATAATCGTTTTTTTTTTTTTAAAGCAAATTAAGTTCAAAATGACAACAATGAAATGTCTTTTATAATTATTTGTTTCACGAATTTTTCCATCATTTGAACTTTTTGGATAGAAGTCCGTTGTGGAATACGACTTATAAGTCCTAACAATTAGATATTGGCATAATCGTTATTTTTATTAACATATTATAGTGTGTATTTAGTAGTTTTTCATCTCCGTCCTTAGTATTTAAACATTCATGAGTGTAATCTGATGTAATTTATCATTCGGAAGCTTTGGTCGTATCTTACCCATTTTAATTTGAAAACTATATCGCAGCTAATAAACAAAACTTTCAAAATAGTTTAAAAATTTATAGTAGTGAGTGTGCTCTAGCGGGATTGTTATCCGCCCATCATTACCCTTCGAGCTATTATTCTGCATTGTAAATACGCTGAATAGATCACATTTTTTTTTTTTTCTATACGTTGATCGATTAATATTACTCCTTTTAATACGCCTTCGGCAGGGGAAATATTTTTCCCATCTTTGAAAATATTCCTACTCTTATCAAGGGGATTATTACGAGACTTGTAGTTCGTTTTTATAATATTTATTCAGTGTATAAAAAACAAAAAAAATGTTTACGAAATCGGTTACGATCAAATTTCATTTAAAAAATCAATTATTATAAAGTCTTGGAAAATCTCTCGAAGTAAATTATCACAAATTGGCTATAATTTGATCCCGGTTGTAAGATAATATGATAAGATTGAAACATTTTGTGCGATCCTTTTTCAATTAATTATAAGTTATAATTTATAACCAATATTCTGTGTCTCGCTTGTATTATAAATCCGATGAATCGTAAATGAATACAAAACGGTCAGACCGCACACACTGGTTGTTATTAGAAATCTAAAAAATACACGTATTCCATAGACTGCGACGAGGGCGATGACGACGACGACGTAACGCGGTTCACGAAACAACTGTTGACGGCCATCTGTCGGAAAGCTTTGGAGTCTTCAGTGGACCTGCACTACAGTCGTTCCTTGGCTGAGATCGTCGAACGCATGGACCGAGAAAAGAGACGCGATCATCTGTACGTGTATGGCCTTTACGAACTTGCCATTGAACAGATCAGTCGCCCCGAGGTAAGCACGCGCGCATATATTACAAACCGATACGAACGCATAGAATATGATCAGATTAGAAATACGTCAATCGAAATTTCCGTGACAACGGAGTGGTATAGAAGCTGATATTATAATGTACACTGAAAACCGATTGCTTTTAAAACAAGATTCACGAAAGTATATGTAGTTCGAAAGAGAAAAATATCCAATTGAAATTCTTCAACGGGAACACAATATTATGTACAATTGAATAAAATTTCGTTAAGATAAAAGTATATGGAAAAAATGTCTATGCTTACTATACAATGTCAATTTCAAAATTGTATACGTTTTAATTTGATTCATTTTGGATTTTTCTGCAAAACAAATATGCCGGAACGAGCAAGAAAGAATTACAAATTGTATTTCCTTTATCAACATAATTTAACTTAAATTAAGTTGCATAAATTAATTAGCATTTTCGATATTATAAATAACAAAAAGCAAAAAATAGCCTACATTAAAAGATATTGAAAGTAAATTACGACATAAGTTTGTCAACCATTCGCCTACAATTCGAAGACCTATGTTAAGTTTGCCGATCACAAGTATCAGAATAATTTCTTTATAAACAAATATTGTTTTTTATGATACTTATCTATAGTATTTTATTTGAACTGTTTAAATTTGAGCTAAGTTAATTTATATTTGATTTATTTATTTTTTTATTTTCTAAAATTCCAACATAAACAAGTGTTAATTTACAATAGTTTATAATTTTTAACGTTTCGAAAATCCATCAGTCGTTTCAAATGTCTCGCCATTTTCATGGATCTAAATCAGTGTGTCGTCCTACAAAAAAGGTTGAGAACCACGGAAGTATAGCAACGCGCGCGCATCTGCGTTGGATTGCATGCATGTTACGCTTATTATAACGCGTATAACGTTAATAATGTATTAAAATCAAACGTGTTAATTTTTTTTTTCTCGGTGCTTCCGAAAACAGACGATGGAAGAGGGCAAACGGACGATACAAAAACTGAAAGATTTCAAAGGACCGTACCAATTTCAGTATTTCTTCGAAATGCGGTGCGCTTCGTTGCAGACGCACGTTCGAAACTTGCACGTCAGATGACGTTTTCCTGCAGTGGGCGCGAGGAGCTGCAAACGCGTTCCAAATCGCGGCGACGAGCTATTCCGCTGCAACTGTGGCGTAGCGGTTCGCTGCAACGGAACGCATTTCGATGGTTGCAGAACGTGCACTATGCATTATGTATTTATTGCGCATGCATATATGTACGAACGGTTTATGGTACACGCGTAGTCGAGTATTTTATCGCCATAACCCGTTGCAATAATATAGGTATGTGTGTAACAGTGTGCCGTCCGTAAACAAACCGGTATTGAAAGTCTAAGCACCGATGTTACGCGTTATGATCATTGCGATATGAATAGGAAAACGAAATAACACTTATTGGTAATTTCGAATTATTTTAGCCATAGTTCTTCCGCATAAACACGTACACTACTCGCACTATTACAAAAATACAACATTAACGCACGATTTTTAACATTGAACCAGAAAAATATGCGACGTAACGATAAAATATATTTAATTACTCAAGATACATTACGTTGAAACGTAATCTTCATGATAATTAATGTAGGTCTGACACTGTACCACACTGTGTTTGCGTGTTTATGATGGTCCCGAAAATTATTACCCACTAGATCTCATGAATGTATTCTGAGTCGTTCGGTTTGATATTGTAATCGATTGGATTATTCGTTGACCAAAATGTTTTCGTTATATGATCTCATTGAGACTTTTGTACATAGTTATTTTATTTTTAGAAAACACACATATACACACAAGTAATTAACAGTAACTAAAAATCATAACCTAAAGTATTGTGTTCAATTATTTCTTGTTCTACACGCGTAACGTCCTTGCTAAAACTCTCTGATTTATATAGGACATAAATAGTTATATATATAGAAGTATTCAATAAGTACAATGACGTACTTTATTTTCTGTTCAAAAGTACTTTAGGAGGAATAATTAGATAGGAAAAAACATTCGAGATGCTGATGTATTGTAAAAACACCGAAGTCTCTTAACTGTAGGTCAATTATTTTATTGAATTTGTTTAGATCATTTTATAATGTATTTCATAAAATACCGTATAATTGAACTGATATTTTAAGAAAAACTAGCTCACCATTTTCATAAGAAGTATTTTACGTATTAACGAAATAATATTAAAGTTAATTGTTTGGTTAAAAAAATAACCTAGATTATGGACTAATTAGTAGGTACACGGTATCATAATTTTTATAATTAGAGTTTGTAATCTGATTAATGATTGAATTCGATAAAGTAATAATAAAAATAACTTAATATTTTTATCTGAATAAATAATTAACTGATAACAGAGAACTCCGAGAAGAACCAATTAATGCAATAATTAAATGAATTGAGTAATCGTACGTACTCCATTTACGTAGTAGGTATAACTGTATACGAACCCTGAAGAATTGTAGTACATATGATATACACACAAACGTAAGGAAATACAGTTTTTATAATTAATTTCAAGTCGTTGACTGATGGTTTATTTGGATGGTATATTTTTTGATATGAGTATTTAAATTTACATACCTAATTTAAATGTATTTTCATGGATTTGTATATATAAGCAAACTTATGGGGTAGTAATTATTGGTATTCTTATTTTATTCTTGTTGTTACTGTTGCAATGCACCGTTTGTTAAAATGTTCTAAAACTTTCTTTGTTTTGTATTTGGTTTTTTTTTTTTAACATTAAAAATATTTTATTCAATACGATTGATATTTCCGGCCTGTCGTATCATACTGTACCGTCGTCTTAATTATAATTTGTTCAGATATTCATAACGCTTGCTAATCGTGTTCCATCAAGTTTTTCCATTAACCCTAAACCTCGATCTCTGCACAGATCAATTACTTTCCACGCCGCGACGTGTGTCACTCGCCGTATATTTGACGGTACGTTTTTTCCTAATTATTATTCCTTTGTCGGCGCGTTAAGAATATACCGCACGCGTCTTATTAAATACATATGTCTTTTCACCTTTCGTTTTTTCGGGTCCACGCGGTCAATATCAATATATAATATCGTTAATTCGTAATGGAATTCGTACTCATCCGGAATCCGACATTACAGAACGCTGCTTTTTTGTCTGTGTAATTTTTTTGTTTTATCTGTTCTATCTACGTTTATACATTTACGTTTTTCTATGGCAGATTGTGTGTCACTATTATATACACACTATAACAACCTATAAATCTCGGTAGATTATACAGCAATACCAGCACACAAGCATGCGCGCACACACACACACACACAAACACTGTATAAATTTATAAACAGCGCCGGCGGAAGGGCAAGGCAGAAGGGCCCCACGCCTTTCATGGGATTTAATAATCTGTCAGCATTTAATAATGAGTTAAAAACAGTAATGTGGTCTTAACGCGTTGATAATCAAGTATAATATTCATACAGAGGAAAAAATTATTTTTACTCGAGTTATGTAAAATATAAAAACACGTAATACGAGTACTGAATCATACGAGAAACATTTTTTTGGCTTCACAGAAAAAAAAATTTAGGGACCCCTGAAGAAATATGCCCCGAGCCCCGCAAAACCTCCCACCAACGCTGTTTATAAACACAAGTGCAGATTTCTATAAAAATTCGGGTAACAAGCGTGTTTGTAAAGTGGTAACGATGATTAATTATAAAAAAATATCGATGTATAGTGTGTATGCATAAGTAGGCATGCGTGAAGCTTTACATTGAAGAACCGTCGTCATTTATTACCCGACTTCAGTTATTTTCAACAGCTCTTGATAGCGGTATCTCGAAATTTCAGTAATTATTCATGGTTAGATTCTCTGACTAAATATATACAAGCGTATATATTATATTCTTATAATTATTTTTTGTAAAAATAAAAATTATTTTTTCCATTGTTAAGAGGACGTCACACCCGCAGTGCATATGTTATCTCCGTCTTACAAATGTACAACATAGCAAAAACTGCTTTACGCAGGACAACTTTTCTCGCACAATATTTGTTGTTGAACTACCAAATTTTCACAACACGTAAAGAAGAACTTTATCTGTGCAACAGCGTGCTATTTTTTTTTTTAATAAAACTATCCAATCATTTTTTATAAGTAAATGAAAAAAAAACAAAATGTTTAGAAGCAAATAACTTTTATTGTATTTATGTTATCTAAAAAATAGGCATGCTGTTGCATAGATAATTTTCTACCCTATATATTCAGAAATTTTGGAGCCATTTCTAAAAACACAGATAGTTGTCCCGTGCAAATAAGTTGTTGCTATGTTGTACATTTCTAAGACGAAGACAACACATGAGGGCGTGATATCCTCTTAAAACGCACGAAAACCTGAACTCCTAATTGGTTTTATTTTATTTAGTATCAAGATATATTTTCAATTATTTTTTTTTATCTTTTTTATTTACAGTACTTGTTAGGAACACCAAATGATTGAATTCTAGATTTCTTATAGAAATCATAAAATCTTGTAAACACAACCACTAACGATTTTTATTGGTATAGAATATATGGACAAGTAAAACATGATTGGTTTCTGTGAGAAATTTAACAGCCATATCAACATTATTTTTTTCCCACGAAAGTAGTAACGATGTATCTATTGGAATAACAAAATTCTTATTTCAACATAGATATAATGTTTATACTGATTGCTATGGAGTACAATCAGGTACCTAATATATGATAAAATTTAATTTTAGATTTGTATGTGTATAGCATTCGTCTGATTTTGTTCGGTTCAATGTGTTCAATATTTTAGTATAGTTCTAAATGTATTAATGTAAAAAATAACATAATTTCGATAGAACACGTTTAACTTAAAAATAAGCAATATTTCTCAAGGTTTAAGAAATATATTAAAGCAAAAGATAAACTTGAATATAACATAATATATTATATTGATGTATTGATTAGTATTATGAGAAACCTTCGTTTTCTATATTAATAAATATTTTCCGAAGAACACTGAGAATTTACACACGTATATATAGATTATTATTACCAATTTGTAATAGAAAATTATAAATGTTATATTTACGTATTTAATTTACTCAATGAAATATTATGTAATGAGTGATTATTCATCAATAAACGTATTATTACACTACACAAATAAAAATATATATACAAATGTGTTATTATAAACATTGTTTTTTAGTGGTATCAAGAGTTGTTATTTATATATCATTATTTATTGTTATAATTCTATATCAAATATAAATAGTTAATTTTTTTATCTGCCTTGTATATTATATATAACTCGTATTGTTGTTTTAACGATTTAAGGAACATCCTTGTATTTTATAGACTTATGAGGTATATACACTTAGGATTTTTGATCTAGATACTCCTTTGAATGAACCTGGATAGTTAACATTATATACATAATATTTTAATTATTTAAACTGTTCTTATTAAATTAACTAAATCAAAGTGTCCAAAGATTATACTTGTTTTTTTTTTTAAAAAAAAAAAATTGTTTTAACCTACTTGATTAGAAAGTTTTACAGCTTTCCTTCGCTCAGAATCGTTTTTCGAAACCAATAATACAAATATCAGAATAATTCACCTTTTACTAATGAATATTTGTATCTCACCCGATTCCTGTATACTACCCGGCCCTGTATCTTGATATTTATTTTTATACAAAGTGCCAATTATATGCCAATGTTAGTATCTCCTACGTTCCAATCACAGGAAATATATCTCATGCCGTCCCAGACGTAATGCAAACTGCTACTTTCATATTGTTATAAGAAAATTAAATATCACGAAACATTATTTTGCAAGTCAAATAATATTCACGACGTAACGGATTTGTTGTTTTTTATTTTATGTATGGTGAATTTATGATATAAAATATAATAAATTGTCGAAAAGCCAAAACGTTTTTCATTCAGAATTGTAAATGTGTTGTTATGGTATGTAAGCGCGGAGCCCTATACTGGTTGTTTATGAGTAAACTATTTTGGGTAGAAGGTTCGTAGCTTCATTACGAAGATAACCCTATAATTGTAATAGTTGTACCTCGTGCTGCAGCAAAGTAGTGCAATATAGAGTCGTATCGGATTTCACGTAAACATCGTTTACCCACGTTGTGGTCCGTACCCCGGGTGCCATGATATTTGATCAGCGGCCACTTCAAAATACATATGAAAACGCAACAATCCATGTTGGAATTGTATGAACACTCGCGTCGAGTTTACGAAATTATAGAAAACCAAAGTTGAATTCGAAACGATATTTTTATTTGTTTTTTTCAACACTAAATTATTAAAGTTAGAAATCACGATCTAGTCGTGCAACACTTTATCCAACAGCCGTCGTCGTGACCGCTTCGTACTCGTCTGTGCGCGAGTCGCCATCGTCGCTGCACCGGCGCGGACTTTCGTTGTTCCGCTGGTCGGGCATGGCTTCGGCAATGGCCGTTGCGGTGGCACGGGGGGCACATCTTTCGCACGATTGTCGCGGTCCGAACTCGTCACCACCGCGACAGCCGTAATTGGTGTAGTCGCGGGGGCGGGAGCGGCAAGGGTGGTGGCCGCGCGCCCGTTGGCCCCGGCGACAACGCGTGCCGGTGGCTGCGGCACGACGGACTTCCTGAACCGGCGTTGCCGGTCAGGCGATTTCCGCTGCCGCGTCTGCTGATCCGCGGGCGACTTGGCCCACGCGACGTCAATGCGCACGCCCGTGGCCACGTCCTGAGAACCGTCTAGTGCGTACATCGCCGACCGCGCGTCCTCACGCCGACGGTAGTGCACGAACGCGTAGTCCTTTAGTTTCTGCACGCGCTCCACGACCCCGTACCGACCGAACTTCTTGGCCAGCACGCGTTCGTCGAGCGCGCCACCGTACTGCCTGACGAATATTACGCGCGCTTCGGCCATCGTGTCCACGTCCGGTTGCGGCTTCGGATTCGCCCAGTCCACGGTCGTTTTGCGCCCGAACAACCTGTGCTGCGACAACGTCCGCTTGGCGTCCGCGGCCACGATCGCCGACCCGTAGTCCAAGAAGCAGAAGCCCCGGGTCAGCGACGGGTTGTCGATGTTCTTGTAGGTGACCACGCGCACCGGACGGTCGCGCGTCACGCGGCTCACCTCGTCAGATATCTCCTGCTTCGTTTTAACTTTCGGCAAATTGCCGACGAACAGCCTGCACTTATGGCCGTCGTCCGCAGTGGCCGAAGGACCATCCGTCGTTTTGACTGAATCACGTGGTGCCGTCACCGTCGCCGCGGTCGCTACCTGAACTTTTCGACCAACGACGGCGAGTTTCGATGCGTGCGCGATGGTGTCGTAAGCTCCTTGTTTCTCGGCCATTTGGTTTTCATTCTTCGGCATTTTCTCGTCCATACTGCTTCGATGTCGTGTGAAACGGTTAGACTAGCGTATCGTATTTGTTTTACTCTCGTTGAAAACTCGCACTACGAATTATGTTGTATTGATTTTATATATATATATATAGCCAGCTAGCTATTACATAGCACTGTTTGTTATCTGTTAGTTTAGTGATTTTTTTTTTTTTTTTTTTATCCATCCGTTGTACAGTTCTTTATCTCGCTTAGACGCATTATTTCTTAGTGATCAACAGTAAGTCATATTGCATCGACCTACAATATTATATTGCTTGGACCTTTTCGTTGCCTAATCTTTATAATTTGTATCTATATAGCTTATTTAACTTTCTGATTACATATATTTTTACCTAATATTTTGATTTTTTTATTAAAAAACTGTCATTGTCTTTAACTTGTACGAAGGAAGTGCATTTTTAATTCTTACATTTCCAGTAATGTCCATGTGTCTCGTAATTGTACACTTTTAACGTTGATTTTTCTTTGTTTTTTTGATTAGTTTTATTATACAATCTGTAAATATATTATTTTTACAATGAGCATAAGTGTTGATAAGATAGAACTAGGATAAAAATAAAATAAAATAAAAGGGACTGATAACTTGAGCGAAGAATCCATCCAGCGATGGAACTTCTTGAAATTGTGAATGGGTTTTATTCAGTGAGGAGATCCCGACACCATTTGCGCTTTAAAATTATTCCAGGGTCACCTGGGATGCTGAGAGTAGATAAGTTTAAGATTAGAGGATTGGTTTAAGAGGTTTGAATGGAATCGTTTATACAGAGTTTTGGCTACATGTTGTACTGTTGGAATAGAGAGGTCATTATGGAGTGTATCGTTTGAGACATAGAAGGGTGCTTTGGTAATTTGTCGAAGGCATTTAGATTGAAATGTTTGAATTTTCTTTATATTTGATGGTTTGGCCGAACCCCAATGTTGTATACCATATGACCATATGGGTTTTAGTAGTAGTTTATATAGAAGTATTTTGTTGCTCAGATTGATGTGTTTAGACGTTAGAAGGAACGTAGTTGACGGGATCGGTTATTCAGTGCGATACGTTTGGTGTGGATGTGGTGGGCCCAGGTCAGTTGGCGGTCCATGTGGAGGCCAAGATATCGGACATTTTGTGTGGGTGGGATGGGTAGGTTATTAAGGGTTATAGTAGGGCAGTTCCTTGGTCTTAAAGTGAAAGTGCAGTGGGTGGATTTTGACTCGTTTATCTTGATTCCCCAATATTTGTACCAGGTTTGGAGTAGATTTAGGTGGATTTGAACGAGGTGGGATACTATTTCTGGTTCTTAGTTAAGCGCCATAATAGCTTTATCATCGGCAAAGTCACCTGTGATCGTATGGTTAGTTGTGGTTAGATCGGAAATGTATAGATTAAATAAAAGTGGGGCTGCTACGGCACCTTGGGGAACTCCAGCATGAATGGGATTTATTTCAGATAAGGCTGAACCAGAGCGCCCAACAAAGTGTCTGTCTTCAAGGTATGACTTGAATAATAGGTAGTAGTATGGTGGGAAGATGGATTTCAGTTTGAAAAGGAGGCCTTGGTGCCACACTTTATCAAAGACCTGAGCCATGTCTAGAAATGCAGCAGTACTTATTTGTTTTTTTTCTAGAGAGTATGAAATTTTATCTACTAAGCGGTGGACTAATATACCGAGGTTAGGTTATTTTCTTAAAATTTTATTATTTATTATATAAAGTATGTGAATAGTATTTTAACACTCAATTTATCATAGGATTGAGCATTTAAATACAGATATTTTATTACCTACTTTTAAACCCTCATCAAATAGTATTTGGACTTAAAATTGATTATTTGAAAAATATTAAAATTACTATGGCTACTATAGCATATATGCTTGTTTAAAGTTTTTAGTTTTGAAATGACAGAAAGGAAAATATAGATAGATAGAGAGAGAGAGAGAGAGAGAGAAAGAGAGAGAGTAAGAGATAAATGTTGCACTACACATGATTTTCCTCCTACTGTTGGAACAATATTTTTTTATTCTTCGTTCCTATGCCATCATCTCGGTGTGAAATCGACTAACCTACGCATACGCATATGGTTAACTTGTATTATGAATTTAATGACCTGCGTATATGCCGCATCACCGACAACAACAATAACAACGGGATTCCTTCCACATTAAAATATACGTTATAGGTATTATATTTATTATATATACGTGATTCGAGATTCCCGGCGCCGATAACTTTTTCTGTTTTTTGCCGCTGCACGTAGATACATATGGTTTTTAATTTTCTTTCACGCATTCACAATATAATACATAAATTTAATATATTTCGCGCGATTATTATTTATTACTATGTAACAAGATTGTTATTTATTTGTGTTTATATTTTTACTACGGTTTTACGTTTGACGTAACCGTCAAATAATCGCTGATATAGGTACGACAACGGTCATTAAGCGTGCACGATCAAAGAATCTTTCTCAACGAATCCAGACTTATACGACGGGGAAGAGGGTAATTTTTAAGGACATGCCGTACACGGTTTGTGCTAGTATTTAAAATTATACTATTTTCGAAATATTTTAAACCATTGCTGAGACGTCTGAAAAATGCATCGAATTCTGTATGAGGTTTTTTTTTCCGATCGCTTCATTCTCGTTCTGGATCCGCTCTTGTTTCACACAGCTCTGAGGCGAAAATTTCGGCTTTACAACAGTCGAATCGTAAGTATTTAATATCGTTCGATTTTTTTATACAGCTGTTGGATGACGTGGTACGTCCCATCGTTACCTCGTTTCGCAGTAATTACTTTCCTATTATATTTATCGAGCCGTACCGTATACCTGAATGCACCAATAATATTTTGTTGGTGTAATAATGTGTATACACATGTATACATATGTATGAACGCGCGGCGTTCGTAAATTATATATTATGTACACGTTTTTATCACTTGAAAACATCTCCGAACTCGATCGGCATTTAAATAATTCTGACGTCCTACACCACTCAAGTGTGTGTGTGTGTGTTTGTGTTTTTACAACGCCTTGTACCGTGTATAATAAAATATATACGCGCGCGCCTTGATCAAGTTAAAAAATAGTGTTAAAAAATTATTAGTTTGAAACAGGCGGATGATATTTTCTTAATAATACGTATACAAGTGAACCTGTTACGTGTAAATCGACGAAACAAAATTTAAAATCTCATTCGCCTTCTATAATCTAATATGCGTTCTTGATTGTACCTTTAATTTATGCGATTCGTCGTTAATATTTATTCGCACAATATAAATACGTAAAGTTTTTAAGAGAAACACTGAATGGGCCCCAATATGATTAGTTTTCGATCAAAAAACAATTATTGCTATTAACACCTTACGATTTAGTAAACATTAAAGTCCAGCAGTATTCCAACATTAATTTTATTTACAAATTATGATTTTTCGCTAGATTATAATTGCTTTGGCATTATTTAAAATATATTTTTTCGTCTAGAAAATAACCAACAAAATAAAGAAATATAGATCACATTAATCATGACTCAAATTGAAATACATTGAAATAGAATTTGAAAAAAATATGAGACATTCTAAACATAATAAATATAGCAGAAAATCCAATCTGATTTTAAAATTTACATTAAAATATCCTACTAAGAGTAGTGATTAAATTCACTGATAGTTATTTTCTTTTTTTCTTAAACATGTTTTTCTAAAGTTCCTATTTCACGTCACGTAAATTTAACTCTTCCACCTTGCTTCCCGCAATCGTTTTTCTACGGTTACAAAATGTAGACTTCATATTTTAAAGTATAATCCTAGTCTAAAATACACTTCTTCGGTGATACGTGTTTTTATTAATTAAAATAATGACACTCATTAATAATTATTATAAATGCAGTGCCGTAACTACCCTCCGTAGCGAATTTTATTCTGACGCAAATTTTCTATAAAAAAAATAAATTCACCTTAAATGTACCCCCTTATTTTGCTGCATCATTGACAACCACCCATTAGTTACGGGACTATCTATGTGCACTAAATGGTCGTACCTAAACTACGTCGATTTAGTGTTGATTTTTCACAAATATTAATAGATATAAAACTTTAACGCTCAGATGAAGTCTTTATAGTTTGAAATAATAAATCAAAATATTTATATTCATTACTGAGCCCCTCTAAGGTTAATTTCTGAACAGACACTTGCAGCGGAATTTCTCCTTGACCACCGCACGTTTACAAATTGTTTTGTTGATGGTATAATACAGACGTATTATGCATAATGTTTATTTGAAAATCAATGTTATATATTTATCATATATTTGATTAATCGTGTTGGCGAATGTAGACGAATTGTTCCGTACTCAACTGTTCGTTTGACGTTGCACAATACTACGTAAACATCACATTCCTTAATGATATAATAATGCGCGAAATATGTAATAGCGTGCCAGTAATGCATGCATTTCCAATATTTCGCGGGCCTTCCGTACGCTTGCGAAACGATAATGCACAGGCGCGTCGACGGCTCGCGTGTGTATAGTACACAGCTTGACGACCCACACGTGTGACATAACTTACTGGCTTCGTACAAGCATACGCATGATATATAACCTTACGTATTTGCGGATTCGAACGCGTATTGGTGCATCAGTGCATCGTGTACTCGTCTGTCGTACCTACAGAAGCGCACACGGATTTCACTTCACACCACCGCCGTCGCATGCGTACAACAGAGTACAATGTAATATTATAATACGTGCGCGCGTTTGCGTACTCAAACGTAATACTTTGCGGATTATTATCGTTATTATTACCAATGGACCCTCGAAGAATATTCGCAAAGACACGTCTGACACACGATACTAGTAACATCGCTGTGACGCGTTTTCCGAACATCTGGCTGAATGTTGCTTCGACGTTTCTACTATTATTACCACGCGATCGTCGTTGTCGACAAGTTGACGCGTGTTGTACAAAACAAGTGCAAGTTCATCGTGGCGGACGTTATTCCTGTATGTAGCATCTCCGTGTATTATTCAGCAACGCCCAGGACAAAATTAGATCCGAGCGGAGGATCTGCCAGCAAAAAGAGTCTTCCACGAAGTCGAGACGTCTGAAGGGTTTTTATGTTGATTTTAAGTCGTTCAAATAAAATCGTTCGTAGAACAGCACCGATCTTACATGATTATGAAACATTTATTATATCGGGGACCGAATAGCCGTCCGGTTCTTTTACATTTTGTTGTGTGTGGTCTAATATATGTGAAATCTGTATGTATATACACGCAGCACTGGAGCTTCATTCCCAAACGATTCGTAGGAATGATACACTCGGAATGTTAAGACCAACTTCGAATGTCTCATCAGACGCAGTTTTCCAGGTATTAAAAAATAAAGATGTATGTACGAGTATAGTTACGACCACATTGCGACCAGTCAAAATATGCCCGTGATCCACTGTAAACTCTGGAATTTTTCCATACGAGGGTACATAATAGGTATATCGGTGCCAGTGGTAGTTTTTAGAATTTTTTCTGGAGGAGGGGGGCTCCTTTGATATTGTATCATAAAATAATAAGACATAACAATTTTTAACCCGTAAATAGTTTACTATTTAATGTTAAGTTCTTATGTTAAATTTCTTATATTGTTAAACTTATTTCTTAGAAACGAAAAAATTATAACCTAGCGTTTTAAACCCGAGCGTCTCGAACGAACATCATCACAGATTAGGTCCAGACCTCTTGAACCCCTTCCCCCGTAAAACCGCCACCGAAGGTGCAATAATGCAGATACATATACGGTGTACAGTCAAAATGTGTGTTATGTTCAATAAAGTTTGATTGATGCGCGTTTTTACCGAGAATAGTTCAAGTATAAGTATACATTGGCTCATGACTTTATATGCGACGCATAATACGGTACTATTGACATTTATCAAGAAATAAAAATACCACGGAGACGAGTTCTATTCAGAACGTAACCGGACCGATTGCTTCGTCAGAGTGAAAACGTGTCGGTCACATTTTATCTACATTGCGAAGATCATTAATACGCTCGTTGCAATCGGTGCAAATATTTTTTTATTCCGCAATAAATCCGCTGCGTATGTATAATATTATGTGCACTACTTGTTCATGTTTTTTTTCGTATACGAACTGCAAGAACGGATGTCGTGGGCGAGGGCTGCGGCAAAAATTGCAGAGTAAGTGGCATAACCCATAAGAAAGTGCGTATGGACATATTATATTTTAATCTTAAATATACATATTATGTTACACATTCATTAGCAAAATCTCGAAAACAGGAATATTGTACAATAAAAACACAAGTTGGCGTTCTAACGTGTTCACACCGATAAAATAACGAAACACAACTTCCCACAAACAAACTGTAGTACATTTGTATGTTTGTGTAACCATGCTCGTGAAATCGTATAAATTCAATGTAATGATTACAAAACGTTTGTCCGTATTTGGTATACCAATTATATTCGTCGGAACCTTAATTATCATAGTGCTCGAATTCCATAGCGCATTTGCTAATTAATTAATTGAGCTCTAAATTTGTTTTACGTTTCAATGATTTTAAACTTTTATTTTACATGTCTTGCATACGTTTAGGATATTAATTTATGAAGTTTTTTTTTTTTTATTAGTTTGTTTGCATTAGATTTGATTTATTCTGTGATTTTCATAAGTTTTGTGATTTTAGTTAAAGTTTCGGTTTTTGACTTGTATAGAAATATCTTTGTGTTTTCGTTTAACTTTTTCAAAATCTACGAATTCATAAATAAGAATTCTATAAAACATATGTTTTGTTTTTTAAAAAATTGTTTACAGAAGAATGGTATATTGTATTTTTCGTGTTTTTATTCCAGTATTTTTCAGCACCATTAGGTCCAAGCTAAAAACAATCTCGCAATGAAATATTGATGCGTTAATGAATCAAAAAAAAAAAAAAAACCCAAACAACGCGTATATACACAGTGTACACTCATATTATACGTATGCATTGAAATCGCTGACCCTCGCGTCGGATGCAGTGCTGCGCCAACGTACACGTGTATAGTTTTAGTTGATTATTAAGGTGTCAAAATCATTACTAGCGCGATCAATTATGCGTAAATGTATAGTAAGCAAACAGCGCTGTCGGCAGCGGCATGGTTACAAAAATCATTAGCCCCTCGGGCCCGTAAAGAACGTAATCTAGGTATGTGTACGACGAGCCGTGGCCGTTCTCTGCAGCGTGTCCCGCGTTAAACCTTACAACGTGCACTGCGCATTGTTAGAATGGCGTACAACAGCGTGAAACTATTTCCATCGATTAATGTTCACCTCAAGCGTTGTACAGTAAAAACCACCGGCTTTGGTCCGAATCATTTTTTTGCCTACTCGGAACGTGCACGTGTGCCGTATAACAGTATAACATGCGTTACGTGAAGAAGTGTATGGCCGTTTCACGGGAGACGACGAAACAAGTGTGTGAATCCGAGCTCAAGGCTTCGATTGGTTTTCGGGACAGCATGTCCGCGGACACGGGTTGGTAAACCCGTGTGTATACAACGGGATGGCTTGCAAATGAAAGTCCAGTAATCCCGGTTTGTCTCTACCGCGGTTTTTGCCGGAAAATTCATGTTCATTTTTTTTTTTCTTACTGCACACATTAGTTGTTTTATCCTTCTCTCGCAAGACTCCCGGAAACAATGTATGGTGTTGCGCGGACGAGTGTGTGTTTTTACCATGTACCGACGCAGTCAAACGCATATACTTTGTGTACGCGAATAATATACAAGACAAATTATAAATCGGCCTATTACACGACCGTGTTATTACACCTTGGTAAAACAACTTAAAAGTGTTATGGCTTAGGAATTGTATACACCAGCGGGTTATTTTAACTGGGCTTACATTGATCGAAGTGCACTTGTTCTTTATCTTTTTCAATTTCTCGTCGTCACGGCATTTACGTAGACGCAAACACGCATCGTTACGACCGCAGTACCAGCTTACGTACCTCAGAACGTTCATCAGGACCGTTTATTTTTTTTTTTACATATTTATATCGTCTCCGTTTCGTGCGACCAATAACGACACGGTAACGGGCATGTAGGGTGATCGATGAAATCCTGCTCAAAATTACCGGCGAATCTGATGCAACAGCCGTTTACTGCACCGAATTCAATACGTGGACACCGTGACCGGACGTCCGGTCGGTCCGGCTCTCACGTGCACGTTGGTTTGCGACGCAGCTGTCCGGAAAACGTCATCAAAGCGCAGATACAAAACACGGAATCTATTCGTTGCGCCAAGCCCATACGCCAACGACCTTGTCCGTACATGAATCCGAAACGTACTTGTATGTACAAATAAACGAGAGTTCGTTTCCTCGCTTATGTTTCTCATAGTGGGAGTGCGAGTGTTAGTATGAACCCTCCGATTCAGGCGTTAGGAAAAGGTGACATTGGGTCAGGTACAGTGTATTGGAAAACAAATCGAAAAATTAGTGTCTTATTGTCAACGTTTACATATTGTATCATATTATACGCGTTTTCCGCAATACACTCTCTTTGAGCAAGGGTGTAAATTCAAAATGCTGATGTGCAACTTCGTTACCACTTGTTAAGGAGTAGTAGTGCATTCATATATATGAATATATTTTAACTTTTGTATTTCAATATTTGAGCAGTCCTTCCCTTTATCTCTCTTTTTCTCTCACACCCTCTCTTTCTCTCTCCTTCACATGCGCTGTATAAATAAAAAGTATCACGATTAGAATATTTTTACGCTTTTAGAATTAACGATCATCAAATTATTCTATAAAATCCGGACGGTAGAGAAACATTTTTCGAAATAAATCTAACCGCGTTCTGTACAAAGCACATCATTGCGCACAAATGATTAGCGAATGAGTAAAATGTTTCGAAGACACACAAATCGATTAAGTGCTATTACTAAATGCACATACGCGACACATTCTACAGGATGTACGGACGATTAATGAACGGTTAAGAAATGTACCTATACACATGTATTTAAGTAAGTACACACACACACGTCTTTGTTCCCACGCATGTATGCACCGCAGTAGGATACAGTACACTATATCTTAACAGGACTATTTATTTCCATTCTACATCTTAATTATATCAGCTACACTGCGCGTATATTTTTACGATACTCATTATGTGGTCCACAGATGTCTATTTACTGCGTTGTGACCACCAAATAGTATAGGCGTCGCACTGTTTTCCTTTTACCGACCGAACTGTTATTTAATACAGACGTCATAATATATACGAATCGTAATAATTTATAATGTTTACACGTGCAATCAATTCAATTGTTTCAATGCGTATTATAATATGATGTGTATTTAGACTGTATATTTTGAATTCTTAAACTGTCTCCACACCAAACCAAATATTTCACAATTGTTTGGTCGAACGTTCGTCAAACTTCCAAAACATTGAACAAACATGTTTGTCGAACGTTTTTTGGTCGGTATAGACGTGTTCCCAAACAAAATGTTTCACTCATTATTCAAACATTATGGCATACATTTTTTGAAACGCAAAACTTTTCATGTAAATAACTGCTTATTTATAATATACTATTTTGTATTAATTTTTAATTTGAGGTATGCATTTCGGGAGTGGAGTTGATATTTTAAATCGCTCTCCTTCTTGAAGTTTCATCACTGGTATTATCTTAAATTAATATTTACAAATAACATATAAAATTAAATTAAAATACAAAAAAATAATAATTAATAGTCTATCAAACCATTTGTGTGTAAATCAAAAATGAAACACTCACCACTATCGGGGTTTTTCGTGGTTGTAGTAATTGTATTACCCACTATCGTCTCTTACTTTTATACTCATTTTTAATTTAAGTAATTATGAATAGTTATGAACGCAGATCCTATACACGCTATAAGCGCTAGCACAAGCGGTAGAAGAGTCCCAGAGAACGGAGCCATATTCGACCAAAGGACGAACCAGACCACAGTAGAGGGTTTTGAGGAGTGATGCAAGCTAGAATTTGGAGGTAGAACGCAGAACGAAGCCAAGTATCTTGAGAGCTCTGCAACAAATGTCTTAAATGTGTTTGGTTGGGGAAAGGTCATGAGTAAACATAACACCAAGGTCGCGAATAGAGCCACAGGAAGGTTTAATTGGAATATTATGAATGACGTAGGCAAAATTAAAATGAGAATAGGAACGGTAAAAGGAAAATACCAAACATTTGGAAATGTTCAAGGAGAGATCGAGTGACTCACCCCACAACACTAAATTATTGAGATCCTGTTGGAGAAGAGTACAGTCAGTTAGAGAATTTATACGGAGATACAATTTAATATTATCAGCAAACATGAGGAGCTTAGCATGACGAAGTACAGAAGGAGCAGAATTAACAAAGAGGGGAAAGAACTGCACCTTTAGGTACACCGGAAGAAGGAACAAAAGCAGCAGAGGATGAACCAAGGACAGAGGCATAGAGATGACGGTTAGATAGATATGAGCTGAGCCAAGAGAGTAAGGGATCGTCAATGTCAACCTGATTTAAAGTTTTTATGAGGGTATTGTGGTCTACACGATCGAACGCCTTGGAGAAATCCGTATAGATTACATCCACCTGTTTGAATTCCCGGAAAGAGTTGTAAAAGTAAGCGCTAAGTTACAAGTAGTGGTAGAACGACCTGGTCGAAAACCGTACTGTTCATTAACAAGAATATGATTGAGAGGAAGACGAATTGAGTTAAGAACAATAGATTCGTATATATATATATAGATTTATTTACCGTACTTTGATTTCATAAACAACGACAGAATCATCATGTATTTCTTTAAAATACTAAATAATAAATTATTATATCGAAATATTATTTATTTATTTATTTTAACAAAAATGTATACTCTTACTGTTGCTAGTATGATATCGAAAAATATATTTCATAAATATGATGATTATCATTATCTAACGTTTTCCGAATAATGTTTAACAACAAATCTTTTAGATCTGAAATTTTTTGGAAAATGTTCGCAATTTTTTGGCTTCTTAACTCCATATATTACAATATTACTTACTGACCATTTTTTTCGGTCTTATTTCATTTGCTAAAAAGCGATTTAACGTATTGTTCGAATGATTGTGCTGCTGTTGGTAATGCACTTAATGTTCATAGACGAGATACTACTTTTTATTATTTCCCAATGACTGTATAATGTGTTTGTTGGTATCAAAGCTTCGAGTGATATACAAACACGTGAGTGTTGATTGCATAGAACGTGGTAGTACATTTACACGAGGACCTGTAGAGCGTTATTTGCATATCATTTTATTAATGTGTTGAGCGAAAAACTCTTGTTTGAATTACGTCCGCACTAAAAACGTGAATTTGAAAATATTTTTATCGTGTAGAGTGTGCACATTGTCAGTACTATTATTAGCCTAAACAAACTAAACGAGTTAACGCGCATCATCTGCGCACAACAATATTTATTTATATACGTGTCCGTATAGATCTAATATAATAATATAATACATAATATTCCCAGCGCGGTCGTATATTTGTGCTGCATAATACATAAGAAACAGTCTGAATGGTGTATCTTTTTCTCTTCACGTGTCCAATTATACATATTATAATTCAAACGCGCGCCACATGTGCTCGAGGTCTGGTTTTTTTTTTCACTGAGAAAAATAAAATCAACGACGTCGGTCGTCTTCGTTGGAGGCATCTAGAAAAGTCCCCTCCCTCTTCCGGACACCTTTCTCGCATGGATGAAAAATTATTTTTTATGTTTTCGGTACACTATAATTTTGTTATGTAGCATGCGTGATCGCGCAGTTAATGCAAATGACAATTTTATAACCATTAAATCAAAAGTAATTAACTGCAAAATTCGATTTTTTTCGTCTTATTTACTAAGATTACACATTTAAATCACATTCTATACTGCATATCGTGGCAATGTTTGAATATATAAACGAAATATTTGTAATAGAAGTACAGATTGCGTTTTTTTTTTTACTCGTTATTATTTAATATAAACATGAAGCAATCCCTGTACATACAACATACATCACCTGAACTGTGGGTGGTGCGACTCGCACGTATATGATTAAGGATCGATGCACTGAACCGTTCAGTCGAAACGATTGCTGTATATCAGCATCCCTTCGTGTCTCCCTTCTTCACATATACATGCAATATTCTTACGTACGTGCATAAAGTTACTGCAAAGGGCGTATGACGAATTGTTATTATAGCTTGTGAAAGTGATAAACTCATCGCGACAGTATTCTTCATCTTATATCACTTGGTTTCACACATGTTTCTCTCATTTAAAATATGTTTTTAGAACAATATAAAAAATAAAAACTGCCGCATTGAACAATATATTACAATATTGTAATATATTGTACAATATAGTCTCAGAGCTCGTATGCATTATACTCGTATAGGTTCGTAGTCTACTGAAGAAAAGTTTTATCGATATGAAGAACATTTTTCTTCGAAAAAATAAATTTCCTATGTGCTTACAATGTGTTTCAAGGCTTCGATATCGTTAAAGGATTTTAAAATTAAATTTCAAAATAATTAATTGTTTATTTTCTTACAAGATCGTTAAACGTTTCTTAGAGCTTTAATATTTTGAACATTAAAGACTCATTTGTGATACAATACAACTATACATTTTAATTTCACAAGACATTTAACTTCACTGTGAATAATTGAATAATGAAAAAAAATGATATATGTAATTTGTTTTTTCTAAAGGGATGGATTTTAATTTTATTTGTGTTTTTATCATTTAAAAATTAAAAAAATAAATAAATAAAACGAACAGTGACTTTTTAAATTGAGTAGAAATTTATATTTTCAGACCTTAATCGATGTTGAGCTCTAGATTAATATAGCTGTCAAATAATACTTGAAAGGCTATTCACATACAGTGGCGTGGCGAAGTGAAATATGTTATCGGGCAATTCATTTTTGATTGACCTACCACCCACTCAGTGGCGTATCCAGGGGGGCACACGGGCCATGCCCCCCCTCATTGGCCACATTTGCTATTTTTGACAGTATTTCTCACTAAATCCAGAACTCACTGACCCACCCACCCCTTAAAATTATCGGGCACCTGCCCTTCAAAATCACGGTCAACACGCCACTGTTCACATATTATTGCAAGGCCGTAGCCAAGGGGAGGGGGGTTCAGGGTTCAGACCCACCCCCGAAATTATTTTTTTTGACACTGAAGAAGTTATCAAAAGATTTTCCAACACTTCAAGGAGAATTAAATTAATATAGTTGTATTGTAGTACGTTTTATACATTTTTTTTATTTTTTTGATATATGTATTGTACATAGTTAACTTATATACTAAAGTGTAATGAATTATAATTATTAATGGAGAAATATAAGATAATGTACATAGTTACCTACCGAAATTTAAAAAAAAATACCATGTTTTTAATTTAAATAATATTTTTTTATAATTTCATATTTTATTAGATAATATAACATTTATACTCTATCCCCCCCTCCCCGAAATATTTTTCTGGCTACGGTCTTGTATTATTGTATCCTTGCATTATATAATACGCTGAATATGTATATTTTTTCCTATTCTTTTAGCCGTTCAAATACGACGCAAATCGAATAGGAAACAATTGTACGTACTCTATACTATGTATTGGTGTTATGACATAATTATAAAATAAAACTAAATGCAGCTAAAAAATAATTTTATTATAAATGTGTACGAATTGTAATTTGATGTATCTTAAAACTGATTTTTCTCTAAACTCCATTATTTTTATGTTTATTCCAATTTTATTTGAATGAAATATATAAATAATGTATAAATATAATTATATGTATATGTCATATATATATATACCTAATCTGATTTAATGATTCCAGATTCTTCAACGTTTGACAAGTACTTTTCATATGCCTACGATTTGTATTGTGCATAAAATCGATATATAGAATCAAGTATAGATTCATACAAAATAATCATGAAATACTTTTAACAAACCCATCGCCAAATATAACGTCCATTTAGTACGTCGAAAAAATAACTGAGGAAACATTAAAAGTCTATTAAACGAAAACAAGCTGTATAATTCATGATGCACATGTGTACCTGTCTATATCACAAATTATATTAGAAAATTAAATCAAGATTTAACTTTTTTGAAGGAAAAAAAACATTCGTTAAAACCAGTTTATAGAATAAGATCTTAACGTTGTTGTACACACATATTTGTAACAAGCTGTTATTGACTATCGTGCATACTTCAACGATCGTAAATTAATCATTCTCAAAAAAACATTATATAAAACAAAAATTTGAGTATAATTGATATAAAAGATAAGAATTCTGATAAAAATTTAAAAAATTTAAAATTATTTCAGTCTTACGTATATGCATATTATCATTTAACTACATTTAAATTTTCAAATAAGGTTACGTTGATTCCAAAAGGGCGATTATTTTTGTTATTTAAGTGCACGTGAAATATGTTGTAAAATGTTTATATGTGTATATATATTCCTATAGTTTAAAAAAATGTCTGACTGACACGGCGCCTATTTTAAAACGCGCCGTATCGAGCATAATTATGTTGGATTGACATTTTGAAAGGATGTCCATTAATTTATGTTGTAAATGCATCCATAATAATATATTTCGTTAACCCATCAGTTGCTATTTATAAAAATGTCGGTCAAACATGAATATCGCAATATGTTCGTCTTTCATATTGTTTTGCCCTCCAGACAAAATGTTGGAGGCGGCCATTAGGAAGGTAAGTTTTAATAATTATAAATAAAAATTTATGTAATATGGTATTTTATACAAAAGTGATAAGTTTAGTTACATTAATAATATACGCGATTAATATTTGCATTTAAAAAGCTATTTTATGAGAAAATAATTTATATCATTAAATATATATTGTATATATATTATATATATAATATTATTATATAATTTATAGTTTAATTTATTATTATTATAAATAGATACTAAAATGTGTAACAAAATAAATTCATTCGAATTTCAAACATTGAAACATGATCGTTTAGATCTATTTGTCCACATTATATATGAGAATTATTGTAGTGACTTACATAGCATTAGGAATACATATACATAGGAATACGAACATTCCTGTCTGAGGAAGTAATCAACTTGGAACTAAATCTGTTTATAACATCCGATTGCCCGCTTATTTTAATTATTGTAATGAAGTATTTGCTTTTTAAACACTCTTTATATATAATAAATTACGACTCTCGTTTAATAATTTTACGCCTAATTGTATGTATTTAATTGATGTTTTTATTCGACGACATGCTCATATTTTTATAATTGCATGATGTTGTAACTATTCTACTCGTAATAAATATGACAATTATAATGTTTTACATCAAATGAATAACGCCGAAACCTTATAAACTTGTAAAGGTGGAATGCCAATAATTGGCAATTTGTAAAGATAACAATTACCTAGTTTTGTTGTTACAGTGAATATCGATCATCACACGGTTATGTAGAAAGTCAACACTGAATATTTGAAACATAACCATAATAAAAATCAACTTCAGAAAACATTAAAATAAAAGGTGGAAAACTATTCTAGTGAGGACATTATTGATTAATTGAAAACTTTGGCGTAAAACATTAGTTTTAATTTTTTATTTAGTATTGATGTTTTTATTTTTTTTAAACCATAAAAAAATATTTTTCATTTATCAAAATATTAATTTATCTAAATCTCCATTCGTCAAAATATCCTTTGGTAAAATTTCCAAGAACTATAGTGATGAGAATAAAATCACTGAATCACTATCTTCAGTTAAATTATTATATTTACACTTTCTCGATTAAATATTAATGAGATAAATATATAAATTAAAGAAATTTGGGAATTATTTGGGTTAGAAATCTAATCTAACAATAAAAAACTACTTTTCCTCCGATAGAAATTAGTGATAATTGAAATACAAAAATAATAATTGTGTATAATTATGTTTGTTTAAATACGGTTTTAAGATAATTATTTATAAACTAACTCTTGTTCTACATTTTTAATAATAGTGTATAATAATGATATTGCTCTCGTTTATCCATATATTTGGTGTACATTCAAATCATATTAGCTTTTGTAACATGCGCAGCACTAAAGTTACTGTAAGGTTACGTTCCAATCCCATTAATTATTATTTTCCAATAACAATTTACATTGGATAGCTTACTCGTCACTCGTTAAATCGAATCGTAGCATTACGTCAGATCTATATAAAGTATTGTTGGTGTAACAACAATAGGTGTGCAATTCGTGTATGTTTGTCGAGTAAAATGTTTTGTTGTTATACGACGTAGGTAGAGGTTATAATAATGTGAACTCCACTATAATATATGATGTACAAAACCTGAGAACGACGATAATTGCAGACGTGACGAGGGCCTTTTCTTAACGTTGGCGACACACAATAGCTATAATAACACACCCTTATTTCTCCTCGGAGAGCTGCTTTCGTGTAACGCACTTATCACCGTTTTTACTTATAACTATGTCTCCAAGTATTATTATCTACCTACCGTCAATCAATCACATGTACGCACATTTACACCGATATTTGCGAACCAACCTATCCATTCTTGACCAAGATACTGCAATTTAAGCGTAGATACGTATAACAGGGAATATCAATCAAATGGAAATAAAAAATAACGATTAACAAATAAAATTGTTATATAAATTTCAAAAAATTACACTTCATTAAAATACAGCTCTTCGTTTTCTATAATATAGTTGAACTTCGGGTTGTTCGAAACCGATGTCTTTTCAATATTGTTTAATATCTATTGTAGTGTTATAGACTATATAAAATCTAAATTAGATACTTAGATACATAAATATATGTATTCCATAAATAATGTAGATTATAATTTACTGCGCTAAGTATTTCAAATTATTTGTATCATAATTAACATTGCAATATATCTATATTTATATAGTCAATAATATAATTATTAAAATTAAATATTACATTGTTAATCGATAAAACACGTTATATTTTTTTTTACAAATAATGATAATTACATTGTAATACAGATATAGGATTACATACAGACGTGGTTACAATAAATGGTCTTATACTTTAAAATGATGTTTTCAATGATCATAAAATGTTTAAAATATAAAAAAATATCAACCTCCCTGCTAGATTAAAATCATTTGATCACACTCTGTACCTATGTATAGTATATAATATAGATAAATTAAATTATATTATAGTATATTTAATTATTATATTTGTCTGTTATAAATCTCAATATGATTTTCTTAAAATTGTTCATATTTTGATTAACAAAAAGAATAATTATATGGTTTTTGAGCATCAAACATTACAAATATTTTCATTCTTAAAAATGCAATATTGATTATACGTTTTTGTAAGGTTGTATTACTTACATACCGTATATTATATACAATGTAACACAGAAGTAACAACAAAACTGTTGCATCATGGTGGTCGTAAAATAACTAAGGGTTAACACGACATAAAAATATTATAATTTTGTTTTTATATTATAATTTTGCACATTAATAACATTCTTTGATATTATCTTTATTTTATTTTTAACAGAAAATTAACGGCTGTCGACTGTATAAAAAATAAATTGAAAGTGCTCCAAAAAACCATATTTTATAACGTATAACGTAACGGTGTTAAAACGGTGGTAATTATTTATTATTTTTGAGGAAACTAAATGAAACACGTGACACAGAATAACAGTACTAAAAATCAAATATAACTTCCTATGTGTGCGTGTTTATGTATTCTGCAACGAGTGCAAAAAATACTATTTTAATATGTGGAACTCGTGGAAGCGTCATACCGTTATGGCCGAACATGGGTCAATAAATATCAATTAGCTTTGACTAAGAGTGCGTTAATTGAATGCGTCCGCCTACTTATTAAGTTTTTCCCTGCGGGTCGTAAGGACACGCGCAATATCGAGACAGCGCGAAGCGAGATAAATCGATTCCAATAAATTTATAATTTAAACGAGCAAACGTGTGTGTACATACTTGATCGGGCCGCGTCTTATTAACTACGTGCAGTAAGTGCGACGGTAAAAATAACAAAAAAAAATAATACATCTCCCACGAACAGTTATGTGTTTGCGTAGCCGGAAACGATATATTATAACGCGGTGGTCGGGCGGCGTCTTTATGATGTTTGCTCAAACTAAGGGTAGCAACGGCGGTAGCGCAGCCGTTTCGACGGAACAATTGTAATTATACATTTTACCAAATCGGTCGATTGGTAAACAGTGCAGGAGAGGAGAAGATAAACGGGTACCGAAGCGTACTCTCGTTGGAGACCGAATTTAATTTTTTTTTTTTGAAAAGATCCTCAACATCTTCTGCCGGTACGTCACGAAACCTGAAAATGCGGTCTCGGAGAGGGGACTGATGCCGAGCAGAAGGGGCTTTTGCACTGTACGTAAAATATACGTTGTGTTATTGTTACCCACCTGTTAGCGGCGGCCTCTGGGTGAACACGACGTGCGTACCCGAGAGCATATTATTATTATTATTATTATTATTATTAGGACGTCGAGGTGATGTAAAAGACGAAGCGATGTGCGTGCGGGCGCGAGCCCCCTCTCGTCCTCTCTCATCAACCACCTCTTATCGCTACCGGTGGCCAGTCATGGTCCCCTCCGCCGTTTCACGACGAGTCGACGTGCCGAACGCACCGCCGCCCGCCTACCCGTCCGTTAACGCGCGCACAAAGACGCAATGGTAGCGGGGTGGGCGGCATGTTGTTCACGCGGGGTACCGGATTGCGCGTGCGTGCGCCGTCCGTCCGACTACGAGTGAGACCGCCGAATTCCAATCTCGTCCGCACCGCATCACACGTATCTCGCCGGCCGGTCGACCACGACCACGACCGCAATCCAACGTCGTGCGCCGCTTTTCCGTCAGTGTGTATGTCTGTGTATACTAGTGTGGCGTGCTCGCGTTTCGGTGATTTTTTTTCTTTTTTCCCGTCGATTCCACGGAAGCGCGTGTCGGTCGTTTCCGCGTTTTCTCGTCTGAACGGTCGTGTTCGTGCCATTGTTTCCGAATCGACTCTACGGCCCGGAAAAGTGACGGCTGATGACAACGAGTTGTGACAAGACTTCCATCGGGTAAGAAAGCCACGCTATAGACGCGTTCGATGTGCCATCGAAAAACGTTCATTCGTATTTTTCCCGGAATCGCATTCTTGCCCGTCCAGGTGCTAACACTATCGTTGTAATCCGGACGTGCACCGTTGTGTTATACGTCTGTCGTGTCTTGCTTTCGTATTGAAGTATCCGGTTCGGTTACCTCCCCGGGGGCCCTGAACTCACCACGCATAAAGTATCAACACGTTCGATCCCCTGGAAAAAAACGTTCGAAAAACGCCTGGGTTGCCGTTTTTCGTCTATCGACTTGCGCGACTACTCGACTTCGCAACAGCAGCGGAAAATATTCGATGAAAATAATAATTATAATAATAATACCAACTGTTGAACCACCCTCCCTCTCCCCCATTCGGCGCGTTCTTCGTGCGTGCACGAGGTGCCGAAAACAACGGACTCGTTAATCGGTTACGCACAGCCGACCTCATTAATCATTTTTCGAATCGAGAAAATCCGTCTACACGACCTACGTACATATTATCGCATAATATAATTTTAGCGTGTTACGCAGAATCCATGGTCTTGATAATATCATGGTCTCAGTATACGTTTGCGATTTCACCATTAAACCGGGTCCAAACTTCGCGAACTGCGTCCGATCAGTGTACATCGATTTAAGCCACACTAAATAAATTTTTCCGCGAACAATGTGACCATTCGTCGTCTTATTCGTTTTTCCGAATACTCCATCGAGCCGCCCGTCATCAGCATTATGCGGACAATGTCGTGTCCCCATGTAGAATAATGGTCTCAACTCTCTAGTCACTATTATTGTACGTCCCGTGTGAGTAAATAATAATAATAATATATACAACGATGGTACACAGTATAACTATTATAATAACGTTTTGAATTTATGAATTATTCATTCGCCCTCGTCGCGTACGTGCATTACACAAATTCATCGACATTTAAAACCGTCGCCGCTGTCGTTGTTAACACCATTCAAGTAGGTATCTTACAAAAGTTGAACCCCTCCCCCTCTCCTAACAAAAACACCTTAATATATTGTTTAAGTGACTAATTACAATGATAATAAATAATATAATTTTCGTCTGAATCTTGGACGAATTTATTTTTTAGTTTTATTTTTTTCCTGTTTCAATTGTATGCTTTGCGATTTATTCACGGATTTATTATAGATACGTGCTCCAAATGGCTTAATATTAGTGAGATTGGTACATTCTTAATATTAAAATCTTTACATTATTCATTAAACATGAATCACATAAGTTTAATTTTTTTTTA